>LNAC01001309.1:178098-244511 GCA_002007465.1 Ailurus styani
AAAAAAAAAAAAAAAAGAAGCCAAGAGCAAATACTATGTAAAAGACAGAACTTCCTAAATATTCATCCAAAATGTAGTCCCAACAGCTGACCTCAGGGTGCCCCCCATGGAGATGGCCAAAGGAACTGGATGCCAGTAGACCCCACTTAGGTATTCTGGAAGCAGAGATGTTGGATCCTCAAGTAGGGGCCTCTGTGGATGCAAATGTCCTTCATGAGATGAAATACTGGGTCGTGTCTGACATGTGGCTGCGTGCTGAGAAGGATCTCCCTGGATGGTGGAGGGTAGGTAAGATTCGCTGCTCTTCCCTCAGGGTTTGGCGTCCATGTAAGACCAGGGCTAAAAAGGACCACCCACTGCGCGTCAGGAGGAACGCTGGGGTAACTGACCCAGATCGGTACTTCAGGAATGTATTTCTCAAGTTTGATCTGTCTTCCCTTGTTCCTGTCTTGGCTCTTGGCTTTCTATCTCCCTGGGAAAGTGAGCAGACGTATCTCTATGTTCAGTATTCCTAGGTGGGTGGAACTTGAGGGAATGTGCCAACAGAGGTGTGGCTTGTCCTTTGCTCACTTTGTGTCCACTGGGCTAGAACCCTGCACCCCTTTTCTCTCCAAGGCAGGATGCGGCTTCTACTGGAGCGCCTCCTTTCTGGAAAATCCTATTCCAAGGCACAGGGAGCCCTCTGGTTTCCTCACTCCCCATTCACACACCAAGATGTGTACAAGCACACATTGAGAACATGCACTCATTTTTCCACTCCATCCGGGGCTGTGGAGTCCAGCCAGCTCAAGGAAGGCAAGGAGCCTGCCATAGATCCCTCCAAGAAAACTGTGGTCTTGTAACAGAAGGAGGGCTTTCCTCTCTGAACTAGACAGAGGCACTATAAAAAGGTAAAGGAGAGACACACCAACTTTCTTCTCCCAGGACATGGCATGGGAAGGCCTCCGATCGTGGTGGTCACGTCGAATCTTTTGCCTTTGTGGTTAACAAAAATGGTTCTCAATGCCATTGAATGGAAAGTCCTAGTTTTTAACATTCTTAGGATACTTTTGTCTCTTTTAGTTTCTACATAGGCATCTCAACAACTGGGAGAGCCAGAGTCAGAACTGCAAGTCAGATGTCATTTACAACAGAGAATCACGATGTATTGTTCTACAGAAATCCTGCATTTCAATCAGCTACATTTTGACTTGTATGAAAGCCAGGGCACTGGTTAATTTCCAGCAGCAGATAATGATCTCGATCAGGGAAAAACAGAATCCGATTGTTGAAAATCACTGGTGAGGGGAAATCGCATAAAAGACCTGACATCACTTTCACTAGTGTTGTATCTATTTCTATGGAAACATGAGAAAGAGCAGGAACTTTCAGTAAATTTCAGTGGGAAAGGTGGCTTCTATTCGATCATCTTTTCCAGGTGTGTTCTTCAATTCACTGTAGCAAGCAGGCAAATGGAACTCTTTAGATTACTTTTTTTTAAAGGTTTTATTTACTTATTTGACACAGAGAGACACAGAAAGAGAGGGAACACAAGCAGGGGAGAGGGAGAGGGAGAAGCAGGCTTCCTGTCAAGCAGGGAGCCCGATGTGGGGCTTGATCCCAAGACCCTGGGATCTGACATGAGCCGAAGGCACATGTTCAATGACTGAGCTACCCAGGCACCCTAGATTAATATTTTAAATGACGATTTTCTTGTAGGCCATTTCCTAGTGAATGGCCATAATTTCGATGTTCTCTTTCCTTTCAGGCAGCAAACATAATTACATGGCCACAGGAGGAAACAGCAGAAGTTATGACCTAATGCCAATCAAACCAGGATGGTGTCCAAAGGGCAAGTTATGCAGCCAAACGCCAAATAATCAAAGCCTATGGCAACTCAAATGTGCCACAAAGTATATAGTGACCCAAAATGGAACTGGGAAAAGGGATAAAACAGAGGAAATCACCTATGAAGTACATGATTTCATGGAGGCGGTAGTTGTTGGTATCATTCCAGGCTGTAGAAATAGATGGTTAGGATCCAAATTGATTGTGGGGTATTCATCAAGATGAGTTATGAAGAATGTTGAGTCATGACAGGGGGACCTATGATGTTGGACAAGGGTCTCCAAAGTGAGGGATACGCAGGAACATCAATTGAATAACAGGAATAAAATATAAGGGCTTCTCTTTATAATCACTTCTTTCTGAACTCTTTCTTTTCAAACCTCCATATTGTTTTGATTTTGTTAAGCAAGTTTATTGAAGTATAGTTAAAATAAATATATCTTATTTAGAAGTCTGTTATTTTATTTAAAAATTTTTTTAATTATTATTTTATTTTATTTTATTTTTAATTAGGCTCCACATCCAGTATGGAGCCAAATGGGGACACAAACTCACGACCCTGAGATCAAGACCTGAGCTGAGGTCAAGAGTTGGATGCTTAACCCACTGAGCCACCCAGGGACCCCTAAAATAGTCTATTTTAAATGCACACACAGGTCAATGAGTTTTAAGAAATGCATGAGTCACAAGCATAACTGAGATACAGAATATTTCCCTCTCTCCGAAACTCCCCCTGGGTCCCTTCCAGTCAGTGCACACCCCCTCCAAGGTCCAACTAATCACTATTCTGTTCCTTGGCACCAACAGAATAGATTTGCCTTCCTAATTTCTCATAGGAGGAATCAATGTGCACTCCGTTACTTTTGGCTTTTTTCCTTCAACATAATCTTTGAGATTCATCCAGGCTGTGTGTATCAGTAGCTTATTTTTTTAGTGTTGAATAGTATTCAATTGACTCTCATTCAAATGCATATATAGATAGAGTATTGAAGACAGTATCCAACTCCATTATATGTTATCGAAATCTAGCTATCCATTTCACCTATCAATGGACATTTGGATGTTTACAGTTTGGGGCTGTTGTGAATAGAGTATAGGGTTTTATTTATTTTTTATTTTTTTAAAGATTTTATCTATTTATTTGTCAGAGACAGAGCATAAGCAGGCAGAGTGGCAGGCAGAGGCAGAGGGAGAAGCAGGCTCCTTGCCAAGAAGGGAGCCGGATGAGGGACTCAATCCCAGGACCCTGGGATTATGACCTGAGCTGAAGGCAGCTGCTTAACTGACTGAGCCACCCAGGCATCCTGTAAAGTATAGGGTTTTATATATTTTTGTTTCCCCTGACTGTATACCCAGGAGAGGAATGGCTTGGCCATATGTTAAGTTTGTTTAATATATTTTTTTTTGAAATTGTCAAACTATTTTCTGAAGAGGTCATGGAATTGTACCTGTCCACTAGCCATTGTCTCACATCCACACCAGCACATAACACTGCCAGTCTCTTGAAAGATAGTCGTACTAGTGAATGTGGAATCTTCTTGTGGTTGAATCTGAATTACCGATGACCCATAATATTGAGCCTCCTTTCATGTGTTTATTGGAGAATTGTGTATGTATTGTGTGACGTTCCTGCTCAAATTTTTGCCTATATTCTATTGGAATGATTATGGAGTTGTAAGAGTTATTTTTTAAATCAGTTATAGACTTTGCAAATATTTTCCCTTTGTGTCTCATCTTTTTCTTTAAGAGTGTCTTCAAGAGTGAAATTTTTAAATTTCGATAAAATTTAAGTCTTGTGTTTTTCTTTTGTGATTTGTGCTTCTTTGGAACCTCTGTAAAAAACATTTGTCTAAACCAAGGTGACAAATAATTTCTAACTCGTTAGTGACTACTTAAGGTGCTTACTCATGGAGAAGTGGGTAGCGTAATAATTTAGAAGTAGTTGCTTATATTTATTTCAAAGAACTCCTCACGGCGAGAAGTGGCCATGTGGCCTAAATTTTCACCCACCCAGTGATATCTCTTGATGGAGAATTTTTTAAATTTTAATGAAGTATAATTTATTAGTATTTTACTACTAATCTTCATTTTTTTATCTGTGAAATCTACTGAAGATCATATAAATATTCACTTTTTTGTTATCGTATGTTTAACTATATTATCTTTCTTATATAGATTTCTGAATTACCTGGTACTCCGTTTTCTGTAAGAGATCCAGGGGTGAAGTTTTGTCTTTTTTCGTTTTTTAAAGATTTATTTATTTATTTGAGAGGGGGAGGGGCAGAGAGAGTCTCCAGCCGACTCCCTAGTAAGTGTGGAGCCTGACGTGGGGCTCGATCTCATGACCCTGAGATCATGACCTGAGCCAAAATCAAGAGTCAGAGGCTCAGTTGAGCCACCCAGGGGCCCCTCTTCCTTTTTCTTTATTGATATCCCATACACCCAGCATCATTTATTGAAAACGCTTCCTTTACCCCTGCTCTCAAGTGTCATTTTCATCAGGGACAAAGTCCATGCCTATGTGGGTCTGTTTCCAGCTGTCCGTTCTGTTCCACCAGAACATTTGTCAGACCTGCAACCAATCCCACAGTGTCTTTACTGCACCTTTATAAGTCTCGACATTGGTAAAGTTCCCCTACCTTGTTTTTCCGTTTTGTCAAGATTGTCTTGGTTCTTCTTGGTCTTCTGCATTTCCATGTAAACCGTACAATTAGCTTGTCTATTTCTGCAAATAGAAACCTACTAATATTTTGATTTGGATTGTCTGTAATTTCATAAATTAGTTTGGTAAAAGGTGAATAAAGGTCTTTCATAATTGTATTTGTACTTATTATTAGATATTTAATATTTTTGTTTTGATAAAGGGCACATTATAAATCTATTTCTGTCAGGATATATAAATATAGTTGAATTTGTATATTGAACTTGTATCATGCAATCTTGCTCAACTCACATATTAATTCCAAAATTACTATCCTGTCATCTATGAATAGTGAGAGATTTACTTATTTCCAGTTTTCATAAATTTGCATGATTCTCTTCCTTGCCGCTATGACTAGTATGTGAAACATTATGTTGAATACAGTTGGTGAAAGTGGGCCTCTATGCTTCATCCCTAATCTCAAAGGGAAAGTTTGCAACATCTTGTCAGCACATTTTCTACAGATATGTTTTGTCTCTACCCTCCATTACATTAAGGAAGTTTATTCCTACTGTTAGTTTACCAACTTGTTTTTTAGCCTTAATGGACGTTATATTGGTATGGTGCACTGTGGCAAGGTACAGTGTGGTATGACGTGGTATTGGGCAGTAGGGTGTGGTGTGGTATGTCTCTCTATGGCGAGAGGTGGTGTGGTATGGTAGGATGCGGTACAGGGTGGTGTGGTGTGTTAAAAATGGCATCCTTCCCCCGCCTTTTTTTTTATTGTTATTTGCCCCAGGGGTACAGGTCTGTGAATCATCAGGCTTACACCTTTCACAGCACTCACTGTAGCACAGACCCTCCCCAGTGTCCACAACCCATCCACCCTATCCCTACCCTCCCACCCCCCAGTAACCCTCAGTTTGTTTTGTGAGATTGGGAGTCTCTTATGGTTTGTCTCCTTCCTGNTTTGTTTCCTGAGATTAAGAGTCTCTTATGGTTTGTCTCCTTCCCGATCCCATCTTGTTTCATTATTTTTCCCTCCCTACCCCCCACGACCCCCCACCGTGCCACTCAAGTTCCTCATGTCAGAGAGATCATATGATAATTGCCTTTCTCCGATTGACTTATTTTGCTCAGCATAATACCCTCTAGTTCCATCCACATCNTTTCTTTTGATGGCTGCATAGTATTCCATTGTGTATATATACCACCTCTTCTTTATCCATTCATCTGTTGATGGACATCTAGGCTCTTTCCATAGTTTGGCTATTGTGGACATTGCTGCTATAAACATTTGGGTGCATGTGCCCCTGAGGATCGCTACCTTTGTATCTTTAGGGTAAATACCCAGTAGTGTGATTGCTGGGTCGTAGGGTAGCTCTTAAAAATGGCATCCTTGTGAGCATACCGTCGTAATGTAGACTTGTGTTGTCCAACTGAAACAAATTTAACACTGGGTGTCAACTACACTTGAATAATAACAATAATAATAATAATAATAAAGGGTGGCATCCCTGCTGGACCGTAACAAACACTTAAGTCAGAGATCACTGAGCTGATACACATACCTCTAAGAATAGAAAACCAGAAACTAGAAACTCTTCTCAACTGGTTTTATGAGGTTAGGTATCCTTCATACCAAAACCCAACAAGGACAACAACTTCAGGACAATATCACTCATGAAGATAAAGGCAAAATTGATACAAAAAGCATCACAAGTCAAACCAATCACTAAATAATGGTGGTACTTAAGGTAATGATGCTATTAAGTTGTAAGTAATTTGCTCTGTCTTTCTGGTAGCTTTTTCCTTCTGTATTCTCCCCGTTAGTGACATCTTCCAGGCGTGCTCTGGCTGTCTTCGGGGCTGCCAGAAGCCTCCTGTGACAGGGACAGGATCCTCATCATGTGTTGTGTCCCTGAAGTCCGTGGCACTGAACTACGTGGCTTGGATAACTACCATCCCCCACCAGGAGTGTGAATTCCACCACAGAAAGAACCCTGGCACCTTCCTGTTCACCTGCAAGTACCCAACAGGCCCTGGAACTGGGTAAAGTCAACCAAACAGAACAATCACCCTAAAAAACAAAAATCATAAATAAACAAAAATTAAAGTATAGAGATTAGGTTGCCTTAAAAACTGTTGCAGTCATTCCACCTGAGTCACTTCCTGCCGGTTATTCCCTGAAGGTAGGAGATGATTTCCATCTGCTCCTGTTGCCTGCAATGGTAAACAGGCACTGGGCTTCCTCAAGGTACCAATTGTATTTTCCAGAAACTTCCAGGAGGAAGAAATTATGCAATGCTCTGTGCGATTATGGAAAAACGCCTCTCTTCTCTAGCCCTTCCTTCATCTCATTTCATGTGATGTTAGCTCTTTCCATGTTGGCCCAGGAACAGACGCTCTGGTCCTTACGTCCTCTAGGGGATTTGAGGGAAAGGGCTCTTGGATTTCTCCCAGAGCCCTCCCCTCAGGCAACACATCTATGCTCTTGCATGTGTGAACCAGAGATAAACATAAATGACAGACAATGAGTTGTGTGTCTACTCTTTCCTCTGTTGGCGGTCCAATTTTGTCTGCCTGAGAGTTTTAAAAATCCAGACTGAGTCAGTATAGGTTGTAAAACTGATTACTGATTCTTTACACGCACCCCGCAGTCACCCTGGCTCCATCTGCTCTCATCCCATCCTGCCCTCTTAGGTTCTAAAGCACCAGAATGCTGATTCTGGAACGTGGTACTTCTCTCCGCGCTCCTCGCACAGACAGATGTCAACACACGCATGCTTTAGTGGTATCTGTGAATGTGGTCAGTCCTCCACCAAAGTGTCCCTGCAAGGGACATGTTCCTTTTTGCATTCTGGACACTACTGAACCTGTTAACAAAATAACTGTTTATTCTAAAAGTCCTAGCAACATCCTTCTGTGAAGCATTTTGAGCATGACAACGAGAACAAAACCAAAGACTGATTAGAAAAATATATACAAGGTTGGACCTTTACATTGTCTTCTGCTTATCTAACGGGCTTATAAGTGGGTCATATTTCTTGTTATTTGGAACAAGTGTTTGTGTTTAAATCGTGTTGTTCAAAATGTTAGCTATCTGCTTTTATAAACAAATCCCTTATTATTTGTGAATGTAAATAGTGAACTCTCAAAAGCCCTGTCCACGTCAGAATGTCTCACGAAACAGCACAAACCATGTCCTGCAGGACAGTGGTCCTCAGGGTGTGGCTGGACCAGATGCACCGGCAACGACCAGAACCACTCCAGACCTACCGATCAGGGTCCCTGGGGTTGAGACCCATGAATCTATGTTTTAACAAGCCTTCCAAGTATAGTGATGCACATAAGTTGGAGAACCTCTTCTCTCGAAGGCGGATGACGATTACGCTGTGTTATTCAGTGTGTTCAGGTCAGAGAATCCACACCCTCTTCTTAAAAAGTCTATACCCCCTTCTCTGTGCTCTCACCCAGTGCACCCTTCACAAAGTAAAATACACCACCAAGCCTCTTGCTTCAATCCAGCCAATATCTAGCGTCTTCTTCCAATCCGGCTGGAGTTTGCTTATGCACCTTGTGGTCAGGGGAAGACACGCACCCCCCCCCGCCAGACCCCCTTTCCCACTCTGGAGCTGGGGAAGTTGTTTGAGACCCCATCTGTGAAACATTGATATCACTTCTTACCATGCTGGTTTCAGGATATTAACAGAAAGCATTCTAATAAAACGCTGTTGAATGCTGACTGGCTAACTGGTGGCCATAAGAGGCAAAGGGGAAGTGATGAAGCTTTGAAGTCCAAATTTCAACATTTTTTAGGTGGTAACTGAACGCACAGCCACTAGCCCAGAGCCTGGCACAGAGCATGCGACGAATGGAGGGTGACCCCATTGCTTAGTTGCCTGTGAGAAATCTCTGGAAAGCAGAGGTGGTTCTCTGTCTTTCCTTGTTCTGATGCAGGCTGACTGCTCCTTGCCATCCTTCTCCTTTCCCAGAATTGAATAAGCCATGCTTCCTCTAATCTCTCGAATTAATTTCCCTGTCGCCTTCATTTCATCCATCTTCCAGTTCCCTGCTCTGCGTCAAACATCGCTAGGCCTGAGCTTCAAGGTTTCTCCTTGTCCGGAGAGGTGACTCCCAGGGTCTGGGGGCAGAAAGGCATTTGGAAAAGGCTGCTGTTCTCTTAATAAACTTCTCTTCCAGTTCGGCTGAGAATTCTTTTTTCTTTATATTGTCTGCCATTTCTAGTGTGAAGATTCATCTCCTTGGCAGAAAAGACGGAAACCAAGTAGAATATTGAGCCGTGTTGCTTTTCCCCAGTTTGTGTTGAAGCCGCGCTCAGGGTCACATGCTCTGCTGATGAGAAGCTGGGCAAGCTTGGGCAGGTCTCTCAGACTCTCTGTGCCTTGGCAATCCCCTAGGTAACACAGGCATGATGATATGCTTCATCGCTATGTGGAGTTTAGGAAAGAAAGGAAGTTAAAAGCATCTTAGATGTAACCCAAACATCCCAATATAGGACCATTTACATATACTTTCAAAGATGATACATTCTGGGTTCCCTCAGTAACTTCTACTTAATTTTCCGTTGATTTTTGAGAACGTGTCAGTTGATACACTGCACGTTAGTGAGATTCCATGTCGGAAAGGTGGTCAAGCCATATTGTAGATGTGGTTATCTTGACACCAACTGATGATAAGACAAATTACTTATTCACAGTGCCAGGTTCCTTACCTCAGAAATGAGGTTGCGGACACTAAGAATAAGATTACCTATCCCATGGAGTTTTACAGAAACTTAATAGAATGGCGCATTCAAGTATGATCACTCAGTCTGCCACTTACAAAAAACACAGATGGCAAGAAATTTGGGTGCCTAAAAAAATGTATTTGCAATTTTCTAAAATTTTGCTTTATCATCTTGTGATTCGTGGAGTTTTTAAGGTCTTCTTGCCCAGAAGACAAGAGAATGCTTGCACAGATACTCAAATCAACACAAATAATGACAAAGACACTAGACTCACAATGTTTGCAAATTCAATGGGGGAGGGGAAGACAAAGACTTTCATAGAAATTTATAGGCTAGTTTTTCAACAGAGAAGTTGGAATATGTTCAAAGCTTTTGAATATTTATAGAGACTTGGCTGAACTTTTTATGTCTCCTATTACTAAACTATGCATTAAATATGATCATAAAACTCAATTATAATTCATACAAATGGATGTGCTACAGTTGAGAAATATATTTAAGTAACATAAAGAACAAATTCTATAATGGTAGAAGCAAGACATTAGAAATTAACATTACAAACTATAACAAGATAGCCAAAATATTAACAACAAATACACTTAATCCTTCAGGACCCACAATAATGTATTGGGGAAAGAGTTGAAGGTGAAGACAAAACAGGTCAGGACTTCATCCATATATTCATTTTTGATGGGTGGAAACAGAAATGTGGAAATGATATCTTCGTCTTATGTGGCAGGTGTTTGGAGTGAAAAAACATTTGAAAGGGATTTTCATGTTGAAGCATGTAGAGAAACATAGACGCACATAGAAGACCCAAATCAGTGAAACATTTGGCAAAAAGGAAGCGTCTCAGTGCCTGGCTTGGGTCTGACAAGCCTACTGATGGACAGCTCCTTTGCAGGAGGCTGGCTGGTCCCCAGGTAAGAGTTTCACACTCGGAAGACACATTCATCTTCGTAGTTTATTGAGGTCACTTATTTCGTTCAGTTAGTGACACCTCCGTCTCAGATAAGTTGCATGCAATGGACTGGTTGCCAGACTTGGGGCCTCGTGTCCTGACACATTACGCGTGGGTGGGATTGAAAGCAACACCACTTCAGGACACGGTAGAGGAAGGAAGTGAGTGGCAAGAGTTACATGTCGAAGAGCTTTACTGGATGCTAATTACCAGGCTAAAGGTTTGCATGTCTTATCTTATTTAAATCTTCCATTGCCACCAGGAAGTACACTCACTTAAAAACGAGGACCTGAGTCTTGGAAGGCCATTTAATGGAACGTCGCACGGGCTGAGCAAGAGGGAGCTGGGAAGGAGCTTCCCTTCTCTGAGGTTGACCTGAGGTCGGAGGGCAGAGAAGCTTCCCCTCCTTTGTCAGGCTCTGATCTTCCAGGTGATTTTAAATTCAGTGTGTCGCTTTCCGCAAACTCCTGAGGTTCCTGTTGTAATTGCTTTGATTCGGTGGATCAATTTGAGAAAAAAAAAAAAAAACAACAACAAAACGGGTTTCTTTACACTATTGAATCTCCCTTCTAGAATATTGAGTCTCTATCTTCTTTTTATTTAGGTCTTAATTATAAACTGAAGATCTGGGTAATTGCTTTTTAAATTAAAAAAAAAAGATGTCTTTCCTAGTTTATTGTCATCATTACATTAGACTTTTGTCTTACCCCAAATGCAGGTGGGGATGGTTTCTACCACCTTACAGGATGTTACTGAAAACCATGGTTGAAATGCTGTTAGTATGTTCTAGAACCTTCCACCTGTGCTCAGGGAGCCTTCCTCACTATTACAGCTGAGAGTACATAAACGAATGTATCCACATGTCAGGTTTCACACTGCTTTTCTATGATTTATTTCTACAGCAAATATCTGATTCATCCACAACATATTTCACTTTAAGCCTTAATGCATTAAGCACTTGTGTTTCTTCTACAAATACCTGGGCAGCAGTTCATGCACTCCTAAGATTTATATAGCTCACCCATGAAACTTACCTAGACTAGACTGTGTTGGAATAGTTTCATTTATTTAAAGGACATTCCTGAATTCTTCTTATTGTCTATTGAGGTTGAATAGCTCTCCGGAAAATGAGATGATCAGGTTCCACGGAGCTCAGGAATTGGTTCGATCAGGGTCCTAGTTTCCATTAGGAAACACAGTACTATGACAATGTCACTACAACCTATTGAAGAGAAACGTTATTTTCTTCCGGGCTTTTTTCCTGCGTTGTTCACAGTGTATTAACCTACATTTCTATAGCATGACACTGCAGCAAGGAGGACAAGAAAGCTCTTGCTAATGTTTTGATAAAGGGAAGCTGCACGTGTTACATTAACTCTTTATTTCTTGTCGTCCAATCACCTTGTTCTTGCGAAGACCACCGGGAAAAGCGATGACGGTGCTGAATTTCCCTATGCTTTTCTGATCACCTGAATGAGACACAAAACACTGTTCTCATCACATGTTTCCAGCACCTTTCTACTCTGATTGCACAGCAGTCAATGCGAGACCCTCTCCTACTTTCCCTCCTGTTTGCTCTCCTCGTTCCAGTTTCCCATGATCGTTCCTTCGCTGCACGATACCTGCACTCGGGTAGCGTCCTGACACACGGTGACGGGTGAATGCACTTTGAAGTTCTTGCCTGTATTGCAATGTCTGTATTTTGTTCGACTTGACTGATACCGTGCTTGGGTTTAGAATCCAGGGTAGGAAGTCAACTGTCTTCAGAATTTCCAATGCTTCTAACTCTCATGTAGCTGTTTAGAAGTGTGGTCTTTCTCTCTCTGTAAAAACTTACAGGATCTTCTCTTTGTATATAATTGCCTAAAGGCGTGCCTTGATTTCTGTCTATTGAGCCACTTTAGACACCTTGTGGATACTTTTAATCTGACTGTCTGTGAACTTCAGTCCTGGGACATTGTTTTGAATTATTCAATGTAATTTATTTTTCAATTTTGTCTTTCTGGAACTCCTATTATTTGAATACTTATGTTCATGTGTGAGAAGGAAAATTGCTGTATTTCTGCTGTTTAGCCACTCCATCTACAGTATTGTTTTATGGTAGCACAAGTTGAGTAATACAGTGGTATTATGTAATATTATTTTTTTAAAAAAATGATGGATGGATGGATGGACAGACGATATAGCCTTACCAGCTGTGGTGAGGCTTCGGGAGGGAAGGAGATCAGAAATGCGTATTCAAGATAACATCGTTATCTGGGCTCTGTAAATGAATTTTTTTTGAATGAATGAATTTTTATCCTAAGGTGCACCTTGGGATATTGTTGGATTGTGTTTCCTATGTCATTTTTATACTCAACTACACTTTTTAAAATTAATTTTATGAGCACTCTAGATCAAAGTACTTGCCTTGGGACTTAAAAATACATATTAAGAAAATGAATTTGACTCCAGTTAAGCAGAAGTTGAAAATGGGAACTAAATTTTAGCGACTACCTGATGGGACAGATGCTATAAAGTGCATTATATTGGCATCCTGATTACCTGAAGTGGTACTTAGGACATAGTAGGTGTTCAATAAAGTTTTTTTTTTTTTAATTTGACTCATGGTAAAAGAAAATTGGATAGTTACTAGATTAAGAAACAGACACAGGGCAAGTCCCATTTTTTTTTTAACATTTTCTTTCTTTAAAAGAGTTTCAGATTCACAGCAAAACTGAGGGAAAGGTAGAAGGATCTCCCATGTACCCACTGCCTTCACACATCTCAGCCTACCCCAAGATACAACATCCACCCCAAAAGCAGTGCCCCTTTACACTTGACAAACCTAGACCAATGTATTGCAATCACCCAGGTCCATAGTCTACATGAGGGTTCACTCTTGATCTTGTAGAGTGTATGGGTTAAGACAAATGTATAATGACAAGTATTCATCATTATCATACACAGAATATGTTCCCTTTCCTAAAAATGCTTTGTGCTCTGTTTGTTCGCCCCACCCCCACCCCTGCCTCCATCCCTGCCTCCACCATCCCCCGATTCTGGCAACCATTGATCATTTTTCTTTCTTCATATCATTGCCTTTTCCAAAATACCATAAAGCTGGAATTGTACAAGGAGGTAGACTTGTCAGAACATCTTCTTCCACTTAGTCATGTGCATTTAAGGTTCCTCCACATTTTCTCAGGAACTGATCCATTTCTTTTTAGCACTGCATAATATCCATTGTCTGGATGGACCACAATTGGTTTATCCATTCAGTACTGAAGAACATCAGAGTTGACTCCAACCTTGGGCAGTTTTTTTTTTTTTTTAATTTGTATGTATGTATGTATTTAGAGAGTGGGGAGGGGGAGAGGCAGAGGGAGAGAAAGAATTTCAACTCTGCCCTCAGCACGCAGCCTGATGCAGGGTTCAATCACTTGACCCTGAGATCATGACCTCAGCTGAAATCAAGTTAGAAGCCTAACCAACTGAGCCACTCAGGTGCCCCAAGTTTTGGCAATTCTGAATAAAATTACTATACTTATCTGTGTGAGGATTTTTGTGTGAACATAAGTTTTCCACTCCTTTGGGTAAATAATAAAGAACATGATTGCTGGACTGTAACATCAGAATATATCTAGTTTTAGAAGAAACAAACAAATTGTTTCCCAAACTGGCTGCACTATTTTTCATTTCCACCAGCAATGAAGGAGAGTTCCTGTTGTTCCACATTTTTCTGCATTTGGTGTCAGTAGTTTGGATTTGGGGCATTCTAATAACTTTGAAGTAATATCTCCTTGTTGTTTTAATTTACGTTTCCCTGATGACATATGATATGGAACATTTTTTCATAAACTTATCTGACATTTGTGTATATTCTATGGTGAGGTTTCTGCTAAGGTCCTTGGCCCGCTTTTTAAACTGGGTTTTTCTTTTTTTATTGTTGAAATTTAAGAATTCTTTGTATGTTTTGGGTAATAGTCCCTGATCAGAAGTGTCTTTGCCACATATTTTCTCTCAGTTTGTGGCTTGTCTTGTCTTTCTCTTGACCTTGTCTTTCTCAGAGCAGAAGGTTGTAATATTAATGAAGTCCAGCTCATCAATTATTTTTTATGGGGATCATACCTCTGATATTGTATCTAAAAAGTCATTGCCGTATCCAAGGTCATCAAAGTTTTCTCATTTGTTATCTTCTAGGAGTTTTGCATTGTTTATATAGGTCTATGATCCATCTGGAGTTAATTTTTGTGAAGAGTGTATGGTGTGTATACACATTCTTTTTTTTTTTCCTTGGCATATGGTTGTCCAGTCATTCCAGAGCCATTTGTTGAAGAGACAATCCTTGTTCCATTGTGTTGCTTTGATTCATTTGTCAAAGATCAGTTGACTACATTATGTGGGTCTATTTCTGGACTCTCTATTCTGTTCCATTGATCTATTTGTCTATTCTTTCAGCAATACTCCACAGTCTTTGTTACTGTAGTTTTATAGTAAGTCTTGATGCCAGGTAGTGTCAATCTTCCAAGTTTGTTCTTATGCTTCAATATTGAATTAGCCTGAGTTTTTTTTGCCTCTCCATATGAGCTTCTGAGTCAGTGTGTTGATATACATGAAATAACTTGCTGACATTTTGATTGGGATTGCACTGAATCTATAGGTCAAGTAGAGAAGTAGTCACATCCTGATTATATTGAGTTTTCCTATCCATTAACATGTCTGTCCATTTATGTAGCTCCTTGATTTCATTCATCAGAATTTTGTAGTTTCCACAGATAAATCTTGTACAATTCTTTTGAAGATTGTATTTATTTATTTATTTGAGAGAGAGAGCACGTGGGCACATGAGTCGGGGGAGGGGCAGGAGAGGAAGACGCAGAGAATCTCAAACCTGATGCAGGGCTTGATTTCACGACCCTGAGATCATGACCTGAGAGCTGAAACCAAGAGTCGGATGCTTAACTGACTGAGCCACACAGGTATCCCCTAGATCTTGTATAATTTTTAAAATATTTATACCTAAGTATTTTATTTTTTGGGTGCTAGTATAAATAATATCGTGCTCTTAATTTCAAATCCCACTTGTTGCTGGTATATAGGAAAGCTATTGAATTTTAACTTTTGTATATATTAACCCTATAAACTGCAACCTTGCTGTAATTGTTTACTAGTTTTGGATTTTTTTGTCAATTCTTTTGTATTTTCTACATATATGATTATGTCATCTGTGAATGAAGATAGCTTAATTTATTCATTCTTGATCTTTATTTATCCCTTTGGGTTTTTTGTCCCTTCTTTCCTCTGACCATGCCCTATCAACTTCTAACTCACAACATACAACAGTGGTGTTTTGATGAACTCTTTTGCATTACTTCTAGGTTTGCTCTGGTTTCTGTAGAGATATGGTACAATTTTTATATCCCTTAGTGAGTTATCATTGCTCACTCATTAACAAAACTCTACACAATATTGAAGAGCTAATATCTAGATATATTTGTTCTTTCTTGGTCCCTCCAGTGTGTTTTTCTCTTGGCTACTAGATGGAAGCAATTACTTGAGGTTCTGAATATTTTATTTTCTGTGAAGAGTCAGATGGTCTCATTGTGTAAAATTGGGCAAGTTAGTCAACATGTCTGAAGTTTGAGTTCCTTCTCTGTAAATATAGATGATTCCATATGACTTATAGGATGTTTGGAAGATTAATAAAAATAACATCTACAAATATATTTTAAGAGTCAGTCCCCCAGTGGGATTTTAATTAATTCTTCTTCAATTAATGATATATAAGTTTCTTTTCTTCTTAAATGTTTGACAAGGATCATTATTCTGTGCTCTATCTCATGGACAACAATTACTCTGGATTTCTACTAGCTGTATTTGGGGAAAACTTCAAGTGAGGTCTTCTTGTTCAGTGAACTAGAGGACCCTTGGGCAGCAGGACCAAAAGAAATACAGGAGTCTAGAAATGTTATTTGTTTTCTAAAGTTGAGATCACCACGAACAGATTAAGCCCATTGTACCTGGAAGCAATGGGAGAGAAGGAGCTTTTGATTCCACATATGTGTGTTTCTTGGTGGTAGTGACATTTCCTTATGACTAAGTTTATTTTGTTTGGTGAATTTGGAGACTTGAAGCCTCTGTCTTTGACTTACTTCCAAGGAAATGTAGGCTTTCAGGCTGCTGGGTGTTCCCTTCCCCTGATATTCTCTGAGTGCTCCCCTCTCTCATTTGCTCTGTTCACCTGCCCATACTTCTGTAATGACCATTGTCCCCATATTTCTTCAATATCTTGAGCATAATAAAGTGACCATGATGTACTGATCATGATGTGTTTCTTTCTCTATTTTCTTAATATGACAAACCACAGTGTCCGGCATTGACTATGTCACTGAACTATCAAGAGTGTATAGTTAGTTTTCAAATGAGTTGAAGGACACACACTTTTGTTTTATAAATAAATTTGTGATCTTCATTCCAATTTTGGTATATGTGCTGCTGAAGCAAGCACGATAAATTTGTGATTTTCAATCTACAATCAGTCCATCTATAAAAGCATATGGATAGCATAGGATTATTGTGATTGTTAAACCCACAAACAAATGCCTTCTCAGCACCTAATACAGAAACTGAGGGGCAATGTTTGCTAAGCAACGAGAGATTTTTTTTCAAAATTTTATCTTGCATTTTCCTATATAATGATATACATAATTTATTGTTCATGTGAAGAAAAGGATAGTGAGTTACATATAACTTCATAACTTAATAAAGCTATTTGGAAACCATTCCAAGAGCTTAGATATAGGCTTAGCCCCCATGTAGCCTTGAATTTTCTCTCACTGTGGATGCTGGGGTGACACAGAGCCAGAAAAGGATGCAGGTGTTTGTGCCAGCCTTTACGTGGATGCTGATGGCTTTGGTCATCTTTAGTATATGTCTTCAACATTAGATTGAGGTAGTGAATTTCTAGTAGACCTATTTAGAATAGTTTCCTTGGCATTGCCTGGACGTATTTGTGCATACTGATTCAAGTGTAATGGATGATGTCATATCCACCAATAGCAACACCATTCATGTTATGAATAGAATAATAGAATGAATGACTTTTCCTAGATAAGAGACGGATGGCCACATATGGTATTCTGTAGCTAGCAAAGCCCTGAATTCAACTCTGCATGGCCATGGGAGAGCTGATTCATCTCTCCAGGTCATGGCATCTGCAATAGCGTGAGAACAATACCTTTCACAGGGGCTGACTTCCTGACAAGCTCACTGCCTCTTTTCGGTGAGGGCTTGGGAGTTTTACATGATTTTCAAAATGAAAACCATGGGTGGGAAATCCATCTAAGATGTCCTGGTCTCCCTCAACAATGCAGTCCTCTGACAGCAGGTTATAGGGAGTCCATACAATATTGTAATAATCATCTTAATTCAGTATATGAGAAAGTCCTTCAGCCATGGAGTAATTTTTCCCTTTGAAAAACTTTGCATGGTGCTACTACCTGATGAGGAAGTCAAGAGCCTACCTGGCAATCACAGCTCTACTCAACCTTAGGGTGTCCGGACTCTGTTCTGTTAGAATGCTGAACTTGTCAACTGATTATAGTGAAGTCTTGTAACCAATAAATATTTATTAGGGAATCACTTTTCTGTTAAAGGCAGTGGTGACTTCAAAATACTAAAAGGCTGTCATTTAAGAAAAAAATGTACATGTGTTCTTTGTCACATCTAAGAGAAGAAGCACAAAGAAACAGGGCTGTTCAGTAGGGGGTAAGTCACATGGTAAGGGTATCATGGGTGATCCCAGACTGGAGATGCCCAAATAGAAGCAGGTGGAATAGACTCTACTTTTTTTGTATACAGCAGTCCTCCAGTGGTCAGAAGGCTAAGTTAGGTGAGTTCTGCAATCTCCAAAATGGCCAAGTCTGAGGGATTCTGAAACAAGTGGTCTACCTGGATATAATGTGACATTGACTCTGATCCTTGTATTCTCTAATTAAAATTTAAATTAAGCTCATCACATTAAGATAAAATTTGTGTTGAAAGCAAAACAAAGAAAAGTATATAAATTCATTTTCTCCACTGCTTTATTGAAAGACACTTCTGAGGTCAGAATTTCTAAACCACCAGCAAGTTTCCGAATTTTCTGACTCTCAATTTCATTATCCCTTATCTGTGAAATAGGCATGACTATAATATATTCTCCTCAGGGTTGTTGTGAGGATCAAATGTCAAAGTCTTTGTCAGCTTCTGAAGGCAGTGATGATATACACTAAGGTGAATCATTATCCTCTTCATTAAATTATAAATGTCTGCAAAACTCAGATAGTGATATGAACGAAAAAGGAAGTTTTGGGGTGATTTTGAAGAAAGAAATAACATCATATTGGTGAGTTATTGGATGGGAGAGTGTCAAGAGAGCTGGAAGAACTAAAGTTGTTTCACATTCATGCTCCAAAGTCAAGAGTTTAAATGGCTATTTGCTCACATGGAGTCTGGACTCTGATCATGAAGGAAGAGGAAGTAAGTCCACGGAGAGGGGATGCCTGGCCTAGAGGCCCTTACTTAATGTAATGAATACATTAACTACAGGCAATAATGTAGAAGCACCTCCCTGAAGTCTCAGAGAGTTCAAGGTCAGAACCAAGGGAAGTCTGTAAGGGAATTGCTCTATGAGAACCTGACAACGCTGGGAAGTGAGCTATAAAAGACTGCACTGGACTAATTTTAGGAAGCCAAAAGAAGTCGTTTGTTTTATACTGCAAATTTTCAGATACTTGGGATTTCTTAATAAGCATTCTGTGTACAAGAAATCATCTTAACTCAGTATCACAATAATTAGGTGTTCATAAGGTGAAAACCAGGTTCATCATCCAGGGAATAAGGATAATTTCTCTGAACATGACCAGAGACAACTAAGAAATACAGATTATGAGGGCACACAAAAGCAGCCTTTGCTTATGGAAAATGTTGGAAAATAACTGACAGGCCTTAATCCTTGAAAGAATTACTGTGCTTTGGTGAATGCTGTGAAAGATGTAAGCCTGATGATTCACAGACCGGTACCCCTTGGGAGAAGAATAAAAATAAAAATAAATAAATAAATAAATAAATAAATAAATAAATAAATAAATAAATAAAGCAAAAAAAAAAAAAAAGAAATACTGGAAAATCTAGAAAAAAGGATTTAAGAGCCTACTGGTTTCTGGTGCACTGAATGAAAGAATATCACAGCTTTCTTATGAATAATTCTTGAGAGTTTATAAAACATGTTCACAATCATTGGTTTCCAAAGTACTTCCACAAAGTAAGAGGAAAATGTTTCCATTTTATAGTTAATTACTTGCCAAATTACATGGTCTGGACTTAAGCCAAGCAAGGTCTTGAGAATGCAGATGATTTATCTCCATTACTCTCTACTTCTTGGAATGTTTCCAATAAACACCCCAAATATCTCTGCTTCCATTAGCTTTCTGTGAAGTTTGTCCTTTCTACTGCTCTCTGATTAATCTTCACCATTGCATAGACCACTCTCTCCACTCGAACACATTTATTTCATACAGAAAAGACCAAACTCAGCAGCCAGGATCAACTTTTTCAAAGCATCTAGTAGTACTCTCTGGAATTAATTCTAACTTACCTTTTCTGACCACCCACTGAACAAGGACACATTTCTCGGGTGTTGAATCTTTGTGACTATCATTAATCACTGGCCCATCTTCTCCAGATCCAAATCAACCAGCCAGACTAGCTACAGTCTCACCTCCTCTCTGAAGAAGTGCTGGCTGACCTGGTAACAGTTCACTCTCAAGAGGTTATCACCATGGTATTCTTGGGCAAGGGCCAGGCATGGGGGACTTTGAGGGTGATGAATAGGAATTTTTATTCTTGTGAAGATTGATGAAAGGTCACTGAAACATTTTAAACAGGGCAGTACATGTTGGGTCGTGCTGAGTCATGAAGAATGAAACTGAATAAAAAGAAACAATTTTGTTCACACAAGAAATGCAGGCTTGTGAGAGAGAACACATTTACTCATACTTCAATTGAGGGAATAGCTGCCTTTATGTTCTGTAGGAGAAACTATTAACAAATCCAACCTAAGCGTTTAGTGTCGATGACCCTTGTGCCCACTTGTCCTCTGTTAAGTCTGTCCCATGCTTCTCTCTGTCTGTCTCCAGCTCGCTCTGTCTCTCTCTCTCACACACATGCAGTTTCCCTGGGAGTTCAGCGCCCTTCCCAAGTTGGCCTTGTCTATCCCCATCCAGACCTTTCTTGAGAGCCTCCCTCAGGTCTCCAGAATAAACAGAGCCCCCAGCACACTTTGGGTGGGATTTTTCCTGGGTCCTGGCCACGTCCACATGGATGAATCCACTCCCAGTCCAGTGTCTTTCAATGACAGGAAGGTCTATCATATCTTTGCAGGGAAAATATGTTACTTTAAAAAAAATTCTCTGTCATTTCTTCAAATAAATTTCAGGAATTGAAACAGAAATTTCTATTTGCTTGTGAGCTGGACTCTTCCGCAGGGGAAAAATGCCATCAGCTTGTTTTTTACATGCATCGCTCTCTGAGAACAAAATCAAAAGGTGAAAACAAGAGAGAACTAGCAAACAGCATGAATCCTGAAGGCTGTGCAGAGAGGAATCCAGTCAGGACACCTGGGAATTAACTTGTGTCTTTCTTCTAGAAAGTTGCCATCAAACCTACTACCAATACCACCAACACTGAGAAATTTATGTAGTTTTTATTGTGTGTTTATTCTATTGTTTGCAAGCCTATGCTGTATCTGTAACTTCTTGTTAGAAATCTCAAAACTAAAGGGATTCCTCGGTGGCTCAGTCAGTTAAACGTCTGACTCTTGATTTCAGCTCAGGACATGATCTCAGGGTCCTGGTTGGGATCAAGCCCCACATTGGGCTCCACGCTCAGTGCAGAGACTGCTTGTCCCTCTCCCTCTGGTCCTTCCCCTCCTTCTCTCTAAATAAGTAAATAAATAAATAAAATATTAAAAAAGAAAGAAAGAAAGAAACTTGCACAAGGAAGTTTATGCAATTTAATTAAATTCTAAATATGTAATAGTTTTCTTATTTGGTTAAAGCTTGAAGATATAATTGAATTTGTTCTCCAACAGTTAAAAAAAAATCACCAGTTATCAGGCTGACTTAAGTACACTGTAAATTACTAGAGACAGGGGTGAACATGGTGTGGTGGCTCAGGCTTGAGTCTGGGGAGTCAAAGAGGGGAAAAAAATAAAAGAGACGGTCAGACTTGGATAGTGAGTCATGGCCAAGTGAGCGTGAGTGCTCCTGTACAAGAATAGTCAGTAATTGGAGAAGTTCCTTGATGGTTCTCATCTGATATTGAAGTGAATCTGTGTTAAAGAGAGGTCAGTGTGGAATACCCCCAGTACTCTGATGTCAGGATCCACTTATGCCGGGGAAACCAAAGGATCCTGATGAGGAATTGCTTCCAGGTTGTCTTGGCTGGTCATGAGGGGCCGGTTCCTACTGAGGGCAAGTCACCTAACCACTCTCAGAAAAAAAAAATCATTTTCATTTATAAAATTGAGGGATTTGGATTTGGTGATTCTTAAGTTCTCAAAGGACCCTGAGCTTTTCTGAGTCTGCATTCTAATTATGGATAAGTGCCATCAACCCTAGGCCATTATCACAAAGCAATTTAATTCAACCTCCTCTTTGCTTGATTATGAAATATGACGGTGCAGTAAGAAGCTATGTCAGGCACAATGCCCTCCAATTTATGCACATGGCCCACTATAATCATCAGATTAACGGCACAAAACGGCTACTATTTTCTTCATTTTATAGGTAACTGGGGTCTACAATGTAGAAATTAAGTATAAAGTTTTTCTAGCCACTTATCCTATAAAACTATTGGAGGTGCTCACTGGATAACATTTTTATACAGTTCAAAAATACCCCCAGATCATGTTTTCAGAGACATTTACTTTCAGACAACCATGTGAAGAGCAATAGTGTTGGTGATACCTGTGCCAGTGGTCAGGGCTTAGTTGGAAACTTGACATTGGCTGTTCCTGACCCCACTTTGGATGAACATTAGTGGAACAAGTCCTCTTAGTCATGTACGTGACCTCTCTGGCCTCCCATTCATTACCCATTGGTCTGTGATGGGTCTCAGTCTCAGATTTTCCATCTATGAAATAAAATGGTTCAATGAGATTGATCTTTAAGATTTCTTCCAGCTATTATATTAAGCTAACACATTTGCATTTTAATTACAGTTCAAACCCCTGGGCTGAACGTTCATAAATCTATTCTGACTTGTGGATAGAGAACGTTTACTCATCTGTGATACCACATAGAAAAACCACATAGGGTCTGGTACTTCCTTTTCTAAAGTTGTAACACAGACTTTGAGTAAAGTCACATGGCTATCTTGTTCTGTGAATCCTAGAGTTAGAAACCATATTAAAAATCACCCCACTGAGTCGTTAGACATAACGAAGGTGAAATAATCCCCCTTTGAAAATACTAGCTAGTGGACAGCGTCAAGATAAGAAGATTAAGCATGTCACAAAAGGATTCCAAAGTCAAAGGAACAGCAAACTAAGCCAAGAGTGTTTTACTTTACTAAGTGTAGATTTCCTTCAGCCTCATCTTAGCTTTTCCTCTTTGTAACCGCCAGCTTTTGTACTCGGGGATTTGTTTCTTACCAGAAGAGTGTGGCTTTCACGATGATTCTCGGTGCCAAAGGCAGATGACAGAGCACCTTGCAGTGATCCTCACCGCATGCTTCTTCAGGCTCTCGTTACCTTTGCCCGAAGAGAGATGATGCTTCCTAACTGATTCCCCTTTCTCCAACGCTGACCCATTTGAATCCACCATGAATAGTAACACAGAATCTTAACATTTATGTGCTGATGGTGATAAAAGTGTGTGTGAGCACACGCAAAGCCCCTGTGGCTCCCCATTGACCACAGACATAGGTCTAAATTCCCAGAACTGTCATTCCAGCGCTGCGACTTGACCCGAGTCAAGTGTCCTCTTCTATCTCCAGACCCCTCTTGCTTTTCTTTCTTTTTTATTTTTATTTTTTTAAGATTTTATTTATTTATTTCACAGCGGGAGAGAGATCACAAGGAGGCAGAGAGGCAAGCAGAGAGAGAGGGGGAAGCAGGCTCCCTGCTGAGCAGAGAGCCTGATGCGGGCCTCGATCCCAGGACCCTGAGATCATGACCTGGGCCGAAAGCAGAGGCTTTAACCCACTGAGCCACCCAGGCGCCCTTTTCTTTCTTTTTTAAACAATATATGTAACTTTAGTCATCCCGAAGTACACACTGCTGCTGACACGTAGCAGTTGTGTCTCAGTGTTATGGTGGGACTGGTGAGCACTGGCTCATGAGAGTTGATGACCAAGGTCCTCAGTTTTTTTTTTTTTTAAGATTTTATTTATTTATTTCACAGAGGGAGAGAGAGATCACAAGGAGGCAGAGAAGCAGGCAGAGAGAGAGGGGGAAGCAGGCTCCCCGCTGAGCAGGGAGCCTGATGCGGGCCTCGATCCCAGGACCCTGAGATCATGACCTGAGCCGAAAGCAGAGGCTTTAACCCACTGAGCCACCCAGGTGCCCCAAGGTCCTCAGTTTTGTCATTCAACTGTTAACACAGCCATCATAGAAAGTTAAATGATATAAACTTACAGTTAAATCAGTTGAAAGCAATAGTAAATGCTGATTCTTCATGTATGGCCTTCCAAGTATTTTGTCCACTTTACTATTCTCTGCACTCATGAGGTATCTGTGTGGTAGTGAAATCGCATCACTAGTTTTCAACCGGCCAACATACGGATATTGACAAATGCTCTAAGTCGGAGATTTTCTTTTTTTTTTCCCCCTCAGACAGACATTAAAGATCTTTATTACTCTCTCTTTCATTTTCAAAATTTCCTCTACTCTACCCCTTCCCTTCTAGTAGACTTTTTACTTACCACAACTTTTTCCAACTTATTCCATCAGAACCCTTTTTCTATTTATCACCATAATTTTGGGGGAGGGGGTGGTTACCTCATATACTTGAGTTCAGTTCAACGAGGGCAGGTGCACCTGTCTGACTTGTTTGTTTATAACTCCCAGTGCCCGGCAGAAAGTCTTGCATGCAGTATGCTATAAACCATTTTATAAAAAAAAAATAAATGAATACCCTAGGGACACCTGGGTGGCTCAGTTGGTTAAGCATTTGACTTCGGCTCAGGTCATGATCCCAGGGTCCTGGGATCGAGCCCGGAGTAGGGCTCCCTGCTCAGAGGGGAGCCTGCTTCTCCATCTCCCTCTGCCCCACCCCCCACCCCCCCGGCTTGTGCTTTCATTCTCTCCCTCTCTCTCAGATCAATAAAATAAAAAAAAATCCGTAAAAAAATGAGTAAATGAATACCTAAGACTTCAGCATCCCAGAACGTAGAAGAAACTCATCCTTCATACTTACTTTCCATCAAACTAACTGCTCAAATGTATTTTACCTTGAAACTCAGGTCAAAGCTCCCCATCCTTTCTCATCCTTGGAGATTTTTCTAATTTCATGGTATCATCAATGGTTCTTAAGCTTATATTTTAAAACTTGTTTTTTAATCTCGTCTCGGATGCATGGTTGATTCTAGAGTTTGTGGGGTTGAGAAAGAAGCTATGTGGGCTATTGGGACACAGGAAAACTATGGTTGAAAGAAATAATGTGTTAATTATGGGAAGAGTGGAGTAATGCAAAAAGAAATCCTTATTTAACTTCAGGGCGCTGGTTCCATTGACCCTGTATGGGGGTGCACAATTTGCAACCGGTTCTGTATTCTGACAGAATATCTGATCTTTTAGGAGAAAATTTAACCATCTTAAGATAAAATTTCTGCTGAAAATTTTATAGGCAAAATCTATTATTAATAAAGGATAGCCTGTAGCTGTATTCAGCTTACTAAGAGTAGAATATTTATTTTATTTTCATTTTTCCCATTACAAATTAGTACATGAAAATTGGTGGCAAATCAAGAAATTATAAATAAGAAAACCATTATTACTTCCAATCCAAACATCCCAAGGAAACCCATGCTAAAATCTAAGTTTTTTTTTTTTAATTTAGGATTATTTGGTATTTACAACTCTGATCACAACCAGTTTGGATCATAAGCACTTTTCTTTATCATCATAAAGAAATAGTTTAATGCTATTTAAGAGAAATGATACTGTATCAAATAGACTTAGTAGAATTTCCTTAAAAATTTCTGACTTTTAGATGGTCTCCTAAGACTGCATCACTATAAATAATATCTCAATGAACATCTTTCAACATGAATCCCTGACAGCAGGTCAAATTTTTTATTAGACATTCAATGCAGAATTGCTTAGGTAAATGGACAAATATTATTACAACTTTTCATTTATACTTTCATGTTTATTTTCAAAAATTTTGTCCTACTACATAGACATAGATGTCTCCTTGATCTCATAATGATTTTTTTAAAAGTTGGATAATTTTAAGACAAAATGACACCATATTTTGCCAGTGTAGTTTTTCCTCAGTTACATGTATTTTAATTCTACTTATGAGATCTATTAAAGCCATGCTTCCCACATTATTTGGTCAGATCTGTCAACATTTTCTTTTGCAATTTTCTTCACTGATTTTGTGATAATGATCTCTTTTAAAGAACAGTTTCAGGTTTATAGAAAAGTGGAGAAGATAGCAAATAGTTCACATATGACATTTACATTTATCTCCATGCTCTCCTTGGGCTCCTCTTGACTCTGACCATTTCTAAGACTTTAAAAAAAATTTTTTTTTATTATTATTGATAATTATAACACTTTAGAGAAATATACTCAGGTATGTTGTAGAGTCTGCCAAATGGACTTGTCTGATATGTTTCTCCTGATTACACTGGGTTTACTGCTTTTATGGGGAAGATAATAGAGGTCAAGTGCAATTCTTGTCTCCTCATGTCAAGGGGACATGCTATCAGCATGACCTATCAAAGCTGATGAGATGGTGTTGGACAGCTTTCTTTGCTGTAAAGTTATTTTTGCCCTTTCTCATGCTATAACCTTTGAAAGGAAGTCACTCTGTGTAGCTCACACTTAGAGAGTCAGAGTTCAACTCCACTTCTTGAAGGCTGGAATCGTTTGCATGGGAGATTTGTTTGTTGTTCCCCATTATTTATGCATTCAATTACTGATTAATAGTAATATGGGCCTGAGATATTTATTTTATACTTTGTGTTATAATCCAGTGCTACTTTATTTTGTGGCTCAAATTGTTCCAGCTTTGGCTATTGGGAGCTCTCTTTCAATTGCCTCCTGGGCCACTATAAATATATCCCCTTGATCATTCTTTTTCTCTTTATTTTTTAACACTTTCGTATCCCCTGGCATTTCAGATGCTCCAGCTCATCTTCTCTATTTTCTGCCCCAGTTTTAGAATCCACAATTCTGCAAGGAACTTTTATTGAACAATGGCATTAGAATCCAAGATACGGGTGCCCGGTGTGGTCCTCACTATCGGAGCAGAGTCCTTCCCAAGCGCTCAGCTGACAGCAACCATCACAGAACTATCAATATTTCTGCGCATAATCAGCTGTGTTCCTACGGGTGTCTCCAACTCCTATCCACTGCCACTTGGGTCATTCTGTACCCCCTGCCCTTGCTTACCTGTATCACCTGACTCCATTCATCTGCCATCCTTCATGCAACTGTTCAGCTCCATTATACAACGCTAACAGCATTGGAATTGTTAACCAATACTCTGTGGGGAATAATTTTATCAAGTAGGTTATAGTGCTCTGTGCGGTCCCTTTTCATAGTCAGTCTTACAGATTCCTGTCATTTCCAGAGTTTCCTAGCTCAGCACCTCTCCTTCCCACCTGCCCTCTATCAATGAGGTTATTTAATACATCTGTAATACGGTTATATTATTTTGCCAAACTCTACATTTCCTCCTGGGTAATGTAACCTAACCCCTCTAAACATTTTTGGTTTTGTTTTTTTAAAGATTTACTTATTCACTTTAGAAAGAAAGAGAGTGTGCAAGCAGGGGGAGTGGCAGAGGGAGAGAAAGAATCTAAACAGACTCCCTACTGAGTGTGGAGCCTGATGCAGGACTCAATCCCAGGACCGTGAGATGATGACCTGAGCCAAGATCAAGAGTCAGGCCTTTACAGACTGAGCCACCCAAGCGCCACCCCCTCCTAATGCACTCTCTCTCTTTCTCTACACACACACACACACACACACACACACACACACACACACACACACCATGTTTTACTCTTCTTCTCAAGTTCTAAGGGTTTTGATAATATATAGTGGCTTGTGTCCAGCATTACAGTTTAATATAGAATCATTTCACCTAATCACACGCCCCCTGCACTTCACCTGTTGTCCATGTCCTGAGCCGAAGTCAGATGCTTATCTGACTGATCTACCCAGATGCCTCTCTAATTTTTTTTTAATGCATTTGGTACTATCTACCAAATAGTTCACTGTGATTTTGATTGGGGTTCCACGGCAGACTTACATCATATTGGGAAGAGCTGACATCTTAGCAATATTGAGTCTTCTGATCCAAGCACATGAAATCTCTCCATTTACTTAGAATTCCCTTAATTATTTTCACCATCGTTTTCCAGTTTTACACAAAAAGAGCCTACATATATTTGAGGCTTATGCCTAAGTTTTCCTTTTTGCATACTACCGTAAATTATATTGTGTTTTGTTTAATTTTAAATTCTAATTATCCACGTCTGGGTATCTGAGAAAGCAATTGACTTTTGTCTATTGACCTTCTAGACTGTGCCCTGCACTTGCTTATTAGTTCCATTAATTTCTACTGTAATTTTTGTTTCATTTCTCGTGCTTGCTTCACACTTAATTTGCTCTTTTTTAAAACTCTATTTTCCTAACACGGAAAGGGAGGTTATAATTTTAGCTGTTTCTTCTTGTCTAAGACATGCATTTAATGTTATAAATCTCCCTTTATGCAGCTTTTGCTGTATCCCACAAATCTTGATAAATTGTATTTTCATTTAACTGAAAATATGTTTTAATTTCTCTTGTGACTTCTTTTTTGACCCATTAACTTATTTAGAAGTGAGCTCTTTCATCTCCAACTGGTAGGGGATTTTGCTGGTCTTTTCTGTTGTAGATTTCAGGTTTAATTCCACTGTGGTCTGAGGACAGGCTTTGTAAGATTCCTGTATTTTCGGACATGTGAAGATGTGTTTTTATGGCCAAGATGTGGTCTGTCTTAGTGCGTGGTTTGCACGGGATTGAAAAGAAGGTGTACAGTTTTCATGAAGTATTCCATAAATGTCAATTTGATCAGGTTGTGGTCATCCACACACCTACTGATTTTCTGTCTGCTTGATGCCTCAATTACTAACATGGGCTGTTAAGTCTCCAAATATAACAGTGAATTTGTCTCCTTCTCCTTTTATGTGCCTTCTTATACTCTTTTGTCAGGATTGTGAAGTCTTCTCAGAAGAGTGATTCCATCATCATGATGCAACATACTTCTTCATCCATGATCATCCTTCTCGTGCTGAGGTTTGCTTTGTTTGAAATTGCTCTTTCTCGTGATTATTATTAAGAGGGTATGTCATTTTCCATGATGTTATTTTTACCCTATTTGTATATTTATCTTTAAAGTGGGCTTCTTGTAGACAACATAGTTTTTCTGATATATCCACTTGGATGATCTCTGTTTTTCAACTGGTCTATTCAGCCCATTCACATTTAAATGATTATTGATGCAGGTCAATTAATATCTGTAGTGCTTGTAACTGTTTTCTATCCTTTGCAATGATTTTTTTTCCCTTTTCCCCTCTTTTCCAATCTTCTTCAGTGTCATTTGAGCTTTTCTTTTCTTTTTTCATGTGAGCATTTTCTAATTCCACTTTATATTTTTTCTTAGGGTATCACTTATACATCTTCTTAAGAATGTGTTGGGTGCCTGGGTGGCTCAGTAGGTTAAGCAACTGCCTTCGGCTCATGTCATGATCCTGGAGTACTGTGACCAAGTCCCGCATCGGGCTCCCTGCTCAGCGGGGAGTCTGCTTCTCCCTCTGACCTCTTCCTCCCATGCTCTCTCTCTTTCTCTCATTCTCTCTCTCAAATAAATAAATAAATAAATAAATAAATAAATAAATAAATATTTTTTTAAAAAATGAAAGATAAAATAAAACTAAAAAAAAAAAAAGAATGTGTTCAGTGTGTGCTCTGGAGTTTCCGATATCCACTTTTAACTAATTTATGAGCGCCTTCAAATAACTGAATAACTGGGTCAGGCCAGTGCAGGCAGCTGTGGTAAAATATTCACCATTCTTGTGTTCCATCCCTCCTGAACTGCTGTCTTTCGTTTTGCTTATTTATACGCTATCATCAGACAATAGAGTGCAATTTTATTGTTACTGTTTTTTAAATACAATAGAGGACACACTCTAGCAATAAAAGATAATTTTAAAATGTCCTGCTTCAGGCACATTTTTAAGCTTAACTAGAAATTTTCAATCACATGAAAATGTAGATAGAATTATAATATCTGTCTTTTAGATCAATGAAGAGTAACAAAAACTAAAGATTTTGTTTTACCTTCATTGATGTCATCTTCATGTGTCTGAATTTCTGACCAGTATCATTTTCCTTATGCCTGTAGAAATTCCCCTAACGTTCCTTGAAGGGCAGGTTTGTTGTTGATGAATTACTTCAGTGTTTGCTTGTCTATGATTTCAGGAAACTTGCAGAGCTGTGCAACCATCAACACAATGCTATATTTTTGCAATATTTTCATCCTCCCCAAAGATACTCCTGCATCTGTCTATAGTGAATTCCCATCCTATATCCACGTGCAGGGAACCAGTGCTCTGCTTTCTCTCTCCATCAGTTTGTCTTTCCTCTTCACTATTTTTTATATATCCAGAATACTTCCTCATCTAAAACTCAGAGTCTTCGAGTTTTCCAAGATTTTAAAATATAATTTAATTTATTCTTCAAAATCCTTAATTCACTATTTTTTTCTTGTTATAGAGGTGAGTGAAGATGCAAAGCAGTTTCAAACCAGACTGAATAAATGCTAATTTTTAAATTAAAGATGTGTTTCTCCTTAAGCATGAGAAATTCTCATGTTACATATTATTTCCTCTGTCATTCTTATAATACAATAAACAGGCCTAGGTGATGTGGATGCAGATTTTTTTCTTAAATAGTTAAACAGTTCCTCAACATCATTTATTAAATAATCCAGGAAGACTTAATGTTATACCAAGGTGCTGAATAATGAAATCACCTAAAAAAAAAAAAAAGTGAGTGAATTCTTCTATAAATGACATTGTCAACTATCTGCTTTCCCTAGAGAGCTCTACACCACCTCTTTCTTCAATGTTTTCATCATTTGTGTTTACTTATTCATTTCTTATCCATGTGTTCATCACTGTTATACTGTTGACTAAGAAGTATGAACAAGGCACGGAGCAAAATCGCCTGACCTCTATTTTCCCTTTTTATATATATTCCCCAGCCTCCATATTCTAGTGGGACCCTGGAACCTGAACCCTGAGCCCAACCTGAGTTGCTGGCTCAACTGTGGAGCAGGGCCAAGAAGTGAGTGCTTTTCTGGAGCCCAGGCATCCTGGCAATTGGGGACAGAACTGGGTAGAAGTCTGGCCCAAGGGAAAAGAAAATTGTGTAAGTTAATATTTAAACAATATCCCTGACAAGTGATGCCTGTAAAGACTAAAAGAAAGGCTGCTGGCAAAGGCAGCTGGACAGAAAGTTGATGAGAGCTGAAGCCATGACAAGGAGGTGGACAGATTCTTGAGGCGGAGAATAATGGTGTGTGCACTGTCATGTATGACCCATGGACAGATTGACTTGTTGGCTAGGCTACAATTTTAAGGTTAATTGGCTTGCCACCACAGTTCCTCTGGAATCCCTGTCTGTCTTTACCTTGTGAGTGTTTCATCTGTTGGCTTGTTCGTAAAAATAATAAACACTGGGCAGAAAACAAACACACAAAAAACACCTTGGAAAGGTAGTACATCAAAGAGGAAAATCTCCCCATTTACTTTCAGGTCCAATATTTAGAAGCAAATGTCCTTTCCTTTCCTTTTTTTTTTTTTTTCTAGTTGAACAAGGTTTATGGACACAGAATATTCTTAATATCACAAATAGAAATCCAAGTATTATGTATCTCTTTCTTCATTTATCCAATGTAAAGATTATCAACTTACTCCTTATTAATTAAAGATGAATCTATTTTATTGATTAATAACATGACATCAGCAGTCTAAATTATGTTTTAACAAATGGAGGTTCTTACATTTAATTTTTATTTTTATTATTGCCTGGAACTCATACAGAGTTGTATGTAAAACCTGTAACTTGGGTATGCTGAATAAGTATACAGTAGGTGCCCATGCAATGCAGGCAAGGAAGTATATACTGGTAGCTCTCCAGAAGTCTCCCCACACTCCACTGTGCTGAGAGCTCCCTCCACCCTTACATCAGCAGTAGCAACGCTCCTGAATTTAGTGATAATTATGTACTTCATTTCCTGTATCATTTTAATGACAGGTATGCAGGCTTGTCCCAATTTAAATTAGATTTACCTCTTTGTGTCCTTATTTTAAAAGCTCTCCAAGATACAATGTCATTTCATGCATGCATACTAACTTGTGCTGCCAAAAACATAAGCATTTCTTAGTAACCATAATGCCATTGTATTATCCCATAGTATATTCAAATTTCACTGATTTCTGAAAAATGGCTTTTTCTGTTGGTTGGTTGGTTGGTTAGAATAAGAATAAAGAAGAGTCCACACACTATATTTCATTATTATGTTAAGAGTAATCAGTGAGTTCATTTGTGACAGCATAGTCCTGCCACTGACAAATGTCCCGTCTAATCTAACGTTGGCATGTGTTACTGATGACTGCCTATATCCATTACCTTAGAGCTTACAAAATGGTGATTTTATGAATCTTTCCTTCTTTCCAGATTTATTAATTGGAATGCTTCCGCAGAAAGAAACCTCCCCTTATTAACCAGGTCTTAGATCACCCAGAACTGTAGTTCTTACCTGAGTAGTAAAACCAACTCTTAATCTTACCTTTGAGTCCGATTTCTTGGGTGAGGGTGGGGGCCTAAGTTGTTTCTAATTAGATCTGCATTTGTTATTCATTTCTCAAAATAATCCCAAGTCACTTCTTAAAGTAGCAAATACTTGTAGTCTCCCATAGCTCCTGAGGGCAGGGTAGACAGAAGATCCTCACTGGAGATCTTGCCTTGAGATCCGAGAGGTCCATCAAGCTGTGGGCCACAGTTGAGGCCATGTTCCACACCACATGGACCTCTCTGGAGGGTTCCTCACAGCATGACAACTGCTTTGCCCAGAATGAGGAATCCAAAGAGCAAGGAAGATGGAGACCACTGTGCCAGTTACAACCTAGTCTCTTCTGCTTACGTTATGCCCTGGGTCCTGTCAACACTCAGGAGGAAGAGAACCAGGGCCCTTCTCTTGAAGGAGGAGCATCACCCTGCCCGCACATTTCCAAACCACTGCAGTGTCCAGTGGTGACACCCAACTGGTTTTCTTCCTTTCTTTTCCTTTCCATCCCTCCCTTGCCCCCTTCCTTCTTTCCTTCTTCATTTAATATCACAGTATTCTTCTCACTGTGTACATTTAATGTTTTTCAAGGGCTTTCATTATTATTCATATTTTTACGCTCAAAATTTCCCTTCTCCATCCCAGCAGGGCCCTTTCCCTTAATCCTGTGTTCCTCCTGCATGACCTTATTCATCTGTAATACATCCCTTGCTTTCTGGCCCAGCACAGCAACTTAGTTCATCTCATTTAGTTCTTGCACCAGACGTGGAATTAACCAGGCCTAGAAGGCACTCCAGTAGTTTCTGATTGAGGAAATGGTATTTAGAGGCCATAAACTCTAGTGCTAGGTGTGATCTGGACCAAGGAATCATCACGGCTTCCATATATTTTTAGTGAACAGAACTAGAATGTATTTCATTTTTATTTATTTTTTTAAGATTTTATTTATTTATTTATTTTAGAAAGTGAGAAAGAGGGAGAGAGAGAGAGAGAGCATGAGCATATGAGCTGGGGGAGGAGAAGAGGGGAAGAGAGAGGGACAAGCAGACTCTGTACTGAGTGTGAGCCTGATGTGGGGCTCAGTCTCTTGACACAGAGATCATGACCCGAGCTGAAGTCGAGACAGATGCCCAACTGATTAAGCTCCCCAAGTGCTCCAATGTTTTTCTGTTTTTTTAAATTTTTAAAAATTAGGTTCCATGCTGATTGTGGACCTCATTGCAGGGCTTGAACTCACGACCCTGAGATCAGGACCTGAACTGAAATGTAGAGCCAGATGCTTAACTGACTGAGCCACCCAAGCGCCACTAGAATACATGTATTTTAAAAGAAAAAGCATGACTCTCTTCTTTTTAATACAAATTTTACAAGTATAGGTTTTACTTTACTTCATTGCTTTTGTGTTTTCCCTTTTCTGTTACACTGAAAATATTGATTCCTGACAATAATACCATATTAATTATTTGCATTTTTCTACCACATAAATGAAATAGCTTTAAACTAAAGATACTAATATTACCAATAAATCTATTAATTGAAGCTGAGGATTTCTTTGCTGCCCTCGACTATATTCCACCAAGTATAGATAGTCAAATTTTATTTTCTTTTTTTCTTGAACTGTTATCTTCATGATTAAGTCATCACATCAATATAGAGTTAGATTATTAGTTTCTAGTATTTAATACAGGGGTTTAGAAGCACCGACCATGTCTAACTTTTGGCACCCCAAAGTTAACTACTAACAGCCTAATGTTGACCAGAGTCTTACCAATAATGTACACAGTCAATTAACACATATTTTGTATTTATATGTATTACATACTGTATATCTCAACAAAAACCCACATATAAGTGGAACTGTATAATTCAAACCCGTGTTATTCAAGGGTCAAGGGTCAACTATTAGATTTTACTTTCCTAATATGTAAAAGTAAATTAAAGGATTTTGAAGTTGACACTATTTAGCAAAATATTTTCAGAAAACTCTTAATTACATCTCTGTCTTTTTCACCTTCTTCCTTCCCAGACTCTTCATTGTTTTATACATGATACTTCCAGATTTTCTTTCTGAAAGTGTATAATCTCCTCTGCCCTCCCTCCACCCCCTGACCTTTCCTCCCCTCCAGAGTCGCAGGTAGTATGCTATAAACAGACTTCTGCTCTTTTTCATATACTAAAATCTTCTAGGGATCAGTTCTTAGAGATCCTTCATATCCTTCTTACAGATGTATAATATAGTGGAATATGGATCTATTTATACAGCCAATGTCATATTTATAGACATGCGATGTGCTTTCAATTTTTGCTGTTAGAAATAAAATCACAGTGGAAATGTTACTTTAGGCCAGAATGCATTGTTATAAGGAGTAATATTGATAAACTAAGAGGGAAATACATGTGCCATTTTTTCAGATATTTCCAGATATATCTAATTTTTTCTCCATAGAGAGAGTATAATTTTACATTCCTACCAGAAATATATTATCGTCCCATTTTATGTTCAACCTAATTTTATGTTGCTGCAATTTCGCATGTCTGCCAGCTGATAGAAGAAAGATATTATCTCAAAGTAATTTTAATTTTAATTTTTCCTGTAATAATGAATTTGAAAAATATTCCACATTTAAGGGCAATGTTTTTAACTTTTAATTTTTGAAATTACTTTAGATTTGCAGAAAACTGCAAGAGTCTGGGGGAGTTAACACATTCTCTCGTACTGCTTCCCTTAATGTTAACATCTTACAGGATCATGGTTAATTATCAAAATTAAGATGCTAGTATACAGTACTAATTAACAAACGAGGCTTCATTTGGATGTCACGGTTCTTTCCACTGAAGTCCTTATTCTGCTCCAGGATCCCACCCAGACCCACGTTGTCTTGTCTTTGCATCTTAAATCTCTTCAGCCTCCTCCAGTTGGAGACTCATTCACAGCCTGCCTTCATTTGTCATGACTGTGATACATTCAAGCATACCTGACAGGTATGTTGTCAAATGCTCCTAATTTGAATTTGTCTGAGACAGTCTCATAATCTCACCTGGATTATACAGTTTGGGTAGAAGATGACAGAAGTAAAGTGGAAGGGTGGAACTGATGCTTACTCCAATTCTGTGCATCCCAAAAATCACACTTGACAAACGGGATGTCGTTTTTGTTTCTTCTTCTAAGAACTGTTTTCAAAATATTTTCCCAAGTCATTGGACTGTCTTTCTTGAATCAAACCTACCTTGTTATAACATGATGCATTTTAATTTGTTATTGGATTTTGTTTGATGACATTTTATTTAAGAATTTTTATATTGATGCTTGAAAGTGAGATTTGTTTAAGCTTCACTTTGGAGCAATGCTTATAAGTTTTCATGTTACTGTTACACTCCAACAAACAATTTAAAAGGTTCTTATTTTTCTTCTATGGTTTTGAACAGTTTTTGTGAGAGTGGGATTACATGCCCTTTAAAATAATTGGGGGGAATATCATTAAAGGTTTTTTTGTAATTTTTCCCATGGAAATTTGATTTTTTGAGTTTCTGTCACCGATAATTTAGTTTTGTAAGTAAAGTAAATAGTTAGTGAGTTTATTCTGGAGTAAATTCAAATGTATGTGTAGTTTCTCTCTGTGGATGACATATCAATCGCTTGGTGTTCTTAATCTGTGTTTTGTGCATTCTTCTTCTGCCCCATTTCATACCTTCTGGTGTGTGATAGGGATTCTTCTATTGCGTTGATCTTCAAGAAATAGATTAAATGTTTACTCACTTACTAGTTATACTCTTCTGTTTCTAATTTATTATTTTCTGTTCTTCTATAACTTATATAATTTATTACTACCTTATAGTATTTGTGTCTGTATTTAATGAAAATTTCAGGAAATAGAGTTGGGAGTGTATGTTGGGAGGGATTCTTGGTCTCATCACAACAGACAGGCATGCCACAATGGAAATTCAGAGCTGCTTGTAAAAAACATATTTGAAAGAAATCACAGTTTCTACGTTAGGGGATTAGAAAGTGGATTATCATTTTCATGCCTGGGTGCAAAGATTTTTTAAAATTCCGTTTCCAGAACTTAAAATATCTGACATTTATTCATTTATTTATTGAATAAACATGTGTTGAACATTCATTATGTGAAATTCACTGTGAAAATGTTCAAGGAAACAGAGATAAATAACAGGTATTAGCCTCAGAGAGTTTACCTTCTGGAAGAGACGGGCCATTAGATACACAGGTGTGCACACGCACACATGAGCGCGCACGCACACACACACAGCTTCTGCCTCGTGCTCCAATGATTTATAAAAGTGTGCAGTGTACTCTGTTAGACAAGCAATCCAAAAACTCTTGACAACACAAGAGAATCCACAAAGTTTAAGTGGAAAAGACAGAAGCGTCTAGATAAAGGTACAAATACGTGAACTGGATCACGAAGTTTTGTGGGAATTTTACCAGTTCTTAAAAAGAGGGATGTCTAGCGTGGATAATTATTAACCCTTGTAAAATGACGAACTTGATCGTGACTATGCTGACTGTAACTAATGTCGCTGAGCAAAGCGAATGACAGAGGGCAAGGGACGGAACAGGACTGTTGTCAGAGAAAAAAAGACTGTGATGACTTTCAAGGCTCTTCTTTGTTTTTTAAGACTTTATATTATTTATGAGAGAGAGGGAAAGAGAGCATGGCTTGGGGGAGGGGCAGAGAGAGAGGAGGAAGCAGACTCCCCGCTGAACGGGGAGGCCGATGCGGGGCTCGATCCCAGGACCTCAAGATCAGGACGTGAGCTGAAGGCAGACGCTTAACCGACTGAATGACCTAAGCACCGCTCAAGGTTTCTCTTATAAATATACTTAAATTTTACTGAAGGCTGGACCCAGGGTCTGGATTAGTCTCTGGCTCTTCTTTTCTTCTAATCCTTTCTTCCAATCTATTTTTGTTGATAGCGTCCAGACAAGAGCCTGTTCTCTACCACCGATTCTTTCCATGGCCTCTCCCACCTGGGGCACAGATGGCGCCCCCCGTCCATGTGTATTTTCGTATATACTCTTCTTTTGCACCTGGCTGTATCTTCCTCATTTCTACCGCTAGGGTATTTCCCTGGAAACTGCATTGCCTGCTAGCTCCCTGACAGTGTGGCTAGAATAGTGTGCTGAGCATTGCAGACTTGCTGCTGACCCATCGATGAAGTTTTGCATGGTAATCAAAAGTAATTTTCTTGACTCAAGGAAAAATGATAATTTCATAAAGCCCAGTGCCCTGCCATGTCTGTAATCTCCTATTTGTACATCATAGCTTTGAGGTTAAAAGCCCTTAGGACAGTTCTCACTTTGGCAATGGCGAACATGCTGTCTTGAGCATGGGTACATAGATACCTGTTTGATTCCTATACGGAGTCCTTTCTGGGTATATACCCAGGGTCTGGAACAGGGCTGATTCAATACTTGTGAAATGGATGATTGGAGAACAAATGGAAGACATGGTTTAAAAAAACAAAACAGAACAAAACGAAACTTTGAGCTCTTTAATTGACAGGAGCTGTGAGGGGTTGTCAGGGCTCGCCCCACCCCCCACCCCCACCACCTCTGCTGGCATCGAGTCACCACAGACTTCTTACAAGGTTCAGTGGTTCAGGCAGATAGTCAATCCATTCCCAAAGCAGATGTGCGTGCATGCGCGCGCGCGTGCGTGTGTGTGTGTGTGTGTGTGTGTGTGTGTGTGGCGCTGAGCACTTACATCTGTGCTTTTGATGGCAATAAGCCGGAAGCCTCAAGTGGCTGTTGAATCCTCTCCAAGCTCCTGGGAATGAAGGATCTCCCTCCCAGAGTTTGCACACATGTTCCGTGACTCCCCTGGAAATCCTAAACCGCTACTCCAGAATTTTTCCAACTTGTGCCTTGCTTTGTGGTCCACATTCTAAAGCTCTACCTTGGGGGGAGCAGCCACGGGGAGACTGCTTCCATTGCTGGCCATTTTAGTTTTCTCGACTGAATGATGTATACTTTCAACTATACTCTTCCTAAACTTGTCACTCTACTGTCACGCTGACTGCTTTTGTAGAAATTTGTTTTCTTTATTTAGATTAAAGCTAGGCTAACGAGTCTCTCTTTCTCCTTGATAGTATGTGCGAGTTTTAGTTTTCCATAAATTGCCTTGACATTATAGAATTTGGAACTTCCTTGTCATCCGCACGTAGGTTTGTACGTCTGTGAAAGTCACAAAATTGGACGCAGGCATTTGCATTTATGAGAATATCTGTTTTATTGGGACTCATAATTTTAATCAGGTTCACAAAAGATCTATGGTTTCAAACACAATTAAGCACCAATCATTGAGAAAAACAAACAACAAAAACGGCAGACTTGACCGAAATCCCTTTTAGGCAAACTGTCGTTTCCTTTAATAAAATCATGACAGTGGATGGAAAGCCAGCAGTTGGGGACTGAGGACCACGGGGTCTTGCCTCTGAGTGCTGGACTCTTCACCAGGGAAGCGGCCACCCCCGGCTGCCTGTCCTGCTCAGGTCCAAGGATGAACGTGTGTCTCCAGCTCCCGGTGACCCGCACAGCCAGACTGAGGAGGGACAAGGCATCCAAAGGGGCACCAAAGTGTATGCATGAGCAGACGGTGCCATGTAACTGAATGATCCCGTGTCGGAACTGTGCCCCCGCCCCTTCAGTGCACCAGCCTGGTCCCCACTGTGCTGCTTTTGTCTGTTTGCTGTCACTCGAGAGGATATTAAGCATTTCCAGACACACTGGTGTGTGAAGTGGACAGTGAAGTGGGGGCTCTCTCGAGGGGGTCCCTCTGTGCTGTCCGGGTGTATCTCCTCCGATGGCTGACACCAGTGAGGAGCTGCCCTTACCTGTGTTTGTCCTTAGGGTCTTCACGGTCACTCTCTGTCCCCTTGAATCTGCTCTCGATTTCTTTGCATCTCCTTGTAACGCTTCTCTTTACCATTTTCTTTTTCCTCATTCTAACAATCTGTGAAACTGCCTTCAGGCTGGATGCATGCTTTGCTCTAGCTGTGAACCTGCTCCTGAAGCTGGGAGACGAGCTTCCAGAACTTGCTGGGTCGGCCACGGACACCTGCCCCGGGCAGGAAGACGGAAGTGATGCGCGCCCAGAGGGCTCAACACGCACCTCCTGAATCTCAGAAAAATCCATTTCTGCGCAGGCTTCTCAGCTGTGTGACCTCCAGAGAGGTAGAAGATAAATGTATCTGAGGGCCTTTGCTTGGTGAAGGGGCTCCCCTTTGGCTCACTGATTACTTCTGCCGATATCTGGAAATTCAGCATCGCTTCTGGGTGTCCTGGCCAATTCACCTCAGCAGGCTGTATTGTTATTTATCCTTTCCTTTGTTCTCACACAACAAATACGGAAACATGTGACATGTATTGTGGCTCTCCAGTAACAGTAAAAGGTTCTGTTAGAATGGAGGAAGCAGAGAAACAGGCAGCCAATTATACAAAGTACCAACGGGGGCTGAGGAACCCTCCACCTTCAACAGATCGTGTCTTGAGAGAGGACGTTTCAGGGAGCTGGGTGCTGTAGAGGAGGAATAAGGATTCTCCACCTGCAGGAACAGTCCAGGGAACATTCTGGAGCTCCGTGCAGAGGCTCACGAGGGGGACTCGGTGTTCCTGCGTTGTGGTGAATGGTGTGGATGACATGTGAGATGGGGGGACTCCCAGAAACGTCACTCCAGAGCCCTTCAAGCTCCCCCTTCCACGAGGCATGCCCCACGTGTGCTGGGCCCTCCAGGCTGCGGATACAAGCGCTGGTCTTCCCGCGTTCTCCTCCTTTAGACGCGACCCTGATATCTGAACAACATCTGGTAAAGCGTCCCCCCTCCCCATAAAGCCACAGAGTCCAGCAAAATGGACCATTCCAGAATGGCTTCAGCTCTAAAATCCAAGGTATCTCCCTGTGTTCTTATAATTATAAACTAACCCCAGAGGGAGAAGGGTGAGTATTTCCACTGTAATAACCGTGGAAGAGAATTATTACAGTACCTTTAAAAGTGAATATTAATATCAATATTACATTAGAGGCCGGTTATTTATGGTGATTAAATGAAATTAATTGCTGCAATTAAGTCCGGATTCAGTTGCTTAAAAAAAAAAAAATAAAACCAAACCAAACTCAAAACTTCAGAGGCCCTTCCGCTGGCGGGCAATTCCATAAACCCGAACGCAGTTCCTTGAATTCAATTCAATTCAATCTGATGCAACTCGGACACTCTCAAAAGCATTTTCTGTGCCTTTTGCCTCATGCCAAGCCCTGCAGCAAAGTGGATCCGCAGAGACCATTGGGGTGTAAAGCCCACGCTGTCTCCGTAAAGCAGAAATATGTTCAGTGTGTTCACACTCAACGTGTTCAATGTACCAGGGAACCCAGGTGGGCACGACCAGCTTCACCTGGGGGCAATGACTAATCCTTCACATGAAGGTGCCCTTCACAGTGGGCCGTGAGGGTTGAGAAGGGTTTTTTCTGCAGAAGAGGGAGCAATGGAAGGACATAGCCGACAAGTTTCTGAAGCATGAGGGCGCCTCGTTTCATTATCTGGGTGAACAGATTGCGGTGCTCACAGCATAGGTTGAGTTGGAGGAGGGCAGGGGATAAAATACAAAAGGCTGGGCTGAGAAAGGCAAGGTTTTCAGGGCAAATGCTGCAGTAACATCACACTACAGTATACAACTTGGTAAATACTACAGCAGCAACACGTTTGACGTCATCCAAGTGAGTTGACATCTGAGCTCTTATCCCCAGTTGTGGTGATATGGGGGGTCTTGTTCACATACCTTTGCCTCCTTTGACCTTTATGCTATAATTTCTAATCTCACAGAGGTCTCACTACTGGTCAGAAGCTAACACTCTTGGTGGTTGGTGTATTGAGCATCTGGCATGGGAGAAGGAAGGGAAGGATCATCAGAACGAGCATAAACAATCACAGATCAAGGATGGCGCTAGGGGTGCCTGGGTGGCTCAGTGGTTTAAAGCCTCTGCCTTCAGCTCAGGTCATGATCTCAGGGTCCTGGGATCGAGCCCCACATCGGGCTCTCTGCTCAGCAGGGAGCCTGCTTCCTCCTCTCTCTCAGCCTGCCTACTTGTGATCTCTCCCTCTGTGTCAAATAAAAAAATTAAATCTTAAAAAAAAAAAAAAAAAGCATGGCGCTAGACAGAGGAGGATGGCGGTGACCAAGGCCATAACAGCCCTGGAAGGGATTCCCATCTGTGGGTAGAGATTCAGAAAGAGACCAGGAAAGCAGCCCAGTTGCACAATGAAAGATACGCAAAATACAGTCCAATCGATGGGTTTTTACTGAAGAGATAAAAATAGGTAATAGAGATCACAACAGTCTCAGTTTGACCTATCCACATCTAGGAAGCAAGTCTAATGAAACTTGTTATTTGGTCTCTATTTTGTGATAACATGGCCTCATTTTCAGGCAATAACAAATTTATTCATGGGACACAGATTGATTGATAATCACGAATACTGGGAATTCTGTTAGAATGGTTTCCAGGGTTCTCATACATCCTACCATTTGGTGACAGAGAGGTAACTGGATGATTATAATCCAGTGATCACATGCAATATTGTCATTCCATGAGGTACATACAGAGAGTATGGGCTGATTAATTCTGACTCAGTTAATTTTCCCCGATGTCATATGAGTATGTTCCTGAAATTGCCAGAGCTAATCGTATTCTGATTTGCATGCAATCCTTTGGCACAAGCACTCTCCATGTTAATTTGTGATTTTATTATTGGATTTTCTTAAAGTTAGCAGCTTCTTGTGTCATGGCTATTTTTCAGTTTATAAGACAATACTAAGCAAAAATTACTTAATATGGATGGTATTTCAAGTTGAACCTTTTTAAAAAGGGATAATAAACAAATGCCAGATTTCTTGACACTGTTTTGCTCAGCAGGTCCTCACACCTCTGTCTCTGGTGCAAATTTCTCCTAGACCATGTTCAGTCCCATGCTGGTGGGAAGATCTAGAATTTCTTCCAAAACTGTCTGATCTCACTCTAAGTCAGCTGTTTTGTTTCCCCAGTGCATCCCAAGATATGAAAATGACATTGCGAACTTTATCAAACCTTCAAATCCACAGCAACACTCTTGGTATGTGTTGCTGTGTTATCATGGCTCCCCATACTGTAATGATTTCATGAAACACTCATGATAGTGATAGCTTGGTGTAAATCAGAATGTTCTCTCTCTAAATCTTCCAAACCAGGAACTTTTGTCTTACTCTCTCCCATAGCCACATCTCTCTTTCCCTCCCTCACTGCAACTGGGAAGGATTCTCTGCTTTGAAGGACTCACATGATTAGCTTGGGCTCATCCAGATAATCCAGGATAATCTCACTACTTTAGGTTCACCATTCTTAATCTCATCTGCAAAGTGCCTTTGTCATGCAAGACAACACATTCACAGGTTCTGGGGATTAGATACGTGGATGCTTTGGGAGGGGGCATTATTCTGCTTATTATAAAATGTAAATAGAAACAAGAGCCACCCTTAACCCATCCCTGGGGAGCTTCTCCTGTCCTCCAGTAGACAATGATAAGAAGCCATCATTTGGCTCTTATCTAAATCAAGTTTTCCTTCAGGAAGCAAACTGTTGTAAGTTTTCAAGCACAGGCTCTGGGGCCAGAGTGCCTGTGCTGGAAACTCAGCACTACCGTTTACTAGCTGTTGACCTTGGACACGTTATTTAAGTTCTCTGGTTTCACTCTCCTATAGAATGAGAATAAAAACATCATCAGGGGTAGAATGCAGAATTAAAAAAAAAAAGAAAGAAATTAACCTCAGTGGGCTATTTATACTGGCTTGGCACATAGGAATTCTAAGAACATTGCCTATTATCTTATTCTCAAGCCAGTGGCACCTCTGGAAAATTCTAAGTATCTCAGTGTAACTAGAATAGAACAAAGGACATTCAAAGAGTGATAAATGAGCCTGGAGTACTCAGAAGTCACCAAAAACAGATACCTTCTGACCACCTTGACTAAAATTTGGCCTTTATCATAAGGGCAGCAGGAAGGGGACACGTTCTGTAGAATTTCCGGGATGAGCATGGCATGGCTTTTTAGAAAAGAACCTGCTGGCTCAGATCTGGAAAAGGGAATTGGAAATACAGTGTGAAAGTGAAAGCGAGGAGACCAGTTAAAAGGATTTTGCAAACCTGTCATCCTCACAGTTGACCATGGCCTAAATTAAGAGTCACATGAATGGAAACACTTGGTGAGCTAAAGCCAACAGCACTTGGGAACCAGGACAAATACGAAAGAAGATTTTAGGAGCCTCCTGAGGTCACATTAGTGGACAGATCGACCTGTTCTTTGACGTTAAACACATATGCGGAAGTGCATGAGTGAGTTTTCAAGTCAAGAACGTCAATGCTGGAAACAATTATTTAGTGGCGCTTCTAAGGCACTCCACAATGGTTTCCCAGCAGACTCTTAGATATCAGCATCTACACTAGGTAGAGTAATGGCCCCCAAATTGGCCACAACTAATCTATGAAATCTATCGAGATGTCACCTCACATGACAAGAGGAGTGCTGGTGAAATTATGGACTATACATTGGGGGGACTATATTGGATTGTCTGTGCTTTCCTAAGCTGATCAACTGGGTACTTAAAAGAGGAAGAGGGGGGTAGAAGAGTAAATTGAAGACATGTGACGGAAGAAGATACTAGAAGCATGAGAAGAACAAGCAACAGCCCATGGAGGTCTGGAAGCAGACCCTCTGGGAGCCACCTGCAAGGACATAGCCCCAGCACACCCTGCCAGAGACCCCATGAAGCCCAAGACAGACCCCCCAGCCTACAACACTGCAAGATAAAAGGTCTTTGCTTTGTGCCACTATCTTTGTGGTAATGCATCATGGCAGCAATGGAACACCATTCCAACATTTGAGACAAAGACTGAAGTTTGACTGAAGATGTGAATTAAAGTCAGGGCACTTGCTTATTTTCTGCAATTTACTTTAAGTATGTATTTTTTAAAGTATGTATAATTTAAAGCAGTTAGGTGATGATGGTGTGACATGTTTGTGTGAAATGCCATTAACCTATAAACTTAGGCTGATTTGCTAAAATTTAGATTGTGATAGTCAGGGATGAACAGCGGATGTTCAAAGGTCTCTCAATAGGTTTTATATCCCAAAAACACTTCACATAGTGCTATCTAGATCTTCAGTGGAGGTGAATGACGGTAGATAGGAATAACCCTTCATGATTTAAATGAGTTTAAGGTATATTCGAGATAAATAAGTATCATAGAGATACTTCTGTCTCCTATGTGAATGGTGAACAGAATATGATGTGCCCACCCCTCTGACACCTTTGGAGTAGGTACCTAGATATGTTTTTTAAGAATTTATTTATTTATTTGAGAGAGATAGCAAGTGAGTGGGAGGGAGAGGAAGAAAGAATTTAAGAATCTAACGATGTGGGGCTTGATCCCACAGCCACAAAACCTTGACCTGAGCTGAAACCAAGAACTGGACACTTAAACAGACTAAGCCACCCAGGTGCCCCAGTAGTCACCTAGATCTTGAAGTCAATTTGGTCCTGGATTCCCACTTAAAGATGATCCGTGTTGCCTTATTCACCTAAATGTTTGGCCGATATGACAATAAAATATCACAGTATCCATCTTAGATCGAACCATTCTTTTCAAGGGTTCCTAGAGAACCTAACTTGGGACAGGGAACAGAAATTCCAAGAAGCTAATAGGAGGAAGTTATGATTTGGGTCTGCATGTGGGAAAAAATGAATGTTTGTATGCTTGGCTGATTTAAACCTGTGTTTCCTTTATTTTAACATAAAACCTAGTAGCAAGATGTGTGTGTGTATGTGTACATGTGTGTGGGGGGTGGTTTAATCTTTAGTTTCTTCCAAGTACTGCACTGGAGGGGATGCCTACTGATGAAAAGAAAGTGACATGATCAACAATCAAAATGACCCCAGTCATTTTTCAGTAGGAGTGGTGTCATGTCCTCAGGCTGTGAGAAGAGAAGGAGACGGAGTTTAGAACACTAGCACATCCTTGTAAAAGTCTGTTAAATCCTGGTAAGCAAAAGAAATAAGGGAAAATCTAATTATTTCATATACTACCACAAAAATGGCATGAAGTGACATGATAGTCATAAAGATGCACTGTATTGTCATGCAGAAGTCCAGACTTCATGAAGTAGTTCATCGATCTTAAACACAATGAAATTACTAGTATTGCCCTTTTGCAGACGTGAAACTCAAGCTAACAGAGGCATGGTAGAACCACACTTAAGGTCACGTGGGAGCTAAGTTTCAGATACTTTTTTTTTTTTTAAGCAGGGAACAGAGGGAAACAGAGAGCGAGAATCTCATGCAGGTTCCATGCCCGTCGCAGAGCTCAAAGTGGGGCTCCATCTCATAACCCTGAGATCGTGACCTGAGCTGAAATCGAGAGTCTGACACTTAACCGACTGAGCCACGCAGGTATCCCTGAGAGACATTTTAAACACAGGTGTAGAACAGGTGATGTCAACCTTCTGTACCAGCAGAAGGAAGTGCTCCTTTTCCAAACTTCATAGAAGGCTGGCAGAAATTATATATTCAAAAGACATTCACTTACTTCTCTACCTGGTGCCACAGAGAAATTAGTTAGGAGTGTGCGTAGGACCTGCCATGGAAAGTATGCTTGGTAATAACAGTTTTTTGTTTTGTTTTGTTTTAAAGAGTTGTTTATTCATTCTTCAGAGAGAGAGAGAGAAAGAGAGAGAGAGAGAGAGAGAGAGTGTAAGCAGGGGAAGCAGCAGGCAGAGGCAGAGGGAGAAACAGACTCCGCTCTGAGGAGGGAACCCAATGTGCGGTTCGATCCCAGGACCCTGAGATCATGACCTAAGCTGAAGGCAGATGCTTAACCAACGGAGCCACCCAGGTGTCCTGGTAATAACAGTTTTATTTGAAGCCATGGAAGTCTCTCTTGTTACAAATATTGCATCTGTTTGTTATAGAGGAGCTGGCAACAGAAAGATCCTTCCTTGCTGAGGTGAATACAGCACATTCTATTTTCGATGAGTTCAGCTGATATGGCAGAGGGCCACCCAGTGAGCTCTCTCACCTGAGCGTAGAGAGATGTGTCAAGAGAATGTGGAAAGCATTGGCATGGGGTGTGGAGAACAGTGGACACAGGTGTGCCATCTCCCAAACCAACATGCTAATCAATAAGTAAGCATTTGGGATCCTACCAAAAAGGAAATTAAGTTATTAAGCAGGATGCATTATGTAGGTTTTAGTGCATTTTTGCAAATTAAGGTGATAACCATGTTTGGTCTTTCTGGATTTCCTGACTTGGATGCTGGCTCATTAGACGAGATGCCATTAGAGAAAAGAAGGATGTGAGGGCAGAGCCCTGGAAAGAAACCATAAACAATTGTGTAGGTATAAACATGCTCACAGAGAGGGTATCTTGGAAGCTACTGAAAAATCAGATCGTTTTAAGAATACATGAAAAGCCTGGGCATCTGGGTGGCTCAGTGGGTTAAAGCCTCTGCCTTCGGCTCAGATCATGATCCCAGGGTCCTGGGATCGAGGCCCACATCAGGCTCTCTGCTCGGCGGGGAGCCTGCTTCCTCCTCTCTCTCTGCCTGCCTCTCTGCCTACTTGTAATCTCTCTCTCTGTGTCAAATGAATAAATGAAATCTTTAAAAAAAAAAAAGAATATATGAAAAGCCTAATCTCCAAACAATGTATAAGATGAATACATATTGGCTTTGCATTATTCTCACAGAAACAATGTTACTGCTTATTGTCACTTTGTTTTGGCAAATGTAGTATTGCTATTGACATTTTAAAATACCAGTTTTTTTTTTAAATCAGGGATTTTAGCTCATTTCTTACTAAACTTATTTACTCAACACATATTGATACATACTGATTATTTAGCAGGATATGAAGAAGACATTCTGGCATAAAACATAGCCGTGTCCTTAATAAATGTAAAAACTGACAATGAGTTTAGACATATATACAGACTTATAGAATCCAAAGTAGTAAGAGATGTTCACTCATTCAATAAGGATTTATTAAGTACCTTATTATGTGCCAGGTTATATCTGGGGATAGAGAAATAATCAAAATTGATTTAAAAAAAAACAGGCTTAAAAGAACATTGCCTTTACAGAATTTGCATTTCAGTTGTTGGAAAGATGTAATAAAAATGAATATTGAGCGGTCCCTGGGTGGGTTAAAGCCTCTGCCTTCAGCTCAGGTCTTGATAGCAGGGTCCTGGGAGTGAGGCCCGCCTCGGGCTCCCTGCTCAGCAGGGGGCCTGCTTCCTCCTCTCCCTGCCTGCCTCTCTGCTTACTTGTGATCTCTCTCTCTCTGTCAAAAAAATAAATAAAATCTTAAAAAAATGAATATTGAATGTTTAGAATTTTGTCAAGATACCAGTTCTTCCCATGTTGATCTGCAGATTGAATGCGATCCTAAATAGATCTCAGAAAATTATTTTGTAGATAGAAACAAAATGATGCTAAAGTCTACACTCAGAGGCAAAAGACCCAGAGCAGTGAACACAATATTGAAGGAGCAGAACAAAGTTAGAGAATTTACGCTACCCTTACTTTCAAGACGTACTACTATAAAGCCACAGTAATTAATACAGTATGTTGAAAAAATTGACAAGTAGATCAGGAACAAAATAGAGAGCCCAAAAATAGACCACACATACATCATCAACTTACCTCCAAGAAGTAACAAAGATAATCATTTTTTTTTAAAGATTTTAGTTATTTATTTGACAGAGAGAGAGAGAGATCACAAGTAGGCAGAGAGGCAGGCAGAGAGAGAGGAGGAAGCAGGCTCCCTGCCGAGCAGAGAGCCCAATGTGGGCCTCGATCCCAGGACCCTGAGATCACGACCTGAGCCGAAGGCAGAGGCTTTAAACCGCTGAGCCACCCAGGCGCCCAAAGATAATCATTTTAAGAAATGCCACTGGAGAGGCACCTGGGTGGCTCAGTCAGTTAAGCATCCAGCTCTTGGTTTCAGGTCAAGTCATGATCTTGGGGTTATGAGATGGAGCCCCCCACCGGGCTCATTAGGAGTCTGCTTGTCCCACTCCCTCCCTGCCTTGCATGCTGGTGCTTTCTCTCTGTCTCTCTCTAAAATAAATAAAATCTTAAAAAAAAAAGAAGAAATGATGCTGGAACTAGTGGACATCCACATGCAAAAAAGACAAAAGAAAAGAGAAGAGATGAAAGATACAATTTAGACCCAGACATTACTTCTATCACAAAATTAATTCAAAATCCATCACAGACTTCTATGTCAAATGCAAAAGTAAAACCCCTAGAAGAAAATATAAGATCTTAGATGACCTTAGACTTGGCAGTAGCTTCTTACATGTGACAGCAAAAACACAATGCATGAAAGAAAACATTGATAAGGTGGACTTTTGAAAATTAAAAACTTTTATAAAAACAACCACTGTTAATGTATGAAAAGACAAGCCACGGCCTGGGAGAAAAATCTTTGCAAAACTCATAGCTGATAAAGACCTGGATTTCAGAATATACAAAGCACTGTTACCAACATGAAAATAAATAAGTAAACATGGTCAAAAGATCTGAATAGATACCCCATCAAAGAAGTTAGATGGCAAATGAGTATATGAATATATGCTCAACATCACATGGCATTTGGAAAATGCAAATTAAAACAATGAGTTATCACTTCTACACCTACTAGAATGGGCTACAATCCAGGACACTAACAACCCCCAGTGCTGGTGAGGTTGTAGAGCCGTAGGAACACTCATCAGTTGTTGGTGGGAATGGAAAATGGTATTGCCACTTTGGAAGACCATTTGGTGGTTTCTTACAAAACTACACACACTCTGGGGGAAAGGGATCATGCTCCTTGGTATTTACTGAGATGAGACGAAAATATATGTCCACACAAAACCCTGCACATGGATGTTTTAGCAGCTGTATTCACAATTGCCAAACTGGAAAGAACAAGACATCCTTCAGTAGGTGAGTGGGTAATAAACTGTGTCCCATCTGGACAATGGAAGATCATTCAGCGCTAAAAAGAAATGAGCTCTCCAGCCACATAAAGAAAGGGAGAAACCTTGAAAGCATAGCGCTAAGTATGACAAAGCCATGTGAAAAGGCAAGTTCTGTACAATCCCAGCATATTCTAGAAAAGGCACATCTATGGAGACAGCAAAGAGGTCCATGGTTTTCAGGGGCTTGAGAAGAGGGTGGGAAGGATGACTAGTCATAGCATAGTTGGTATTTAGGACAGTGGAACTGTCCGGCATGATGTTATAAGAGTGGGTACGTGTCACAGTGCATTTGTAAAACCCACAGAATGTACAACACGAAGAGGGAACCCGAATGTAAACTGTGAACTTCAGTTAGTATTACTGTATTAAGGTTGGCCCATTGGTAATATTTGGTAACATACTGATAACATTTGTACCAAAGCAAGTGTGGATAGTGATGGAGTACTTGAAAACTCTGTAATTTTCATTCAATTTTCCATAAACCAAAAAGTGTCCAAAGAATAAAATTTACCAGTTTTTTTTTAAAGTCTTCATTTGTTTATTTGAGAAAGGGGGAGAGAGAGAGGGAGAGGGATGAAGGGGAGAGAGAGAAACAGGGAGAGAGTCTTAATCAGACTCCACGCTGAGCATGCAGCCTGATGTGCGGCTCCCTCCCACACCCCATGAGATCATGAGCTGAGCCAAAAGCAAGACTTGAACACTTAATGGACTGAGCCACCCAGGGGCTCCAGTCTACTAATTTTGGAGGTGATCATTCACATCTCATCATATGAGCCCGCATTGAGATTCTGTCTCATGTCCTTATTCCAATTCCTCTATCAGACAAGTAGCGGCATCGACTAGCAGTCAGGTCTTTGATTATAGTCCAAACCAAGGATGCTCTGATTTGCCTGTGAAGCAATTCCACATATTTGGTTGAATTTATTCCACTTGGCTATAAGTTTGCATCTGAAAAATTAGAGTCTACCTCATCTCAAAGCAAATATCAGATTCAAGAGCATGCAGCTGGAGATTTGATCAACGATCTCAATACCAGAAGCACTGTTTGTGTTGGTTAGTATCTAAAGAAAATGAAAGCACAAGAAAAAAATGAAGGCACATGAAAGACAGAATCATATTTACATGTCACAGGAAATACTCATATGAATGTAAATATGTAGGGAATGTATGGTGTGACCTTTATTATGATTTGACCTAGCATCTTGGCTCTTGTCAAGGAAGGGAGCATGGTATTTCACTGCGAAAGCAATTCTTTCTGTTGAGGGCATCATTCTCAAGTTTTTTTGTGCCAAATTATCACCTTGGGGAGCTTGTTAAAAGGCTGATGGCCAGAGCTTCTGATTCCTTGTCTCTGATGGATCTCCAGAATCAGGATTTTAAGAAAACAAAAATCAAACCATGTACTGTTGTAGCTCTTAAACTGTGCTTTGAAAAACAAGGAAGATATTTTTAAAAATTAGTACCTGGGCTTTCAGACCCTGGAGTGGCTGCCCCTAGAGAACTGTGTATTGATTCTTTCTCAATTCAATTAAATTGATTTCAGTTCAGCTCCACAAGTATGTGTTCATGATTTGCTAAGATAAGCATTAGATTAGCATAGAAAGTGGTATAGCTGATAGAAAGGAATCTTATCATTCTACACATCTAACACTTGACCAAAAATATACCCTTTTAGTTTCAAATGCAGTTTGCTTTCCTGTTAGGTTTTTTGTTTTGTTTTGTTTTGTTTCCTGAAAGTTCTAAAATAGCTTGTAGCTCACATTTTATAGGACTTTTCTCAGAAATGTTGATGCCATGACTAATTGATTTGTTTAAAAGACTATACATTTGTGTAAAGCCTACCAGACTGAAGAATTTTAAAAAACTGTGTTATGAAACGACATAATTTTTGTTCCCATATTGAGAATGTAGATTACTCATCTGTGATTGCCTAGCTACATACATTCAGCCAAATTCTACAAGAAACGTTACACAGTGGTAAGAGCTCATGCCAACTCCGTGGATTACTGATGTGCTTCATTCCTTGAGCTGCACTAATTTGATGATCTCGCTTCACCATCCCCGACATCCCCTTCCTCCACTGAAAACAGAGATGCTATAAACTCTTGAGAGTGGTGAGAATCACTAGAAAGAAATGAAACCAACAATTCTTGAATAATAGTAACCACGAATGTTAGATATTTTGTATGATGATATATTTTAATCGTCACTGCAGCCCTATGAAGTTGGCATCATTAACTCCATATAAATGAACAAGCTAATATTAAAAAAAATAAAATTAAAAAGATCTGATTGGCTTTCTTCAACAATTCACAGATTGGATAGCATCCAATCTAGCAGATAGAGAAGAGCTCCAAAAAGGTATCCAAGGCAAGCGATTTTATAAGCAGAAGGGAGCAGCAACAATGAAGTTGTTTTAGGCAGAAAAGCAGATGGGTCACCACAGGGTTACCTTCCTTTCAGGATAACAGATGTCCATCAGGCAGATTTCTTACAAATGCTGATCAGGCAATCACTGGTTTAAGATTCCATTTCCGGGGAAGCCAAACTGCAATTTAGGCAGGTCTGGTTTTGGTCATTTGGGACTTAGCATAAGTAACTCCACTTTGGACCTGTTGTCTTGGTTTCAATACTAATATTCAGAAAGCTTGCGGAAATTGTCCAAGCTTTCTTCAGCGTGATGCTTCTGGGCACATTGAATTACATTTACGAGAAGGCATCAACACTCAACAAAACAGAGTTGGTAAAATCAAACTGAGAGAGACGGCTGTAAGTCTTAAAGGCAATTAGGAGAGATTTTCATCCAACAGGAGCATATTTGGAAACCTAACAAAACCAAATATATGAATCATATGATTCTAACAGTGCATTTTAAAGGGTCCAGGATTTTTCTCTGAACAATAAGGATCAGGTAGAAATGTACATTGATTCATGGATTTACTGAGGAAGAACTCTGCTAAGTTCTAGGAAAGAACTTAGCTAGGAAAGAATTCTGCTAAGTTCTAGGAAAGAACCAGGCCAGAGTTGGGCTGGGATAAAAAATAAAGATATATAAAGGAAGACCATCTACCCCCTGCAGAGGTAAACATTTGAGATAATAAAACACAGTTTCTCATGACAGGAACATTTAAGATGGTCATCAGAAGTTGATATGATCGAAGGATGCATAAAACTAGAAGAAACACTGACAGTCCATTCAAGTTCCTTATTTATACAACTTTCCTTCTGTGTTTTCTAAACAGAATCATAATTTCGACAGCATTAATCTCTTCCTTCAGGTCCTGAAGAAGTAGGGCTGGCATTGTACTCTAATTACTGCCTTATGGCTCCATTTTTCATGCATACATAACGTGGAATGTCTTTTCATCATCTGTTTATTTCTTCCTGATAGTGTGCAGATTTAATGGAAACTTTTCAACCTAAGAAGAATATTAATGCGATGGGTAAAATAGTGATTTTATTTTATGTCACAGGCTTTATGTTGTCTCCCATTTAATGGGATATAAATTAACTTGTTCATGGAGTAAAGTCAAATTTATGCATGGTATTCTACTTAATAATTTAAGAAGCTTCAGACTAAATGAACTATGTACTTGAAAGATTTTTTAAAATCTAAAGCCAGAAAGCTTTGGAGTGCTTTTAAAGAAAAAGTTTGAAAGAGGTGAAGATGTTAGATTATGCCAAAATTAATGACTGTACAGTATAAAAAGTGACCATCTGTGAAAATAATAAAATAAAGGGGGAGGCAGGGACACAGCCAGGCACAGAGTGTTCTGTATACTATTAAAACCAAGTTGATATTAGTCAATTAGATCACTAATATATTTAAGATGTCAATTGTAAACTTCCTGTTAAACACTAAGAAAATATCTAAAAAATAAACAGGAAAGGAAGAAGAAAGGAATCAAAATAGGACATCACAAAAACTCAAGAAAATACAAAAAGAATGAAGGGGCACCTGGGTGGCTCAGTGGGTTAAGCCTCTGCCTTTGGCTCAGGTCATGGTCTCAGGGTCCTGGGATCAAGCCTCGCATCGGGCTCTCCTCTCAGCAATGAGCCTGCTTCCCCTTCTCTCTCTGCCTGCTGTTCTGCCTACTTGTAATCTCTCTCCCTGTCAAATAAATAAATAAAAATTATTAAAAAAAAAGAATGACAAGATTGAGGAAAAAATATATATATAAGGAAAACAAAAAGCTAAATGGGAGATGTAAATCTTTATTGGTAATCACATTAAGTTCAAATGTATTAAATTCTCCTATTGAAAAGTATATATTGACAGATAGGATTAAAAAATAATAGCCAGAACCCATATGTGTGCTATCTATAAGAGACTCACTTTAAATATAAGGACACAACCAGATTGAAAGTAAAAGAATGGAGAAAGGTATTCTATATGCAAATAATAGCTAAAGTGTTGGTGGTTGTATTATTATCAGACAAAATGGACTCTGAATAAGCAGATTTACAATAAACAGAAAAGGACCATGTATGTTGACAAAGGGTGAATATAGAAAGAAAATACAGTAATCATAAACATACACATTCTTAACAAAGGAGCCCTCAAAAATATGAAACAAAAGTTGATAGAATTGAAGGGAGAAGTAGTAACATAGTAATTGTGGTGACTTAAATATCTTCCCTTTGTTATTAGATAAGTCATCCAGACAGATGATCGCTAAGAAAAGAGGTGCTTGAACAGCCCTGCAAACCAATCAGACCTAACAAACCACACTGTACCCAGTGGCAGGGTACACATTCTTCTCATGCATGTGGAATATTCTCCAGAATAGATCAGATGTTAGGACACAGATTAGTCTTAAAACATTTAAAGAAATTGAAAAAAAAATTTTTTTTAATTGTCTTCGATCACAGTAAAATGAAATTAGCAATGAGTAACAGACAGAAAAGTGGAAAATTCAAAAATGTGGAAATTAACAGACTCTCAAACAACCAACAAGCAAAGAATATGTCGTCAGTTAGGCACCTGACTGTACAGTTGACAAACTTCTGTTGTATGCATTTTATGACAATATTTTTAAATTGATAATGCAAAAATATAATGTAATTTACCAAAAAGCATTGCATTATACATTTTAAGTGAGTGAATGCAATGCTATGCAAATTATAGGTGAGAAAATAATTAGAAGACTCAATGCCAGTGCATTTTGTTCCACATGCTAAGCCATTTAAACCCAATTAAAAAAAAATCCATAGGGTAAGCATTTCTCCGTTACTTCTATTTTTCAAGATGGGTTTTATTTACAAGGCTGAGGTCACCTGGTTCTTTGAAGCCTCTGTCACTGGTAGTTCACTAAGGTATTTCTCTGAGGGATTAGGAATGAAAGGAATTTGTCACTGAAGGCAATTTCAGATTTAATGCCTCGTTCACAAAAGGGAAAGAAAAATAAACCCTCTCATTTTTCAGTGAGTCAGGTTTTTAAATTTGTCACAAATGGAACTCAACTCGGAACTTGCTAGGAAAGAGTGATTTATTTGTTTGTAGGGACAAATAATGAAAAACAGCATGAAGTTCCTCAAACAACACCCATTTCAAAAAGTAACTGAAAAAAGAGCTGCAGCCTTGAGGGAATAAGCATGAACTATTTTAAACACTCACACAAGCACACACACTCACACACACACATGGACACTCACACTCATGCACACACACTCACATGGACACACACACACTCACACTCAGACACTCACACACACACTCACATACACACACACACACACACATATACAATTTTGTTGGCCCAGAAATATGTTAGGTGAAAACCTCTAAGTTTTGTAATGTGAATTTGTGAATTTTGATTCTTGAATTAAGTCCTCTATCCTAGAGATGCCATCTGGAAGTTCAGATAAACGTTATTTAGATCATTATTAGCATTTCAGGCCCCCCACACCGTAGAGATCTATAAACCTACACACTGAAATCTTGTTACTTCTCAGCAATTGCTAAAAGTCTCGCCTGTTTGTCTGCCATCATCAAAAAGCCATCTCCCCCACTTGCTCCTAGGAGAGCAGCCCAGGCGTTACCAAGGGAACCGGTTTGGGAGCCGGACAGATTCAAGTCTAGCTAACAGTTTCTAATTTGGAGCTCTGGGGAGTGGCACATGGACTTCACAGTGGCCCACCTAACTCATAGGATTATTATAATAATAAAATGAGATTGCATATGTGAAAGCAACCAGCACTTTGTAATTTCTTTTTCTGATTAAAAATTTGACAAGTGCATAGTGTTTCCAAAAATGGGGCCAATTATGGAAGTGTGAGCCAAAGCAAGTTTTCAGCAGGGAATTAGATAAGATTACTAAATATTTAGATTCACTACCTTTGAAATCCAGCAGCCCCACTTCTAGGTATTAATTACATCAGCATATGCAAATATGCACAAAGGGATTTGTGAAGGATGTAGGGAATCATTGCTTAAGGCCTGGCATGATTCATTTCACAAATGCAAATGTGAGGAAATACGACATATCTTTCCTCTTTCTGAGAACCTTTATTTTTGACTATAAGTTCTCATTCTGGCAAACTGATGGTAAGTGGTAGTTAATGTTTCTGCCAGCCTGGAGACAGGGAGATTGAAGTCAGAATTTATGCTGATTTATGGGGGGCAGGGGGAAGGGATCTTTTGTAACTCTGAGTTTGTGAACTAAGATTTGCAACCCCTGTTTGGATCATCTTCCCCCCCCCAGATATTGATTTGATATTTCATCTTGACCCTATGATCTAAACCTTCATCCATGATCTATTCAAGTTTGCAATTGATACTTGACACTTTTGAGACTCCGTGTAACCCCTTGAACCCCGTGAACTCCTTGTTATGAAAATAAAACCAAATTAGTTCAAGAGCATACACTTAACCCCAAGTTTATGAGGCACACAGGTGACACAGGAATAGATAATGACATGAGGAAAGGTACAACTGTAAAATTAGGTGAGTGGAGAATTCTACAAGAAAATGGACTGGTACCTTCAATAAGTAAATTATAAGGTCAAATAAAGACAGAGACTTTGGTAGATTAAAATAAGCTTACTAGACACATCAAGCAAATGTAATATGTGAACCTTAGTTGGATTCTTATTCAAATGATCACATACTTTTAAAAAATGAAACAATGGATGAATCTTAAATCCTGATTGAGTATTTAAAGATACTACAGGATTATTATTTTTTAGTTGTAATGGTATTCAGGTTATATTAAAAATAGATTCCGAATTTTTAAGAGAAACAGTATAATGTTTTCATTGATGCTAGGTAGACTGGCATTTGTTTTAAAGTAATTTACCATGTGTGAGTGTGCATGAGTGTGGAACAGGGCACAGGAGAGTCTAGATGAAATAAGATCCATAAAGTGTAAATAATTGTTAATCTTGGTGGTAGATAAGTGGCGGTCTATTTTTCACTGTTCTCTCTACATTTTAATAGGACCGAACATTTCTAGTTAAGTTGAAATACGTGCCTGAAGGACATTTTAAAATTATCTTTTATTGCTAGAGTGTAACACGAGCTTGCCAATTGTGCCCTTTACTCCTAGAAGTGGTCACTTCTTAGATTTTAAACCAAACAGGCCAACTTTTTCCTGGTGAGCTCAAGTTTGAGAATCCTTTTGACTAATTCACAGCTCAGTAAAGGTGCAGAAGCTGTGTTATAATGCCTCACACACTGATCTCATTTAGAAACCCAAGACTGTATTTTTACTGCATTAAAATTATCTCGTGGATATTTTTGTCTTGCACATTTTATGAGCAAATCTCCTTTACCTTTGATTTCCTTCATATGCGAAGGGATAGTTTGCCCTATGTGAACTCAAACATTCAAGCTGTCTAGTTAAATGCAAAGATTTTTTGAGATAAGGTCTCTGAATACTTTTAAATGGAATAAAGTGAACTTTTCTGAACCAAACCTAAATAATTCACTGGTACTGACATTATCGAGTTATTTTTTTCTTCTTTCAGTTGTGGGCACTCATGGAAAATAGAGTCAATGTGTGAAAAACCAATGGACTCATAGATTCTAGGACAAATCCACTGGGGTTTTTTCTCCTATATATTTCTTTCTTCTACCTATAGACATTTAAGTCAGTGGGCCAGAATCTTTCCCTGAGAAACACTGTGATTTCAACAAAGTTACTTCGATTCTAAAAATCGAAAACTATGGTAGAAGAAGCTATGTGTGGGTGCCTCGGTGGCTGAGTTGGTTGAACATCCAACTCTTGGTTTCAGCTCAGGTCATGATCTCAGGGTCATGAGATTGAACCCCATGTAGGGCTCCACACTCAGTGGGGAGCCTGTTTCTCCTCTTCCTCTCCCTATGTTCCTACCCCCCAACCCCCAGCTCATGCTCTCTCTCTCAAATAAATAAATCTTAAAAGAAAAGAAGTGACATACTATGATAGAAATTGAGGTAATACTTAGGTAAAAGAGTATTGTTGTTATTATTTTTATAAGTTATCTTACTAGAACATTATATGTTGATAATCATCCTAGTTTTTTTTTCCTCATCATTTCCAGTGTACCTTTAGAATAACATTTGGTAATTATGATTGCCAAAATCTGAGACAGAACAGGCTTATAGGGTTTAGTAACTAATGGAAGCTCCCTCAGGAAGTAGAAGGAACATAACCAGTTCTGTTCATTCTAAATCTGGAGTTTTTGCTGTTGCAATGATCGTGTTACCCTATATTAAGTGGAATCTCCATAAGCAAATTTCTCCCAAAGAAGTGCATTTGGTATCTTTGAAACATCTAATGTTAGTAAAACTCCTCATGGTATTTGGTCCTGAGTGAACTCCAACCCTGTTTTCCTTGCAAGACCCAGGAATACAAACTACTTAAAAATCACTGGCAAAGTGGTGTCAGCAAAATGATTGAGTGGGCAGCTCTGAGATTGCATCCTGCCACAAAAACATTGAAAAACAAGCAAAAACAATCAGAACCAGTTTTGTCAGAATACTAGAAAGCAGTCAAAGGTTTAGCAACCAAGCAAAAGGTGAATTTAGGAAAAGACAGCATGAAAATGGTCGGAAAGCCTTGTGGCATTTTTCACTTTGTCAAATCGCCCCCATCCCTAGGGTGGCACCAGTCTTGAAGATGTTGGTCCATGGTCCCCAGAGTGGGAAACCGGTGCTTAGTTCCAGAGGCAGAAGAACAGAACACATTAACATATTATTGTTTCTGGCTTCTCTCACCTGTCTGGAGGCTATGTGAACACCTGACACCAAAATCTGTCAAAATCTGTCTTTTGCCTAACTGAACTCACGTCAGGCTGAAGAGCAGTTGCCATAGCTCAAAAACACTTTAAGGGAGTGTGATATTGTGATTTATAATAAAAAAGATATATTTGGTCTTCAACTATTCTGGGCCCAAAGTTTAAACTTTGGAATTCTCTAAGTGATGAGGGCAAAATAAGTATCTTTTGTTATGCTAGTGAGAAGACAGTTGAACCTCACCTGGAGCTGATTGCCTGAGGGGTTTGGAACTTAGAGCCCCACCCCATGTGACCTCACAGGAGGCCTGAGAGAATGGAGATAGAATTCAATGGCCAATGACTGAATCATTCAAGACTAGTTCGTGAGGTCTCAATAAAAACCCAAAAGGATGGGGTTCAGGGAGCTTCTGAGTTGATGAACCCGGCTTCAGGGAGAGTGGCGTCCTGGAGAAAGCAGAAAAGGTCCTTTTCCCGTGGCCTGTGCATCTCCTCAATCTGGCTGTTCCTGAGTTGTAGCCTTTCACAGTAGACTGATGATCTACAGGGTAAAATGTTTCTCTGAGTTCTGTGAGCCGCTCTCGCACGTTAATCCAACCACAGGAGGGGGTCATGAGAATCTCCAATCTCTAGCCTGTTGGTCATAAGCACAGGTGAAAACCTGGGCTCTGGGGAGTCATGGGCCTGAGCCATTGCCCTGTGGGGTCAGATGCTCTCTCGGAAAATTGTATCAGATTGGGTTGAGTTGAAGAAGGGCCACTGGTTTAGTCATTTAAACTATGGTGCTCACCAGGGCGCCTGGGTGGCTCAACTGGTTAAGTGTCTGCCTTTGGCTCAGGTCATGATCTCAGGGTCCTGGGGGCGAGTCCCAAATTGGGATCCCTGCTGGGGGGGGGGTGGCAGGGGAGGGGTGCTTCTCCCTCTCCCTCTGCTCCTCCCCCCTGCTCATGGTCTCTCTCTCTGTCTCTTTCTCTCTCTCACTTGTGCTCTCTCTCTCTCAAATAAATCAAATCTAAAAAAACAAATAAAATAAGTAAAATAAATAAAAAATTAATTAATTAATTAAAGTAAAATAAAATATGGTGCTCAGATAAAGCATCATGGTCAGGGTGGTACTCGAGGATTTGCATGCAAACTCTCAAGAATGGACGTAGAGAATCCCCATGAAAATGATTCCAGAAAAGGCCAACAGACCTCTTGAAAAAATTAATATCAGGGCCCACAAAATAAACATTAGAGGAGACCTATGCAAGCAGTCTTACCTGAAAGCAGGTAATGACTAGGCATTAGTATTTCAAATACGGCTTTGGACAGTATATATCTCATATAAAAATTTGTTATCTGTAAGAAACATTTTTCTTAAATAAACTTTTCCAAAATGTTGAGGACCAGAAAATTTACCTAAAATGGTATTTCTCAAAATTTTGGTCTCAAGATCCCTTTCTACTCTTAAAATTATTGAGGACTCTAAAGAAATTTGATTAATGTAGATTACATCTGTCAATATTTACTATGCTAAAAATTAAAACACTAGCATACACAAAGATGCATCCCTCTCTTCATCTGAGCAATGACATCATTATACCTCATTAAGCTCCTGGAATACTCATCTGCAAATTCTGAGAGAACAGGGGTGGGAAAATGCCAATGACATCTTAGTGTTACTAACAAAATAATTTTTACCTCACTGAAAAGGTCTCACAGCCCCTAGGAGTCCTTCAACCATGCCCTGAGAACCTCTGTCCTCGAAAATTTCTTACAGGATAAAGTTTAAATTAATATTGATCAGAAGGACACAAATGAATCCAATAATCTTTTGAAATTGATAAAAACTAAAAATTTATAAATATCTTCTCCTCTTTCTTCAAACTTGCACTGCTCCCTTTTATTGGATGATGGGTTCACCTTATGAATGGGAGCTTTTAAATGGGGACTTCCTCCTTCCTCTTTCCTCTTGCTATATTTTGGAAATACTGTCTGCTCCTATCCAAGGCTGGTTATTCAACCTGTGCTCTTGAGTCCATCCCTCTACCCTTCAAGAGAGCTTCATTTCTTCTGTCATTTCTTTTGCTTGTCAATCTCTCCATAATGAATTAATTCCAAAAGGATAATACCCTCCAGTCATCAAAGCTAAAAACTTCAAGGCATCTGGCACATCTCTCTTTTAATCAGTACTTGTATCATTTCATCTGGAACGTCAATCGATTCTACCTTCCAAATATACACTTTCACCATGTACTTCCCTCTGTGTACATTGCCAACACCTTAGTTTGGGCCAAAATCATCTTTTGGCAGGATTATGGCAGTCCCTTTCCAGCTGGTCTTCCTCCTTCCACTCCTTCCCCCCCCCCACCAAAGATTTATTTATGTACTTGAGAGAGAGAGTGTATGTGAGCAGGCAGAGGGTCAGATGGAGAGAATCCCAAGCAGGCTCCCCCCCTACTACAGAGCCCCATATGAGGCTCAATCTCACAACACTGAGATCATGACCTGAGACAAAATCAAGAGTCTGGGCTTAACCAACTGAGCCATCCAGGTACCCCATTCCTCCTTCCACTCTTGTTGCCAATAATCCATCCAACAGTCAAAGGAATGTTTCAAAAGCATATTCTGCTATATTTCAGATATAAAAGTGGATTTAATTAATTATGTAATTGGTAGGGTGGAACCCACATCCGGGCTAAAATAATGAAATATTACACTATATTTGAAATCTCTGTATGTCCATGCTTATTCAGTTTCCTCTCTTCCTCCCAAAGAACATCACTGTGCCAAATATCTGCATTAATACCCCTTACTATTCATTATGATTTTGAACAGAGAAAACCCAGTCACATACATTGGGTTAGGCTTTCTTTTTTCAAGTATTGTTTTTTTGTTGTTGTTTTGTTTTTTGTTAGTTTCCAAGGTAGAATTTGGTGATTCATCAGTTGCATAAAACACCCAGTGCTCATCACATCAAGTGCCCTCCTTAATGTGTCCACCACCCAGTTACCACATCCCCCACAACCTCCCCTCCAGAAACCCTCAGTTAATTTCCTACAGTTCAGCATTTGCCTCCCTCTCAATTTTCATCTTATTTTATTTTTCCCTCCCTTCCCCTATGCTCATTTGCTTTGCTTCTTAAATTCCACATATGCGTGAAGTCATACTGTGTTTGTGTTCCTCTGACTGACTTATTTTGCTCAGTGTTACACCCTCTAGTTTCATCCAAAATGGAATCCAACTGATGAATCTATGTATATTCTTCAGTGATGTGTTTCTTACTCAACATATTTGTTGAAATTCCTTCATAATATTAGCTGTATTTGTAGTTGATCCACTTTCACTGTTGTGGACATGTCCACCTTATTTCACCACTGTTGTGTTGATAGACATTTGCCTCTGCTCAGGCAGCACAGGGGATTCACCCCATTACTGGAGACTATTTGATGAGGAGCTGTCAGACTTTTCTTTGATTCCAAACCTCCATGGGAGCCTCCCGGGTAAGATCCTGGTAAATCAGCCTCTTCTACAGAGGGCAGGGAGAGATTGAAGGAAGAGGTCTGCCACTCCAGATTGCCAGGCGGCCGGTTCCACAAGCAAGCGAACTTACACACAAGAGTTCTCTTGAGCAGCAGCAAGATGAGGACATCTCTACCCTTATCCACCAAGTCTTAAAAGTTTCTACAGAGGTCTTACCTGGCTTTAGTCCCATGTACCATCCAGATGGTCTCAGAACCACCTCAGTAGCTCAAGGCTGTGTTTGGGGGCTGCTTCTGGGAGCAGGGAGTGCAAGTTGGACACGCATTCTGAGGACAGGGGAGGGGGTGAGGAGGTGGAAGGGGGTGAGGAGCCTCAGACCGTTGGGGTCCAGCTCCAGGGTCAACCAGGCTCATGTCCCTCCATGAGCTCTCCCAACACTCCACCCCTCATGACCTGCTTTTAAAATATTATATACCCCCCCTTTTGTAATGTGCCCTGACTCTTCAGAAAGGGGTGTCACTAGCATGGAGGTGACTATTTTGGTGGCCACAGCAACAATGCAGACACATGCAAGAGAAAACACAGAGTAAGGCAATGTTTCCTGAAATCAGGGACAACTTTTTCTACCAAGAGCTTCATAATATGAACGACTGATTTATTAAGTCCCCTAGGCTGGGGATCCGATCCCTCCAGCCAATCACTTGAAAATCATGTAACTGATGAAATCATGTAATTTAATAAAAGTGATGCATGAACAGACTCATCAGGTATGAACACACAACATTCTCTTTGGGTAAAGACACAGGTGTCTCCTTGAGAGGCAGTAAGGCCATCGCATTCTGAGGACAGCTTTTCTCATTAGAGACACTTCAGTGTTCCAGAAGGACAGGCTTCGTTGTCTGTCATTCAAGACTATTTGGGTAAAGATAGGAAGATCTTTTATGTGTGCTTATAAAGTCCTTGAGGCCAGCATAGGAAGCAAAAACCATGGCCAAAGATAGTAGTTGGAAAACAGAATGAGCTCACCTAGCTCTGAGAAGAAGGGAAGAAGGAGGTTGGCAGTCTTAGAAAGTTGCTCTGGTTGTACATATTGTGCATTTTGGCGGAGGCAGGGGAGAGACAGCATTGTCAGGTATGAGGAGATGGACTGGGGATAGTTATGCCAGACCAGGGCCCCCACCCCGTTCCCTCTTTCAGTGATGTGCCTTCCGTTCTAGGCATAGTGTGTTTCAGCAGGTCCAGCCTGCAGCAAGGTCCAGGGCTTCCACAGTACAACTGAGTACTGTGGGTTGACTTTGAGATTCAACTTGAATAAAGCCCCTTTCCTACACAGATTTCCCTGTCTAGCTCCTGATTCACATCTCTCCCAGCTTCTTCTGCATGTCTATACAAACCAGGGTATATTTAGAACCCTCACTCAGTGGGAGGGTGGCCAATGGAATCACTTTGCCAATCCCCTACTTGTTGGGAGCTCTGGTGGATGGCTTCAGACTCCCTTGGCAGCTGCTTTGGGCATCATTTAGAACATACAAGACATGCTGTTACTGCATGAACCATGTCACTGTATTTCTAGGGCAATCTGGCATCCTTGGCAGTGTGCCATCCCACCTGCAGGCAATGACGGCCACTTTTCCCATGCACCTAATCCACCATGTCTACTGAAGTGTCAGTGTCCAGGGTTGCTACCTCAGTTAGGGCCTCAGCTTCCTGATTGCCAGGGGGGGGCTGTGCCTTATGAGCTGGGACATGGAAGATGGTGAGGACTGCCCCAGGCTCCTGCAGGCAGACTCACATGTCTTCCCACATACATTCTGGCCCCTCAAGAACTTATTCATGATCAACCACCTCTTGGATTTCTATTGTCCAAGCCAATGGCTTGGACATTATATCATCCATGTAATTGACCTGTTTTAATGACATGGGGAAGGAGAACAGAGACAGGACCTGGTGCTATTATGATACATGGGAGGGTTGGGCCGATATCCATGGGGAAGCTCTGGAAAGGTCCACTGCTGTCCTGCCACCTGAAGGCAAATTGATCTTGAGACTCAGGGGTCAGGGGTTACTGAAAAAGGCATTCATGAGGTGTAGACCAGCACATACACTCCCAGGACTGTGGCCAATGTAACTAAGATGGTGGCAACGTTGGGCACAGTGGCATGCAAGGGGCTTCGCCATGTTCAGTTCTCAGTAGCCAAACCACCATCCCCCGCCAGGAGCCATCTGACTCTTTCACTGGCACACCAGGCTGTTGAAAGCACTACGGGCAGGACGTACAATACCCACTCAGTACAATTCTTGGTTTCTCCTTTCTCCTCTTGCCCCCCACCCCAAGGGACTTTTATCAACTGACATTACCACCCTTCGTGGAAATGGGGGGCAGGCTTACTGGTTCCCCACTGGCATTTCCCCTCAGCTCTGGTTTGATTACTCTAACCCAGAGGCAGACTTCGTTGACAGAGATTTGCAGAGTTTGACCTTGTAGGACATCCATGCCCAATAGGTTCTTTGGTATTAGAGAGGTAAAAAAATGTCATATTTTCTGGGGGAAGAACACCCAATTTTCAACACCAAAGGACCTTCCTGTCTATAACTGTTTGCTCCTATTATCATCAGTGGCAGTAAGGGGACCAGAAAACTGAGGGGTACCATGTTTTAGAGGACACCCAGCTGCAGTATCCATTAGTCACCACCTTTTGTTCATTTCTGGAGGACCAGAGAACAGGGAGTTCAGCATGAGGACTCCAGTCAGCTCCAATCTTGGGCAATCTCGATCCTGACCCTGATGGGATGGATCTGTGAGGTCTCTGGTGGAGCAGGGGGCACATCAGAGAAGGGGCAGGGGCAGATGGGGCAGGGTTGAACTTCTGTTCAGGTTTTCAGGCTTCCCACAGGCTGACCCAGAGGGACTTGGGTTGTCCATCTAGAAGTTCAGGTGGGGGCCCTGCAGCAATGAGGTCAAACCACATTTACTTCTGGGTTATTTTTGCCCAACACTTTATAGTCGATTGAGATAATCTTTTGGCTTTCTGAATTTCCTCTTATTCTTGGGTCTCTCCCACAACCTGCACCCATTCCCAGGGTGTATCTGTTCCTCTGGATCAACAGTGAATTGCCCAACATCCAAAATGTCTCATCCCATGATGTCACTCAGCATGGGTATCAGCCTCGCATACCGCTGCTGGGAGGAGAACTGTAGAATCTTGGCTCCCGTCCCTGCAGTGCATGTGGCTCCATCAGGGCCTTCAGACACAGGGGTCTGTCACATTGCCTGCCCCCTGAGAATTTGTTGAACCTCCCCATGGTTTTCCAGGGTCAAGCCTGGCTGCAGGATCGAATGACCCAACCTATAAGGAAGTGGGTATCATGAGCCCCCCGAGCACCACACAGGTGCTGCTGGAGGGCAGGTGCGTGGTGATATTTCTCACTTTTCCACCCCCTGACTCATCAGAGAAATGCCACCACGTCCCCTTCCCTGGTCCCCATATCCCATCGCCATGCCGACCACACTTGGATGACCTGGCATTTTCCTGGAACGGGGCAGCTCTATCAGTGATCTAAGAGGGAGTGTTTTCTGCCATCGTGAGCATTTCCTGAACGGGGGCTGCCCCACTGGCTGTGGCTTTGCTTTCCCTTGAATTAGGGGCAGAGGTCAGGGCAGGCTCAGGGCACCGTGCCTGTGTCAGTGTCAGGTACCACAGTGCCCTCCCCTCCTGTCCTCACTTCCCCGGAGCTCCTCTTGGCTGCAGCAAGCTCAAGCAAGTACGCTGAGGCCACTGGAGTTTTCGGGGTGTCCCTGTTCCCATGCAGCCAATTGACAGCTCCCGGGGTGAGATCCGAAACCAGCCTCCCCGGGGTGCCAGGCAGGAAGAGACGGAAGACAGAGGGCGCCACTGGGGAGGGGCAGGCGGCAGGTGTAAGGAGCAAGGGAACTTACATCGGAGGCTTGTCTCAGGTGCCCCAAGATGATCTCCACCGCACCTCCAAGTCTTAAAGTTTCTGAAGAGGTTTAACCAAGTCCAGTCACATGGACGATCTTAGAACCAAGTGTCTTTGGGGCAGCCTCTGAGAGCCAGAAAGCAAGCGGGATGCACATTCCGAAGATGGGGAGGGAGGGAGTGCCTGGATCCTCAGGGTCCAGCCACAGGTTAACTGGCTGTCGTGTCCTTTCGATGACCTCCTCCCTCACTTCACTCAAATGACCTGTTTTTTCCTCAGAGGAATGTTAGCTGTGCCCGGTTACTTTGAAACTATGTAATATCCCTTCCCTTTCAAACTTCGTATTTGTTTGTTTCTTTGCTTGTATCAGTGTGAACGGATGGACGGCTAATTTTTTTTTTAATTTTATTTTTATTATTTGCCCAAGGGGTACAGGTCTGTGAATCAT
>LNAC01001310.1:1359-82821 GCA_002007465.1 Ailurus styani
TGTGTGTGTGTGTGTGTGTGTGTGTGTGTTATGTACAATCCCTGTGCTTCTCTCTTATAAGGATACTTGTGATGAGTGCAGATGGCGATATAATTTTTGTTTCAATCATTATGTATAATTTAGACAACTCAGGAGAAGGATGCTCTGTGGTAATTACCTATATTTCTAGTCTTTCTCTTTTTGTTTTTTGTTTTTTTGTTTTTTTTTTCCTTCCCGATGCTTAAGATTACTTCTCTTACTATCTTTCTGTTTGAAATTTTTTCTTTGGCCATTCTTCAAGGGTGGGTCTGTTAGGACATAGACTTTTAGTTTTTCTTCAGCTGCATATGTGTTTATTTTCCCTACGTTCTTCAAGAATAGTTTCCCCAGATGGAGAATTCACATGGACATTTCTTTTCTTTTGATATTCAAAAAAAACCTGCTCCTTTCTTCTGGCCTCCATCGGTCCAGATGAGAAAACCAATTCCATTCAAATTCGTGTTCCCTGCAAGTAATGCACTCTTTCCTTCTGGCTGCTTTGAAGATATTTTCTTTGAATTTTAGTTTTCAGAAGTTCAGTTAGGATGTGAATTAAAGTAGGTTTCTTTGGAGTTATCCTACCTGAGGGTCACATAGCTCTTTAAACCTGTGGATTTATACTGTTCATCAGATTAGAGACTTTTTTAGCCATTCTGTTTCCAAATGCTTTTTCAGTCCTCGTCTCCTTCCTGTCCTCCTGGGATTCCCATGATATGAAGTTGGATTTTTTTTTGTTTCTGTTGTTACTGTTCTGCAGGTCTCTGAGGCTCTGTTTATTTTTATTTATCTATTATTTGTTTATTTTAGTCCGTTTTCTCTCTCTGTGCAGACTGAGTAAATTCTCTTGAACAATCCTCACATTCACTGATACTGTCCCATCATATCTACTCTCATTTTAAGCCCATTCCAGAAATTTTTGATTTTTGCAGTATTTTTTAGCTCTGTGAACAACATTTGGTTATTATTATATCTTCTATTGCTTTACTAAGATTTTCTAAGTTTTTGTTATCCTCCAATGAATTTGTAATTGCTTTGTCGAAACATTTTACGATGGGTTCTTTAAAATTCTTGAGAGATAATTCCAGTATCTGATCCATTTCAGCATTGGCATTGATTGATTGCCTTTTCTCATTCAAGATGTGATTTTTTTTCCTGATTCGTATTATGATGTTTGGCTTCCTACTGTGGCCTGGAAAGTTTGGCTATTACGTGAGAAGAGAGCAGAGTCTGTCATAATTTTTTTTTTTAAAGATTTTATTTATTTATTTCACAGAGGGAAAGAGATCACAAGGAGGCAGAGAGGCAGGCAGAGAGAGAGAGAGGGGGAAGCAGGCTCCCCGCTGAGCAGGGAGCCCGATGCGGGCCTCGATCCCAGGACCCTGAGATCATGACCTGAGCTGAAAGCAGAGGCATTAACCCACTGAGCCACCCAGGCGCCCTATCATAATTTTTATTTTCACAAGTGGTCATTCTGTTTGGGTTTGGCAGGCGGGTTGTGGCCTACTTGTGTGGGCAGTGACTATAAGGACAGGGTAGTTTTCAGAGCTCACATGGTGCTACTTTCATCTGTGGGGTTTATTTAATGTATCTGGGGCTCCCACTGGCTCTTGTTAATGCTGTTCGAGGGATAAGAACAAGCTCCCAGTGTCAAGGTGCCCTGGTATCTCTATGTAAAAGAGGACGTTTTCTCCATGCATGTGGAAACCAGTACTACTACTACTACTTCTTTTTTTTTTTTCACTGTTTATGCACCACACCCAGTGCTCCATGCAATACGTGCCCTCCTTGATACCCACCACCAGGCTCACCCATCCCCTCTCCCCTCCATAACCCTCAGTTTGTTTCTCAGAGTCCACAGTCTCTCATGGTTCATCTCTCCTTCCGATTTACCCCAATTCACTTTCCCTTCCCTTCCCCTAGAGTCCTCCATTTTATTCCTTATGTTCCACAAGTAAGTGAAACCATATGATAATTGACTTTCTCTGCTTGACTTATTTCACTCAGCAGAATCTCCTCCAGACCCGTCCATGTTGATACAAAAGTTGGGTATTCATCCTTTCTGATGACTGAGTAATATTCCATTGTATATGTGGACCACATCTTCTTTATCTCTTTGTTGAAGGACATCTCAGCTCTTTCCACAGTTTGGTGATTGTGGACATAGCTGCTATGAACATTGGGATGCACATGGCCCTTATTTTCACTCCATCTGTATCTTTGGGGTAAATACCCAGTAGTGCAATTGCAGGGTCATAGGGTAGCTCTATTTTTAATTTTTTGAAGAATCTCCACACTGTTTTCCAGAGTGGCTGCACCAACTTGCATTCCCATCAACAGTGAAAGAGGGTTCCCCTTTCTCCACATCCTCTCCAACACTTGTTGTTTCCTGTCCTGTTGATTTTGGCCGTTCTAACTGGTGTAAGGAGGTATCTCAATGTGGTTTTGATTTGAGTTTCCCTGATGGTTAGTGATGATGAAGATTTTTTCATGTGTCTGTTGGCCATTTGTATGTCTTCTTTGGAGAAGTGTCTGTTCATGTCTTCTTCCCATTTTTTTGACATGATTATCTGTTTTTTGGGCATTGAACTTGAGAAGTTCTTTATAGATCTTGGATATCAGCCCTTTGTAGTGTCATTTGAAAATATCTTCTCCCATTCCGTGGGTTGCCTCTTCGTTTTGTTGACTGGGAAACCAGTACTTCTTGACTGGGCACTGGCGGCAAGATCCTTATTCCTGGTGGCTCCAGCCATGAGGAGAATCTAAAGGCCATGAGGACATACAAGTTTCTCAGGCTGCCCATGTGTCTGCTAGTTTCCTTCCTTCCTTCCTTCCTTCCTTCCTTCCTTCTTTCTTCTGGATCCATTTCTTCAGAGTGAATGTTACTCTGTGAGAACAAAGGCCCACCTAGACACCAGGGACGTATCACTCTGCCTGTACTTCTGTAAGTTATAATCTAAAGATCAGAATACCCGAAATCACATCTCGGAGTGACTCTTTCACTACACTGGTGTGCGTGAGGAGGCACGCAGATAGCTGCTTAAATCTGCGTCCAGAGCAACAATCTCTGTCTTTTCTCCTGCTGTGGATTTCTTACTAAGGTTATTTTGCTCTCACCTTGGTTTGGTTGGTTTGCATGCAGAATGGTTGTTGCCCCTTCAGCCCCCGCCCGACACCCTTTCCCATCGTGCTGCTTCAGTGGTTAAGAACGTGCCCCCCGGGGTCCATCCAGTTGGGGTTTAAATGCTGACCCTGCTGTTTATTAGCCTGTGCATTCTGAGCAAGTCTCTTACTTCCCTCAATCTCATCTAAAAAATGAGGGCAGTGATAGCGTAAAGTAAAATTTAGTAACAACGTTTCTGTGAAGGACTCAGCACAGTACCTCGCTGGTGGCAAGCACCCAGCACATGTGATGGATTTGCTAGGGGGTCCTCCTCATCAACATCATTGTCATTTCATCTCCATTTCAGAGATAAACCAAAGTTCGGGAAGTATAAGTACTGCCCCTGGGTCAGTTTGCCCCCTTACGTGTCAAGGGAGCTGGAATTCAAGTTTCTTTCCTGACCATTGTGTATAACCATGCTACCAATGAATATCTTGCAAGACTTGAGTCTCATGGGAGCATGGGTTAGTCAGTCCATGTTCAGGTTATGCAAAAATATAAGAAGGTGCAGTTATATGAGCCGGACATACTCAATTTTCAGTTAATTATTGATGATAGTGGTAAACATTTTTATAAAGCCATTTATGCATAAAAATAAAAATAACCCAGATAGTTTAACAGAACCTGACCACCAAGCTTGGTAAAAGGATGACCTTGAACCCTTTTGCCCAGTCAAATATTCTTTTTTATGATGCTTACCAATTTCTGAAATCTGATATTTTTTAAAAGATTTTTTTTTTTAATTTTATTTGACAGAGACACAGCAAGAGAGGGAACACAAACAAGCAGGGGGAGTGGGAGAGGGAAAGGGAGGCTTCCCACAGAGCAGGGAGCCTGATGCGGGGCTCAATTCCAGGACCCTGGGATCATGACCTGAGCCGAAGGCAGATGCTTAACAACTGAGCCACCCAGGTTCCCTGAAATCTTATAGATTTTAAAAACAGTTTATTTTCCTTAGGCATTATGCTCTTTCATGTAAATTTTAGTATAATTTGAGATGCAGTAAAAACTGATGTTTCCATTTTATGCAGTTTTCCACAAATCATCTTCTACATAAGAATATATAGTTTCTATCATAGTTTTGCACCATGCTAAATGAACAAATGAGGACCACGGTGAATTCCTGAATTTGTAATTATAATGGAACAAAAGCAAATCAAGAATAATTTATGTTACTACCAATTAGAGTAAAAAATGCATTTATGATAGAGAAACAAATATTCCAGTTGCATTTGCCCATTTATTAAATAAGGGGAAAATTCACTGATGAAAAATATAAAAATAGGAAGTTATTTACAGTATACATTGGAGCTTCTTTTATGAGTTGTTATTCTGTGGTGTAGGAGGTAAGGAGTTACTTTTTCTTCAGGCTCTGCTGATTCAGAGATTTCAAAACAAAACAAAACAAAAAGCCAACAATTAATGGCCATATATAGATCAAGAACCTATTTTTAGGTTTTATAGTTTTGACATAGGAATATGAGATATTTGACTAGGCTTCTTTGTCAGTGAAATGAAAACACTATAATTTGTTACGTATAGCAAACAGTACATGGTGTTGTTAGTGCGTATGCATGTGAGCTGACTCCACATTTGACATAAAGAGAGAGATGGAGGCAAAGGACAAAAAGAAAAGTGTCCATTTGCAATGGGACACGTGGAGGATGACGCCTCCGCAGGGGAAGCGAAGAGAAAGAAGCCGCGAGGAGGAGCGGGGAGAGCGCCGCGGGCAGCGGGAGACGAAGACTGGTGGAGAGGGGACCCTGCACGGAGGTGTTAAGTGCACCGAAGAGAAGGGAGAGGGAAGAAAGCTGGATGGAGAAGAAGAAGAGCTAGAAACGGAAGGGGACGAAGACAGAGACCACACACTAGTCTAAATCCCTGAGCATCAGAGATTTGCTTTTACTTTAAGTCTTAAGAATAAATTAAATGTGCTCAGTTATTAGCTACAATGTGGAACATTTTGTGTGTCTTCTTGTGACACGTTCGCCATCCAGACAGTGGTGAGTGTGTCTCCTTCACAACACCGCTCCCCCCAAAAGCATACCAGGCACGGAGGAAACGACCTGGAAAGTCTCAGAAGAATGGGTTCTGTCTGTGGTCAGAGCCTAGCCTGCAGGCTGGGGAGCCCGCCTCCTGTGGTCGGGCCGGGGGTGCTGGACCCCCCCCATCCTGTGGTGGCTGAGAAGGGGAATCTTCTTTGATCTTTTTATGCTTATCACCCAGAACAGTGCGAGTGAGTAGAAAGCAATAAATATTTCAACGAACAAATGAGACTCTTATGTACCAGAGGAGGAAACATTAGCAGAAACTTCACATAAGATAAAGTGAACATTTCATTTCCTAAAAATGAGAGCATCAGTTGAGGACTCAATTTTATTTCCTTGCCTGTACTGGATCTTGGTGAGTGGTGTAGGGGGAACAAAATACAACCCGGACGTAGGCTTCAAAATCCACACGTGTGCAGTTTTACCGCATATTTGTTTCATGCCTCTAGTTTCATCAACCAGCCTAACTACTTCATGCTTATGAAGAATAAAGGAAAATGGGATGCTTGGGTGGCTTATTTGGTTAAGCATCTGCCTTCAGCTCGAGTCATGATCCCCGGTTCCTGGGATCGAGTCCCACATCAGGCTCCCTGCTCAGTGGGGAGCCTGTTTCTCCATCTCCTTGTGTGCTCTCTCTCTTCCTCTCTCTATCTGACAAATAACTAAAATCTTTAAAAAATATCTTGAAAAAAAATAAAGGAAAATAAGTTTATTGAGCACATACCATGTGGCAGTGGAAGACAACCTGGGTTAAATGATGGGCAGTCTAGGCCGGTCAGTTCTGAGACTGTCCTTTCCAGGTCATTCCACCCACTCTCCTCCCCAGGTGTGCTGAGACACCGTACTCTGACCTAGAGAACAGTATTTGCATAGCCACATCCTAAGTGCATTTCCTTTCCTGCGTCCGCTCCTTGCCTTGTAGGGCCTCGGAGGGCACCGAGCTAACATCAGTCTGTTCCCTAATGGGAAACACGAAACATCAGTGCCCCAAGTTCTCCAGCCGAAGAGCACAGAAAGGAGGGACCGATTTAAAGTACTGCCTCTTCAGATTTTTGATCTTCTTCTTTCTTTAAGATTTAATTTATTTATTTGACAGAGACACAGAGAGGGAACACAAGCCAGGGGAGAGGGAAAGGGAGCAGCAGACTTCCCATAGAGCAGGGAGCCTGATGCGGGGCTCGATCCCAGGACCCTGGGATCATGACCTGAATACTGACTTCATCACATCGAGTTTAAATTTTTATTTTGAAGATCAAGTGAATCGTGCCCTTGTCAGTGCAAGAACTGTTACATATTCAAAGGTCTACAGATGTTTGAAAAATGACTTACATAAGGCCAAACAATTACTTTAATTTTATTTTAATCTTCTGGACTTTTTTTGTGAGTGTTATTTTAATGACAATTGAATTTAGTTGTTGTGACAGATGGATTTGTCCTTATTTTATTATTAAGCAAGTTGAAAGGTGTTAAACTGACTCATGAGCCCGTTTCGTGATGTGCCTGAGTGTAATTTCATTTTGAATAAAAAATGTTTCCTGGGTTCGTTTGTTGTTGATCTCACCCTTTGTCTCATCGTTGTCCTTAAAAAGTGGCAAAGTGGGGTGCGGGAACACCGCTTTCCGTTCAGAACCGTGGATTTTACACAGGCCGTAAGCCACACCGCAGTCCCTCACGGATGCGGAAATGCATCCTGGCTCGTGGCGCTGCCTGTGGTCCTCCTTGTCATCAGATAGTAAGTTACCTTTCTTGTGAGCCTGCCGCATGAAGAGCACAGGTTAACATTTCCTGTTCATTCTGCAGGTGATGGAAGTCAAAGGCCAGATGATCCACGTCCCAGAATCGAACTCCATCTTATTCTTGGGCTCCCCGTGCGTCGACAAGCTGGACGAGCTCATGGGCCGGGGGCTGCACCTGTCAGACATCCCGATCCACGATGCCACCCGGGATGTCATTCTGGTGGGTGAGCAGGCGAAGGCACAGGACGGCTTGAAGAAGAGGATGGATAAATTAAAGGCAACTTTGGAAAGAACCCACCAGGCCCTGGAAGAAGAAAAAAAGAAAACCGTCGATCTTCTGTATTCTATTTTCCCCGGTGATGTGGCCCAGCTCTTGTGGCAAGGACAGCAGGTGCAGGCCCGGAAGTTTGATGACGTCACCATGCTCTTCTCGGACATTGTTGGCTTCACGGCCATCTGTGCCCAGTGTACCCCCATGCAGGTGATCAGCATGCTCAATGAACTGTACACCAGGTTTGACCACCAGTGCGGATTTTTGGATATTTATAAGGTAAGGCTATATAAGGATATTATAAGGTAAAGGGGTTTAGTTACTCATCTATATATATAAAAAAATATATAATATATATATTATACATTAATATGTGTAATTAAGAATATGTATTATTAACATATAATGTATTACTTGTTTCAGGGGTACAGGTCTGTGCATCATCAGTCTTACACAATACACAGCGCTCACCATAGCACAAACCCTCCTCAATGTCCCTCCCCCAGTCACCCCGTCCCTCCCACCCCCCTGCACTCCAGCAACATCCACACATATTTTTTTTTAAGATTTTATTTATTTATTTGACAGAGATCACAAGTAGGCAGAGAGGCAGGCAGAGGGAGAGGGGGAAGCAGGTTCCCTGCCGAGCAGGGAGCCCGATGTGGGGCTCGATCCCAGGACCCTGAGATCGTGACCTGAGCCGAAGGCAGAGGCTTTAACCCACTGAGCCACCCAGGAGCCCCTACAAATATTTTTTAATCATAGATTATCTTAAGTTGCAAGGATACTTTTTTTTTTTAATTAAACTTGGTAGTAAGTGATGAAAATCTTTAATTTAGAAATCTTACCCAGGGGCGCCTGGGTGGCTCAGTGGGTTAAAGCCTCTGCTTTTGGCTCAGGTCATGATCTCGGGGTCCTGGGATCGAGGCCCGCGTCGGGCTCCCTGCTCAGCAGGGAGCCTGCTTCCCCCTCTCTCTCTCTGCCTGCCTCTCTGCCTCCTAGTGATCTCTCTCCCTCTGTGAAATAGATAAATAAAATCTTAAAAAAAAAAAGAAAAGAAATCTTACCCAGAATACAGGTATTTTTGTTTCATGAGTAAATTTCCATTATGAGTTAGTTGATAGTATTGACATACTATAGGTAACTGAGTCCTAATATTGCTCAGTAAGGCAAAAGGCTGTACAGCTAGTTCTTCAAGTTCATTATAATTACAGAATTAAATTGCTGAGTTCTAGGCAACTTTTCACAACATAATTAGTCTTTCTTAGAGAACAGGATTCCAGTATAAGCCAAGAATTTTCTTTTGACAGTTAATAAGTTATATTAAAATATGCATCGTGTTATCAGTTAAATGATGATTAATCAGTGTTTTGCACTGCATTGTCAAATAAGGAAGGTCCCTCTCATTCTGAAGGAATACTTGTAAATATTCCAGCTGTTACCAAATGACCAGTGGTTTTTAGTGAAAGCACTTCAATTTTCCAAGCTAAAGAGTGGGGTAGATTTGAAAATGTGTACCCATCACCATTTTTTGTGTCTGATTTGGTGAACTCCTAAGGAATTTCTTACTCAAATCAGAGCAGTCTCTTGAGTGATTCAGCCTCATATCTACCTAATGAATAACTCTGTAACTTTACATAATTTCACATGGGTTACACAGTGTTGGGGTACATTTTTTTTAATATATAAAGGACAAAAAGTGCTTTTAGTATAAACAGTAGTGAACTGTAGGCTTTTATTTCATCTTTACTAATCCACTTAGACTGCTCCTTCTTTTTATAGTATGATCTACACATAAGAAGACCTGGAAAGAAACACTGTAGTTTCATCTTGTTATCCTGGAGGGTGTTTTCATTATGGTGTCTCTCCTCTGGAGAAACATGTTCTCTAGTTCCATTATAACGTGCAGCCAGTGCCAAAGATCTGAGTGCGTCCCCTGCAGAGGGGTGAGCGTTCGAGGGATTTGCTTTGTGCAAAATGAGTTCTTATAAATTATCTTCAACTTCCTTATAATTTATTTGTTATGTAATTTATGATAGAGGTAGCTGGATGTCTGATCCTAAACCACAGAGACACTGCAATGAGTTTGTCACGGTTACACTCAGTCATTTCCGGGAAGTAGAGCAATTGACCTGAATTTGCCAGCACCTTCCTTCCTCCAGCCTGGGGCTCACCTGCACTGATCTCCGCAATGACCTCTACCCTTCCTCTACGAACCCCTGACTTGCTGTGTTAGCTTTCTTGGCCTAAAGTAGTCATGTTTCTTTGGCCCTAAACTCTTACAGCTAAATGAGAGTGATAAACAGATAAATAGAGTCTTCTTTGGAAAAGCAAGGGAAACCCTAATTTAAATATAAGCATCAGGTTTTGGGAAAAGAAGAAACATGATGTCTTCCGAGAATACCACAACAACTTCAAGGTTTAAAAATACGGATTTCACAGGCATCAAGTTTCCTTTCCCTTGAGATAAGCTGGGACACCTCGCAGAAAAAGAAAATGCATGGCAGTATCCTGCATGATCCTCAGATTTTTCTATATGTTTTTTTGTACCACGGGCAGTTCCATGTAGTGCTACATAATTAACTTAAAAAATGGATTTACAATTTCCCCGATACTCAAGACCAGCTTTCCATCCTTCATGGATAAACAAAACATTCCTGGTTCACAAAGTCAGGTTTTTAAGCAGAACCTGACTATGAAATTTCAGCAATAAGTGTATAAAGTAGTACAGTTTCAAGGTCAAGTGTTTTTAACATCCCTTTGATGCCAGTGTGTCTCTGTATCTTGATAGGTGTCTGAGGCAGCTTTCATGTTTACTCAGGTTTATGGGGGTTGAGTCTAGGGTCCAGACAAGGCAGCACATTATGTGCTGAAGCAGGAGTGATGATGGCATGTCCAGAGAGGGAAAGATGGAATAGGGTCTATTACCCTTGCATAGGATAAAACAATGTACGTTATAGGAAATGCATTAGGAGAAATATAAATTAGATATCCCCTGACATGCCTAATTTGAGATTTCTAATCATCATAAACAGAGTAGCTTATTCTTTGAAAATTTACACAGAGCTGTTTTATACCATGCTAGAGTTTTAATGGCTATTGAAAAAAATTCCAAAGTAGAATTTTTAAAGCCCCGTATACCTGCTGGTTTCATAAAAAAGAACTTTGGCCAGACTTAAAGTACATTTAGAATATTTGTGGAATAATCATATCACAGAGAAAAATACGGTGGAGCCCACTTTTGTGTTAGAAATGTGAAAGGAAAAAAAAATGTGAAAGGAAACCAGAGGGAGCTGAATGCCAAGGAAAAGCTAGAAAGAGGTGCCCCATGGGGGGGCATTTAAAGTCTGCTCCTGCCCAGTGAGACTCCACTTTCCAAATTGATGGTTGTCCTTTTCTTCATCATCTTATTATTTCATGTTTACCTACCATTAGGGAAGATGATGCAGAGAATGATTATAATTCCGGGATAGAATTCAGCTAAATTAGGCCATAATGAGAAATACACCTTCTATACAGAAGGTGTAGGAGGAAGCTATAGATTTTCCTGTGCCTATTTCAGGCATTGAGAAAAATTAAAGCCTTTATGATGCTGGCTGCCAAGGTGTTATATGTGTATGAATCTTAAGTAAAAGCTAGGTAAATTGAAGAAAGCATGGGTTATACTTTTGTTCCTCTTATAATCAGAAAAGCAAACATTTAGTAAAAAGTCAACATCAAGAGTGCACTGTATTAATATTTTCCCCCTCGGGTTTTATAGGGTGTAGGGGATGAACAGAGAACTGGTAATTCTAACTTTTCTGATTATTGGCGTATCGATAATGATAATGGTGGTGATGAGGATGGCATTGGATATTGAAGCAACCAAATGAGGGTTTTGCTTTATTTTACATTTTTGCCTCTGGAAAGCCCATTAGGTAGAAATAAGGAAGAAGCCAGAAGAGTTAGTGAGCCCTTCACGCTGCTCTCCCTCCATTGAGCTCAGGGGGCAGCACCCCAGCGCTTTCTCAAATGTACTCGTTAGACATCTCTTCTTTACACCTTTAAAGACTTTTTAGACTGTACTTTTCTCCATTTCTGTCGCCTGTAACGTGAAGATACTAAATGTCTCCACCTCGGAGTTCTGTTGTATTTCAATGAGCTGACAGAGGCAACGTGCTTAGACCAGCAGGGGGCCTGTAGTCACGAATGTCCACCAGAGCTGTCCCCGTCGGCTCCCAGCAGGTGTGTCTGGACCTGTGGGAGCGTGCATATGTGACTAGTCTGTTCGTTTTTGTATGTGTTTAACAGTGCACCCCATGCTGACGACAAAGAATAAAATATCATCTCACTTCATCTCCCGTGATGAACATGTGGGTTTGTTTCATTAGGTCCATTGAGAAAGGTTAAATTATCCAGACAGTGTGACTCATAAATCAGAATTTGAACTACTGCTTGTCTGATTGCAAAGCTATCATATTTTCACCATTCTTGGCTGTGATCTAGACAAAGATAAAATAATAAAAAGAAAAAGCGGAGCTGGTTTTAAAACTACATTACTTGATCAGTAACTATAGGTTAGGCTGTCAATAGCTGAAGAAAATTCCTAGGATCGCGTTGCCCAAATCTGTCCACTTCCCTTCTAGTAGCAAATAGTTCAGAGCTTTGAGAAGCTCTGTTTAAAAGTTGGTGACTCTCGGGGCGCCTGGGTGGCTCAGTTGGTTAAGCATCCAACGCTTGATTTCTGCTCAGGCTGTGATCTCAGGGTCGAGAGATCAAGCCCCACACTGGGCTCTACCCTGGGCGTGGAATCTGCTTAAGATTCTTGTCCCTCTCCCTCTACCTGCCTCTCCCCGCTCATGNAAAAAAAAAAAAAAAAAAAAAAAGAGGGGGGGAGGACTCTCCCATCTGCTATCCTCCCCTTTTTGTCAGAAACCAGTAGCATCTTCTCTCTTAATTTCTTTTATGGAGAAATAGCAAAATAGCACACCAAGAACAGAACAGTGGGATCAGTGATCCCAAGTGCAGGCAATAGGCAATATAATTTTAAAATAATGAAAGGAATAAACGCTGATACTTAAAAATCATTTTGCCCAGGGAACCCATAAAAAATATTAGTAATAAAATCCTTTCCTCTTTTGTGGTGGGAGTAGAAAGAGCAATTTCCATTGCAAACCCCAAGCTAGGTTATGTCAGTGACGTTAAACATTGAGTATCACTGTCAGACTTGGGTTGGGGAGAAGGGGTAGAAAAACAAGACGGAGCAGCCAGAAAATACCAGAAGATCTGTCAGATCAGGGAACCTGATGTGGATCATCTGAGAAACAACACGAAGTTCATATTGACAAGGGAATGCAAGTATTCTAAGTTCATGTGGGAAAGGTGAGTACGGCAAAGTAGGAAGAAAATCCACAGAAATCCAGACTCATTGTTAGGGGAGCGAGACCTCGGCCCTGACAATAAGGAGACTGGATTCCAGGAACTGGAAACCAGGCATTGTGTCCAGGCAGCAAGTATGAAGACAGGCATCAGGACAAACTGATACAGAACCAGTCTTTTCCTTCTCCGGGACCAGCCTTAGAGCCAGAGGATGCACTGGACCCCCCCAACCCCAGAGTCAGTGGGTAACCAAGTGATGCAGCCTCATCCAAGGATATAGAGATGTGCACTGAGCTTTTAAATGCTGAAACAGGAATTAGACCTACAGAGAAGCTGGCGTTGGTAGGTTGATTCTAGCCATTCTTGAAAACGAATAGAACATATTCAGGGACACTCTTGACATTAATATAATTTGGAAATTGCCAGGTAGCTTGATTTCTGAAAATCTCCGAAAACCAGTGGAAACCCTGTTGACTTAATAACCACCAAATGTATATATACAATAGCATTAAAAAGAACTAGAAAACTATTAAGATCCTATGAATTTCGCACAATTTATATAAGTAGCTCGTCTGCTTTGAACTGTAGACTCCTTTTAATTGTAGTTCCTTAACGGTTTTGTGGGAAAAGCCCGTACATCCTGAAAAGTGAATATAGAATGCAGAAGTCGACGGGGATAAATACCCACAATAGAAAGGTTTATGGATCAGATGGACAGAGTTCAGCTTTGAGTAGGCATGTTCATACCCCAGGGAAACTGAGTCAGTCACCCCTTTGGATTCAGACATCTTGGCGAAGACTGTGTACGCTTTGCACTGATAAGGTGGTGGTTTGCAAATTGGAGAAGGAGCTATCCCATCGCAGAGCTATTTCCTAAGAGCTGAAAGCAGACATTTCACACATGAACTTACCAGGCTACAGAGCTCGATGCCTCAAGAATTTTGATTTGTCTTGTCTTTGACAATATGGTGCTACTAAGCCTTTGCTCACTGGACCTTTAGCCGGCTTTGAGAAAATGAAGGAGAATCTCAAGGATATCACTCTAGCATGAATTAGATTCTGCTGGGGGGGGGGGGAGATACTGAAATGCTGCCCTTCCCCCTTGGTTTGTTTTATGATAAAATTAGGTTATTATTGGCATGTTAGGAATATGTGTGTGTATCATCTTACTCCATTTTCCAGCACAGAATGCCAGTTCCACTTGGTAACGAGTGAGTGGCTGGTTCATTTACCCCTAGATTTACATACTTTCTGCTTTTTGATCAGTGCACATACTTCTGAAGTTAAAGTTACCAAAGATGTGTACTAGTTCTCAGTAGTTTCCATCAACATCAATGCTACTGATATTTGCTAGAAATGAAGTCATAGTATCTTCTCATAAGTCAAGAAAACAGGAATTTCTGAAGTGGAAAAAATATATATATATTCCCCCCACACACATAATTCATTCACTTAATAAACATTTTTGACTCACTTGCTTGGTAACAGGCTATGACTCCGGTGGAAGCCTATAAAATGTTATGGAAATTAGTATGTATTTTTAGCCCAATTTTAATGAGTAGAGAAGAACTAATTTATATGCTTTATAAGGTAAGGTGAAAATCACAGATAAGCATTCTGTTCTGGTATCTTTTCTACTAGGGGGATTGTATTGTCACTTTCAAAATACATTAATGCCCTAAAAATTACCTGACCAGGGTTTTGCCTCATTTAAATTTTTGCCTTAGGCAAGTACTTAGGCTGGAGATAAGGGGAAAACAAGGGGAAGGGTGGATGCTTTTCCATGTTCCTGCCCCTGCATTCAGCCGAAGCCACTGGACTCCAGTGCACCTTAGCCTGCACTCTTGGGAGTTCTGGTCCAGCTACGTTTAACCCCTTCCTTTCCATCTCTGCTTGAGTTTCACCATCCGTAAGCAGACTCATTTTGTCTACCTCGTAGTTATATTTTATGAGCTTTTAAATAAAGTGCTTATTGCAGTGTCTGGTCTACTGTAGTAAATATCCATGCTAACTCTCTCAAATAGGTGTTTCTGGACATAGATTAGATGGTGAGTAGGGGTGTGTTTTCTCTGCCACATGCGTGTACGTGTGTCTGTATGTACATACTGTGTAGCCAGTGCTTATTAGAAATAGATGAAATGCTCATTTGCTTGGGTTCATTCTTTCAGGCTATTAAAATTACATTGTGTACTAGGAGAAAGGGTATGAAGGAAGGATAGGGAGAGAGGTCAAAGCTGGGGCTGAGAAGCTCCCCGAAATGCCTTGTTTCTAGCATCATCACTGGGTCCTTGTGGCTCCTCATTCCTGGAGATGGGTCCATACTCTGTCCTCATTTTTATTGGAATAACCCACGGTACAAAATGGAATTAATGAAGATGATGGTTTCTTTCAGTAATATTGACTCGTGCAATGTCTATGACCAACACTATGAAACTGAACCTAAAATGTTTATTTTTTTTGTTTTAATCTGACATCCTGAATGATGTTTCTTCTATATTCAAACATTCTTTTAGAGTTGTGACAAATTCTGAAACAGAAGGCTACAATAACTTGGATTACCAAGCAGAAATAAAATTGATGAAGTGTCTTGCTGACTTTATCAAAGTAGGGTGGTTCTTTTTATCCCTATTTTTAATCTTCTAAAGAATGGTGGCAGCTGTTAAGAGATTGATGATTTTGATTTTTATACTACCAGGTGTTATGGAATCAATGTTTGCGTCCTCCCAAAGTTCATTTATCAAAATCCTCACCCGCAATGTGATGGTATTTGAAGGTGGGCCCTTTGGAAGGGTAATTAAGTTTAGATGGGGTTCTGAGGAAAGAACCCCGTGATGGTCAGGATTCTTAGAAGAAGAAAAAAGAACCAGAAATCCCTCTTTTTCTGCCAAGTGAGGGCACAGGGAGAAGGTAGCCGTCGGCAAGCCCGGTGGGGCACCCACACCTGGGGATTGAATCAGCCGGCACCTTGCTCTTGGGTTTTCCAGTCCACCAGTGCTGTGAGAAAGAAAGTCCTGTTTTTCTGGAACATTTCCTTATGCCACACAACAGTAGACTCAAAATGGATGAAAGATTTCAATATGAGACAGGAATCCATCAAAATCCTTAAGGAGAACACAGGCAGCAACCTCTTCGACCTCAGCCACAGCAACTTTTTCCTAGGAACATCACCAAAGCCAAGGGAAGCAAGGGCAAAAATGAACAATTGGGACTTCATCAAGATTAAAAGCTTTTGTACAGCAAAGGAAACAGCCAACAAAACCAAAACACATCTGACAGAATGGGAGAAGATATTTGCAAATGACATATCAGATAAAGGGCTAGTATCCAAAATCTGTAAAGAACTTATCAAACTCAACACACAAAGAACAAATAATCCAATCAAGAAATGGGCAGAAGACATGAACAGACATTTCTCCAAAGAAGACATCCAAACGCTCAACAGACACATGAGAAAGTGCTCAACATCACTCGGCATCAGGGAAATACAAATCAAAACCACAGTGAGATACCACCTCACACCAGTCAGAATGACTAAAATCAACAAGTCAGGAAACGACAGACGTTGGCGAGGATGTGGAGAAAGGGGAACCGTCCTACCCTGTTGGTGGGAATGCAAGCTGGTGCAGCCACTCTGGAAAACAGAATGGAGATTCCTCAAAAAGTTGAAAGTAGAGCTACCCTATGACCCAGCAATCACACTACTGGGTATTTATCCTAAAGATACAAAGGTAGTGATCCTCAGGGGCATATGCACCCGAATGTTTTATAGCAGCAATGTCCCCAATAGCCAAACTATGGAAAGAACCTAGATGTCCATCAACAGATGAGTGGATAAAGAAGAGGTTGTATATATATACAGTGGAATACTATGCAGCCATCAAAAGAAACGAAATCTCGCCATTTGCAATGATGTGGATGGAACTAGAGGGTATTATGCTAAGCGAAATAAGTCAATCAGAGAAAGACAATCATCATATGATCTCACTGATATGAGGAATTTGAGAAAGAAGACAGGATCATAAGGGAAAGGAGGGAAAAATGAAACAAGATGAAACCAGAGAGGGAGACAAGCCGTAAGAGACTCTTAGGCAACAAACTGAGGGTTCTTGGAGGTGGGGGGAGGGATGAGGTGACTGGGGGATGGACACTGGGGAGAGTATGTGCTCTGGTGAGTGCTGTGAATTGTGTAAGACTGATGACGCACAGACCTGTACCACTGAAACAAATAATACGTTACATGTTAATTAGCAACAACAAAAAAAGTCCTGTTTTTTTGAGCCACCTAATCTATGGTATTTTGTTAGAGCAGCCTGAGTGGAATAAGACACCAAGGAAATGTCTATCAACTCTAAAAACAGCCTGAAAATGTATGATACAAGTCTCTAGCAAGTTTTCTTAGTACATGAAGCCCATGTTGCTAGAATTTCCTGGCTCTCTGAGAGAATGCTACAGCGTGAAACAAGTGAGAGATTTTTCACCAGTCTTTTATGGAGCTTCTGTTATTACAGAGTGTCTGTCTGTTGTGTATCAGTAAACTGTGAAGTAGTTAAGCACTGAGCTCCCCAGCGTGTTTGCCCTTGACACTAACACCTTGATCAGAACATTGTGAGAACCTAGCTTTTACTTGGTATACATTTCGCACTTTAAGCTTACCCCCAGCCAGGGAGTTATTCCAATGTGTTTATTTTGAAAATTTCATTTTAAAAAATATCAATTTTTCTCTGTAAAAAAAAATTACTGTCATTACGTAATCATTTCTGTTACCCTGAGGCCATTTAGCAAACTTTCTGGCAGGCTCTAGAATGTGAACACATCTGTTATGTTCCCATCAAGGTTTGTAATACCTGGGTATTGAATGAGTTTACTAAAATGGAAATTGATCTTCTAGATAGGACAGCTGTCTGTCACTTATCTGATCCGATAGCCTCAGTGCAGTCTCCAAATCTTTTTGAATTGGATTGTTTCTGTTACCATCTTCACCAACCTTTATTTTTTTATTTTTTTTATTATTTTTTTTTTTAAAGATTTTATTTATTTATTTGACACAGAGAGTGAGATTACAAGTAGGCAGAGAGGCAGGCAGAGAGACAGGGAGAGGAGGAAGCAGGCTCCCCGCTGAGCAGAGAGCCCGATGCGGGCCTCGATCCCAGGACGCTGAGATCATGACCTGAGCCGAAAGCAGAGGCTTTAACCCACTGAGCCACCCAGGCGCCCTATAAATTTAAATGTTAACCTTAATAACACCCTTACAGAAACACTCGGAATNTTTTACCACTTAAAACCGTGATTTAAAAAATGAAAATTCCCGAATGCAAAACAGAACTAAAAAAATGGAATTCACATATACTAAATAAAAACTGTGTTCTAAACACAGGGCTAAATGCCCTAATTGTGATATCTTGTGTATTTTCCAGAAGAACCCTGTAGCATTGGGGTGCTTATGTCCATTTTGAAGAGGAGTTTCAGTAAGTGGCAGAGATGTTATTTGAATTTAGTTCTGATTCAGCTAAAACTTGTAGAAAACAGTGGTTGAAATCATTCCTGTATCAGATAGCTACCATTCCTAATTAGATGTGGAAGTAGGATCAAAGATTGTTCCAGCTTTTATGTATTTCATAAATTGGTTTCCTGCGTCCAGGAACTGACAATCACAAGACGAATTTCATACCTTTACAATGAGAACGTTGGGTATGTTGGGAGAGCAGAAAGAACTAACAGCCAAAGCCCTTTATCATGAACACGAGGCTCTTGAGATAACAGTTGAAGGATGAGTTTGAAATTTTAAATTGCTGTTTGAATTTTAGCCCAGAGTTAATATAACTGGGTCTCTTTTTTTAAGGCATTCAACAGATCTGTACCATTTTTACTATGTGTTGGACTTCATAAAGGCTTGGTCTCTTTGGTTCAGGGAGGCTAAAGAGAATCTTTATGCAGAAGTTAAAAAAAAACAAACACTTTAAGCACAGTAGAATATCCTTATGAAAGTCAGTGTTCCCCAAAATGAAATAAATTGGCCAGAGCTGTATGCTGTGATCACTGGAGTGATTCAAACACAAACTACAGTCTTTGATGGGCTAGGTAGAAGGAATCTCAAAAGGTCACTTCATTCCATGAGATTCTGAGATTCTAAATACTCCATGTTAGAGTGATATGTGGTTGGCTGGGAAAATGTTCCCAAAGTGAAAATCAACCCTGCTGATTGTCTATTAATAGGTTATTCATATATGGCAAATTTGAAGTGGTTTGGGTTATTTTTGTAAAGGTTTTTTAAGGTGGAAAAATGACAATTTAAATTTATTATCTTAAAATCAAGTATTTGGTTATAAACATTTGCATATTTTGATGCATTTTTCAAGCTTTGAAATATTTCACAGGACTTTCAATAATCTAGAAAACTATAAGAAATCAGCTGAAGCAAAATTCTTATTGGACTTCTTATTCAGCTGTGTTCCCAAATGTTGGAATGTAAGAAAGCTGCCTATTAAGATAATGCTGATCTTAAAATTGTCCAAAACAATATTTTTTTAATTTCCTATTTTCCTTGGATACTCAAAGTTTGATACTGTATAGATTTCTTTTCTTTCATCATGGAAAGAAAACTTTGTGCTTCTCTCTTTTTCCACTTAACCTAATTTCCTTACTTATGTCACTGCCTCACGGTAGGGCCTATTTCAGCCCTCTGATGGAAGAAGTTTCTTTGACTCTCCCAGGGAGGCCAGATGAGACTGTTGAATTTGCTTATGACTGTGCAGTGACATTTAAGTGTAGGGGGAAGGGTATTGGCTATCAAGCCTGAAAAGCTCATTTTACTTCTGTCTTTATTACTTAATTAAGTCACATCGCATACCTGTGCCTACCTTTTGCTTCTGCAAAGTGGGAACAGTAGTACTGATCTCACATTTTTGTCACAATCCACACATAAATTGTGCTCAGCAGATTATTGTTGGGATTTTTTCCTATCCATGATTTGAAATAATAACACTGTCTGTAGTTAATACCTTGTGAACTAATGAACAGTGCAAGCCTCTGACTCTATCTCTATGCAAATGAAAGAAGATCAGGGCTAGAGATGTCTGGGGAATTTGCTATGAAGGGAGGGAAGAAGAGCGTCTGAGTCCATTTGGATTTCTGTAACAGAAGTTCCATAGACCGGGTAGCTTGTAACAATAGAATTTTATCCCTCCCAGTTCTAGAGGCTGGGAATTCCAAGATCAAGGTGTCAGCAAATTGAGCGTTTAGGTGGGGCCCACTTCCTGGTTTAGTGATGGCTGTCTTCTTGCTGTGTTCCCACATAGTGGAAGGGACAAGGATGCTCACCTTCTGTGGTCTCTCTTATAAGGACTCTAATCTCACGCATGAGGGTGGAGCCTTCCAAAGGTCTCTGTATCCCAGTATCATTACACTGGGGATTAGGTTTCAACATAGGAATTTGAGGGGGACACAAACTTTCAATCTACATTGGTATTTGTTGAATGCCTACTATGTGTCAGTTACCATGCTAAATTCTCTCTATATATGCTTATTGATTTATCTTCAAATAATTATTGATCACCTGCTATAGTCTACATACTAAGCTAATAAGCCTTGGAGCATAGTGGTACCTAAGACAGTCATGGTCCAAATTCTTAGGTGCTTATAATTGAGCGTTGGGGTTAAACATTAAATACATAGACAGTTAATGAGTAAGTAAAACTATGGTTATCACTAGATAGGTATAAAATTAGAACTTGTTTGAGGTCACAAAGCTAGTAGATGGTGGATTGAGCATTGTTCAGGCTTTTTCCATTCCAGAAGGGTGCTTGGGGAGATCTTAAGACTTCAGGATCTTAGGAAGGTCCATAACTTGACCAACCACTTTTACGCATTTATACCTTAAAGAAATGTTTCTTGAGCACATACCACGTGTCAGGCACCACACGTCTTAGTGAGCAAAGTGGACATGACCCCTTCCTCCATGAAGTTCACAGTCTAATGAGGAAGACAGTGATTAATCACTACTCAAGAAATATATAATTATAAACTACCGTAAGAATGACTGAGAAAAATTATGTGGTGTTACACGAGTCTGTGGTAGAGACACCTGTTTTAATCTAGAAGTTCAGGAAGGCATCCCTGAGGAGATGACATTTAAATAGAGATCTGAAGGATGAGAAGGAGCTAACTGAGTGGGAAAGATGGTGGGAGTAGAGGATTCCATGCAGTAGGGTGAGGATCTGTAAGGGCTAAGTCAGGAAGGAACACGAAGAAATTGGAACAACTAAAGGAAGATCACCATGGTCAAACTCCAATAAGGCAAGAGTAGCACAAGATAAAGAGAGGTAGATGGGAGCTCGAACCTGTAGGTGTTTTAGCCATTTTAGGGATTTTGTTCTTAATCATCAGAATAAAATGAAGTTATTGAAGGATTTTGAATAGACGAGCGACACAAGTAGATTTGCTTCATAAGAATCACTTTAAACGTGATGTGGGGTATAGGTCTCAGGTGGGGAGTTAGTTAGCAAAGGCAGCACATAAGGATATTATTACCATCATTCAAGTAAGAAATGGTGGTAGCATTTCCTGGGTTGGCAGCTGTGTATGAGAGGCTTGAGTCAATTTTGGAAACCTGAAGGTCATGGTTAATTTTGTCTACTTAATGGAAATACTTGGATTATTCGTGCAAATTGCCTGATCACCTGAATATGTTCTTGATTTGGCATTATGTAACCTGAATCTGAGTTGATTGTTAACAGTGACTTTGATTTTGAAAGGTAATTTATACATTATCTATATTGACCTAGCTCTTCATAGAGATGTTTATTATTTTTTATTGTGTTATGTTAGTCACCATAAAATACATCATTAGTATTTGATGCAGTGATCCAAGAGTCATTGTTTGGCACCGCCATAATTCTCTAAGCATCTACGGTGCTAGCACTCTATTAGTGCCTGCAGGACTTAAAATGATAAACAAGATATTATCCTTGTCTTCAAAAGTGAATGACCTAGTAATCTAGACAGGGTGATAACAAAGTACAAACACAGATGACTGCAGTGTAAGATACGCTGAAGCCAAGTTTTATTGAGTTTCTACAAAAAGCAAATGTAACATTCTACTGAAGGATTTGAAGGATCAGAAATGATATAGCATGAAAATGGACTTGGAAGCATGTGACACATTTGACTCCTGGAAGAGGGGTTATGGAAGGCTTGTTTTCAAAACTAAATCGAGGGGGATAAAAGATAATAAATCCATTGACACCTGAGGCTATTAGGATTTATGGAGACCAGACTGTCTTCCTTTAAGAAACAAACTTGTAATGACATATTTCCATTTGATTTGCTTATGGGGCTGCACTTTTCACTTTGTAAAAGAAGACTTAATTTTTATAGAGCAGTTTTAGATTTACTGTAAAACTGAGACGAAGGTATAGCAATGTCCCATGTGCTCCCTGCCTCCATAGCCTTACCCATTATCAACATGACTCATGATAATCACCATAAGTCCATAGTTTGCCTTACAGTTCACCCTTGTAGTGCACATTCTTTGGGTTTGGTCAAATGTTATAATGACTTATCTTCATCACTACAGTCTCATACAGAGTATTTTCACTGCCTTAAAAATCCTGTGTGCTCCACCTAGTCAACCTCTCCTCATCTGTCAGTCACCATCAGTCATTGATCTTTTTATTGTCTCCATAGTGTTACCTTTTCCAGAGTGTCACATAGTCGGGATCACACAGTATGTAGCCTTTTCAGATTGGCTTCTTCTGCTTAGTAATATGCATTTAAGTCTCTGTGTCTTATGTGGTTCGTTCATTTCTTTTTAGTGTTGAATAATATTCCATTTCTTGATGTTCCACTCTTTATTTTTTTATTTACCTACTGAGGGACATTTTGGTTGCTTCCAAGTTTTGGCAGTTGTGGATAAAGCTGCTATAAACATCTGTGGGTAGGTTTTTGTGTGGGGATAGGTTTTCATTTCCTTTGGTAAACACCAAGGAGTGCAGTTACTAGATCAAACATATGGTATTCGTCGTATAAATCTTTAGTTGTGTAAGAAACCATCAAAATGTCTTTCAAAGAGGCTTTACCATTTTGCGTTCCCAACAGCAATGAATCATCTCCTGTTGCTTCACATCCTTGTCAGGATCTAGTGTTGTCAGTGTTCTGGGTTTTGGCCATTGTAATAGGCATGTAGTTGTGTCTCATTATTGTTTTAATTTGCATTTCCTTGATGACCTATGATGTCATGCATCTTTTCATATGCTTATTTTCCATCTACGTATCTTCTTTGGTGAGGTGTCTATTAAGGTGTTTTGCCCATTTTTTAATTGGGTCATTTGTTTTCTTGCTGTTGAGTTTTAAGAGTTTTACAAGTCCTTTATAACATAAGTCTCTTGCAAACATTTTCTCCCAGTCTCTGGCTTGTCTTCCCATTTCTCCTGATACTATCTTTTATAGACCAAGAAGGCTTTAATTTTAATGGAGTACAATTTCAGTTTATCCTTTATTTCTTTCATAGATCATGTCTTTGGTACTGTATCTAAAAAGGCATCAATCACCATCCCCAAGGTCATCTAGGTTTTCTCCTATCTTCTAGGAGTTTTATAGTTTTCCAGTTTACATTAAGGTCTGTGATCCATTTTGAGTTAATTTTTGTGGAGTGTGTGTAAGGTCTGTGTGTAGATTTATTTTTTTGTGTATCGATGTCCATTTGTTTCAGTATCATTTGTTGAGAAACTCTTTCTTCCATTGTGTTACCCCTGCTCCTTTGCCAAAGATCAGATGTCTGTATTAATGAGAATCTACATTTGGATTCACTGTTCTGTTCCACTGATGTGTCTGTCTATTCCTTCCATATTATTGTGCCTTGATTACTATAGCTTTATTGTAAGTCTTGAAACTATTTTTGTGACATCAACTCAACAATATTTAACACATGTGTTTATGAACATATAGCAGACATTCACTGTTCTGCAGGGACAATGTTTAAAGTTCTGGCAAATCAGGAATCCCTGGAGAACTTTTCTTGAAAATAATAGCCTCAGTAATTATTTTATAAAAAGTGAATGGATGATTCCAAGTAGAACAGTAACTCAGTATAAACATGGTGGTGGGAGATACAGAAAGTATGCAGAGAACTTTGAGTTATTCATTTTGATTGGAGCGTAGAGTCAAATAAAATGCTAGTGGGGGATGAACGTGACAAGTTGGGAGCCCTGTCAGTGATGACCTCACAGGACAGACTGCTGGGCAGTAGGAAGGTATTTTCAGGTGCCTGCATCTAACTTGAAGACTTAGAAAGAAATTTTGATTGGGTATTTCAGTGTATTCTTCTTTCTTCACATGACCCAGTATTATAACTTTTATGGTAAATAACCTGGGGCCTGACAACAGCATTTTCCACATGGTTGAGATTCCTGGGAAGAAAGTGGAGTTTACATTGATGGATCTACTGAATACCAGGAAAAAAAGCTTTCTTTGATAGGCAGTCATTTGGAATCTATTTTCCCTCATTTGGGAGTAGTTCCCAGGCCAAATCACTGCTCTATTTATAACCATGACCTCCTTTCCAGTGCTGTATCTGCTGAGCACTGTGGAGACATCCTTAAAAGAAGTAGTTTTTGGGTCAGAAAATCAACCAAAATGAATATAATTAGATTTTTTTTTTAAGGAAAGGGATTTTTTTTTTCAAGTGGCTTTATCCATAAATTCTTAAAGTTGTTTCCATTTGAATTGCTAAACCATTATAGACACCTGACTTGGATGTATTTAATTGAACTCAACAAACTTTCTTTGGGTCATCGAATACCTACTGTGCCAAATGACTCTCAGCATTTTGGGTGTGTTGGTGGAGTAGAGGGTACGTCTGGGCTAGAATTTGTGGTTTAAAGTTCTAGCAGATAAGGAAATGTCTAGGGAAGTTTACTGCCCTACAGATAGGGTAGAAGGCAGAGCAGGAGTATATGGGATGGCTGGGGTTCAAGAGAAGGAGCGCTTTTGTTTTCTTTCTTCCTTTCGAGAGCTTATGGGGTCTTGAAGAAAAAAAAGTGAGTATCTGGGTGAATACTGTAGTGTTTTTAGCTCACATAATATACCAGAAGTCTTCAAACTTTGGAAATCATAAAATATACCCGAGAGCATGTGAAAACACAGATAGCTGGGCTTTTATGCCTGTATTTTGATTTAGTAGATCTGGGTGTGAGGCCTTGGGGCTCCCATTTTGAACAGGTGTCCTCTGGGTGATTTTTATGTAGGCGGTCCTGACTTTTGCATTTGAAAACTTGACAACCCCAATCTATAAACATAGAAATTTAAATTTCACAATTTAAAGCATTCAATAAAACTCTTAGAGACCATCCTGCTAATAGACTAGGGTTCAGGCGTAGAAAACGTTGAATACATATCTAGCAGGGGAGAATATAAGCACAGACACACCACATACACCAACACGGTATCGTGCTAGAGAGAGATTGATCCATTGGATCTGTGTATTCCAGTTACAGACTGAGAAGGAGGGAGAAAACCTTGAAATCGAGGGCTTCTTCTCGAGCTAGACTTTGTTTATCTAGTCTGCTGTGCTGGGAACATGCCCTAACAGCTGTGTACCCAGTGCGATAGAAATAGTTTTTCTTCTTCTCTTTGTGAGCCATCTTTCCAAATAATGAGCATATCCATGAGGTTTTCAAGACTTCAAAAGAGTCAATAAACCTGGTTTCAACCCATCCTCTGAGTCAGGATCTCTGAGGATAATCAGGCTGTGACTTGAAAGCTATCCTAGGGAAAACAGCCATCCACTGGTGGCAATGACAATGGACTTTAGGAGCGGGTGACCTTTTATTTTCCTGCAAGTGCGCAAAGAGTCAGTGTCTGTGTACGGAGACTCCTTTCTGAAGTGCCACTCTGGTTAATGACTCTGCCAGATGAGGACTTTCAGTTCCCGTGTGACAAGGGGTAACATCGATAGAAAGTTGGAAGTATTATGAGGTCACTTGAATGACTCATCACACCTTAGTTCTTCTTGCTGTCAACGACCCAAAGACCAGTGCAGAGTGCTGGCCTTTGCAGCGTTAGCTCACTAATACATCAGGATCACTTCCAGGGTATCAGCCTTGAACATCAGAAAGTCAGACCCTGTGACGAAGGTGCTCATATTGGATGACTGCAAGATTCTTTACAAAAACTAAAAAGGGCAGCTTAATAATTTTGCTTTCTGGGGATCATCTTGTATAGGAAAGGGATTAATATGTGCAGATGGATTCCCAGTGTTGTGTCTGATTAAGTGAATATGTTAAGGGGGTATAAGCTGCTTCTCGACACCCCACCCCACCCCTTCACCCCACCCCTCCCCCGTGGAAGGTGGAGCCTCTTCTTGCTGAGTCGAAGTTACTGTTCTGTCTAATCCCAGGAACTGGGGCCGGTGGTGCCCCCCCTTTAGAGCCGGGGCGGCAGGGGGTAGCAGGATGCAGGCTGCCCCGTCCTGCCAGCCACCACCTGTGAAGCCTCGGTCTTGTCCCGCACCTCTGGTCCTGGGGAGTGACTTTCAGGAGGCGGCCCCCAGCACACCCTGTTGAGGGCAGGTGGAGGCCTGCAGAGATCCGGCTCATGGTGTCCTAGAGGTCTCGGGTGACGACTGACGTGTGCCGCCACCTTCTCTGTGGCAGCAGGAGCGAGTAGTGGATGAAAAGCTGAAGGCGAGACGGGAATGCCGAGAAGAAAGAAGTGAAGGAGGACACAGCGGAGATGGTTAAGGGAGTGATGGTCACGAGAAGGGAATAGAGATGGCGAAGGGAAATGAAGTCATGAGAAGTGAAGGGTGTGGCCAGGCCCCGGCCCCTGGATGGGGTCTCACAAGGACTTTCCTGAGCATGGAGTGGGGACAGTGGGTGCCCAGGCTGACAGGGCCCTCCTCGAGTGGCAGCCCAGGTTGGGACGAATGCAGTGGCACTTGGGTGAGACCACAAGGTCGGTCACCCAAATATACATGTGTCGTGGGACCCCACTCTTTGAACGGACCCCACTCTTTGAACCAACCCCCACCTAACAGCCGTGCTTACGGGCCACAGAGCAGATTTGCTAAGTTTTATACCAATTACTGATAGAGTTCAGACATCTTGGAACAAGCTCCAAGTTCAAGGCCTTCTTTTGAACAAATTCTTACTGCAGAAACAGGGTGAGTGTTAGAGTACAGTGAGGTCGGGTCTTCTGGGCAAGTGTCATTTCCTTCCATTCTGAACATGAGGTCAGGAGCCCATGTTCCACGGCCTTCCCCTGCAGGAGCAGGACCCCCTCTGTGGCTTGTTCACCTCTTCCCCTCAGACTGTCCCTGAATCTGACAGACGTGCTGTTCCTGCTGAAGGGGACTGTGGCCCAGTTCCTACAAAACTACCTACGATGTGAAGGGAGCTCAGACTCCGTTCAGCAGGGCAGCCCATGGAGGTGCTCAAGCTGTTTGGCTACTAGTGTGATGCACCTCTACCTTTGGGAATTGTTCTTGCCCCCGATAACCTGCCATCAGCTGTTGGACCTCTGCGTGTCCAGCAGTGACGTGTATGTGCTGTCCTCTCTGCACCACGGTCTCTCCACTCCTTCAGTGCTCCCATCCACAAGGTGGTAGCTTCTGTGGTCATGGCCATCGTTCTGTCTAAGCCAAGGAAATGATGCTGGAGACCGCAGCACCATCATCTACATTGCTTGAACCTTCGTGTGAGTCAGGGCCTTCTCACCTGCTGCTGCTTTTTCTGAAATACTTATTTGAGAGAAAGGGAGCATGTGCTGGAGCTGGGTGTGGAGGGCGGAGGGAGAGAAAGAAGCAAACTCCCCCCTGAGCAGGGACCCAGTGTGGGGCTCCGTGCCAGGACCCTGAGACCACATCCTGAGCCAAAGGCAGATGCTTAACCAACTGAGCCACCCATCTGCTGCTGAGGTACTTAAGAGTCATATTTAAAGAGGATCATTGTATCTTCAAGAACCACAACCTCAAGACCAGTGAAACGCTGGGTTCACTTTAATGTTGCTCATATTCCAGAGGATAATTCCATGGCCCTAAAACCTCTGGTTGGTGACCACCGCCTGAATTTTCATCTTTGGCCAGGAGCCCCTTTCACCCCCCACTGCTGAGTGTCTGGGAAAACTGGCACATAGACTGTGGAGAGCTGCTGAGCCTGTAGGAGGTGAAGGGCAGTATGTAAGGGACGTCAGTCCACCCAAGTCCAAAGTTCTTCCTGATTTTTTGCTACTGGTAATAGCAGGAAGGCCTGTTCCATGCTTTGCCTTTTCTCGCCATCCTCTTGGGTAATCTGTGTCCAGACCACCAGCAACCCCATTGTCTGGTTTCTAGGTGATGGGGACCTTCAGAACCTCCTGTGGACTCAGGCTCCCTACAAACCACCGGAAAACTGTTCTGTCCAGCCCCCTTTCACTGTCCTTCGGGAGACACAGCTGGTGACAGACAAGTGATTGGGCTGGCAGGTGTGGCTTCATGCTCTCAGCAATATGGTATCCTTTCTGGGAATCATGTGTTCTTAGCCACAGCCAATGAGCCCATGAAGAATGTGGCATGTTTCGTAGCCCCCTTTCACCCATGTGATCACGACTGGGTGACCAAGTGCTCAGCGAGATACCAGGAGAGAAAAGAAGTGTTTCATTTGCAGACTTTATCTGTCTGCCTGCACCTCATTCCAACACCTCTCTTCTCTTCTCTGTTTCTCCCTCATCCTTCCTCTCCTTCTCTTTCTGTTTTTAATCACTTTAGGGACCCAAAACAGAAGGCAAACAACTAGACAGCAGACTTTCTCATTTGTTTCTCCTCTTGATGCTGTCTAGATGGAGAGGGGGAGGTTGTCCACTAACACAGGCCGCCAGACCTCTCTGATCCTCTGTTCTTTTGCCTCCTGGCCAAGCTTTCTTTTGCGAGTCCTAGAAAGTTCAAAAGAAGACAGACCCAGGACTGTGGGATTGAAGGATCGAGGTGGGTATGAGTCCTGTGGGACCAGGGATCATTCATTGCCTCGTTATATGTAGTGTTCTTTTAGGCTCATTCTGTCCCAGTTACCACCCCCCCCTCCTGCCTTCGTGAACATTAGCCTGGAGAAGAGGGTAAAGAATGTTACAGGAATGAGATTCTATTGGGAACTAAAATAAATTCTTTTAAATGATTACTTTAAAATCAAAATAAATAAAAAGGATGAGTGCACAGCTCTAAGAAGTTGATCTACATCACCTTTATTTCTGGAATAATGTGAGGACTTTTACTATGAAGATTTGAAAAGATAAGATGGGTAGATTTTTTTTAGTATGATAAAAGCATCTATAATAATATGTGGGGCAACAGTTGTACATAATATTTTTAGTGCATAAGCCTTCTCTTCTATGTTCAGAAAAAGATGCAAGGACTGTCTTCTCCATCTCCATGACTAAGTTAGCGATCTTTATTCTTCTCTAATGTCATTTGAGAACAGGTTGGAGACATCAAAAATAACTGAGATGCATTATTTTGGATAGTTTAGTCTGTTGTATTTAAGATCTTATTTTTAAAAAACACTGAGTCAGTTGTAGAGGAATTCAGAACATAGTCCACTTTTCAGACAGGTTTTTGTTTTTATATTTTTAGTATGTTTACAATGTCCACCTGTTTAACTGGTTTAACCCAAGGAAACCACCTCAGGAGCAAATGTAGCGATATCTAATGTTTTCACTTTTCCTGCTTCCCGTGAAGAAAATCAGCTAATGTTTTTGAGGGGAATCCACTAAAATTTGCACATTTGCTGAATTCTGCTAAACTTGCCCAGACCTGAACAAGATGAAGGGAGAGGAGAGAGTAGGACTTTTGGGGAAAGGTGGTAGCGTTCTTGTCAGGATTTTCAGGTTAAGATGCTGAATATATCTGTAAGGAAGGAGAAAGTATCTATTACCTGCGCTTCACAGACATCTGGATGTTTTGAAAAATTTAAGCTATTTTAAGCCATTACCTGTTCTTTTATGTGCTTACTAGCGCTGCTCATCAAATATTTGGCTCATGCCTGGGCACAAGGGGGCTTGGATTTTCCCGTCTCCTTTACATTAAGTGTGGCTGTGTGACTTGCTTTGGTGAATGAATCTTGAGAAGTCTGTATGTCACCCCGAGGACGAAGCTGCCCGAGCTAGTGAGCCGTTTGTCAGAACCTCTCTTTCCTGCCGTGACGACCAGCGCCTGGTGGAGAGGTTCTGTTAGCCTTGTTCCTACAGTTAAGAGACCTGGCACCATGTTTCTCCCCTGTCCCCTAATCCCTTAACCCACATGAATTCATAGCATGAATCAAAAATAAGCCTCTGTTATTTTAGGGCATGCAGATTTGGAAGTTAGATTGTGATTGCAACGTAATCGAGCCTAGCATAATGGGACTATCTTTTAGATTTTTTTCTATCTGTTGGGTATTTATTATGAGAATTGTGCATCTTGACATAGGCCATTATTTTTGGATGTTTGTTTCTTGCCTAGTTCTTGATCCTGTTGTTTCTGAGAGTTAAACTGGCGTCAACTATTTGGGAACTAAGTAGTATAAAAGCTTGCCTGATCATGTATAGATTTTATTGTGAATTTGTTCTCTTGCGTACACATTTATCTCACACTTTACTAGAGTCTGTGACATCTCCATTGGTAACCTGTTGGTCCATCTTCTCCATAAGACTACGTGACACACTGCTAAAAGAAAAAGTGCAACATATAACTCACCTGTATTCTTATGCTACAAATTCTAGAAATACACATTTCGTGGAACTCAATAAACTTTTGTTGAAATGATAATGAGGGTGATAGTTGCTGAGGAAGAGGAGGATAGGGATTTCAAGATGTGGTCATGCTCCAGAAACATGCATGTTCACTGGGGCTATAAAGCAGTTTGTTTATACAAATCATTTATTGTCTATGCATTCTGGTAACTGAAAATCAGAAGTTAGTTTCAAAGCACATAGCTCACAGCGTGTGGTATCATATACACCATGGAATATTACTCAGCTATGAAAAAGAATGAAATTTGCCATTTGCAGTGGCATGGATGGAGTGAAAGAGTATGATGCTTTGCAAAATAAGTCAGAGAAAGACAAATACCACATGATTTCACTCATATGTGGAGTTTAAGAAACAAAACAAGTGAGCCAAGGAGGAAAAGAAAGGGACAAACCAAGAAATAGACTCTTAGCTACAGAGAGCACACTGATGGTCCCCAGGGGGGAGGTGGGTGGAGGATGGGGGGAACAGGTGATGGGGATGAAGGAGCGCACCTGTCGTGATGAGCACCAGTGATACATGGAAGTGGTGAATCACTCTGTTGTACGCCTGAAACAATATTGCACTATATGTTACCTGGCATTTATATAAAAGCATAAAAAAATCAGTATATAGAAACACAAAAGGGTGAGATAAATATGAGGATTAGAAGAGATCATTGTGTTTCTAGGGGGGAAATGGTAAGTTTACACATTGTAGACATTTATTATTTACTGGATATCTTAATCAGTGGGAATTCCTTGGGGGAAATATATTTCAGCCTTTGGAGTAAAACCTTTGCCAACTCACATTGCATTGTTTTTCTTACCCTGTGATTTTATTTCCATTTTTTCTGGCACAAGAAAACAGGTCTTGAAGTGAAAATGTTGAAATTGATGATAGGTCTGAGGATATCAGAACAATTTATGATGCTTATTTCCTTATGAGATTGTGATGATCATATGGCCTTTTTGGCATTCCTAGCTTAACTGTTCTTACCATATTCCCTAAATTAGCACCCACAGATTTTAATTCAGTGCATCTTTTCATTCGACATGAAATCTGATTATGACTATTAAAGATTTAATAGCATATTTGGTAAGTTTTGGTGTATTTATGATAGAAGCATCTTTAGTCATTCAGAGGCAATTTTTTTTCTGCATACATGTATATAATACTCATGAAATAAATGGTGAAAATGAACACAATTAGAATGACTTATTAAAATCATGATAAACATGGTTGATTCATTTATTCATTTGGTAGATGTTTATTAAAGAGCTATATTTTAGAAACCATGATAAGCATTATGAATACGGAGATGAAAAAAAAACATGGTCCCATTCTTAAAGAGCTGACATCACCGTTGGGGATACATCTTGATTATAACCTATAATGAAGTCCTATAGCAGAAAGGTATGAAGTGCTGTTGAAACAGAACAGAAGAAATGGTTAGTTCTGCTAAGAACCAGTGGAGAGACTCTGGAGGGTTATATAGAAAAGGTGATACTGGATTTGGACATTTAATATATTTCATCACTTTGCTTTAATTAAAATATTAGAATTATGGAGTATTTTATCACCATATACTTTTTTTTAAAGATTTTATTTATTTATTTGACACAGAGAGAGAGATCACAAGTAGGCAGAGAGGCAGGCAGATAGACAGGGAGAGGAGGAAGCAGGCTCCCTGCTGAGCAGAGCCCAATGCGGGCCTCGATCCCAGGACGCTGAGATCATGACCTGAACCGAAAGCAGAGGCCCCAACCCACTGAGCCACCCAGGCGCCCACCATATACTTTTTTTAAAATTTGAGTATAGTTGACACACAATGTTACATTAGTTTCAGGTGTTCAGCCTAGTGATTTGACAAGTTTATACATTCCGCAGTGCACTGCGGTGTGGCTACCATGTATCTCTCATGACGTTGCCGTTACAGTATCATTGAATGTATTACTTATGCTTCTTAATTCCCTTGACTTACTCATTCCATGACTGGAGCCTTCTGTCTGCCACTCCCCCTCACCCATTTTACCCACCTCTCCTCCCCTGCCCCTCTGGCAACCAGCAGTCCTCCATATTGATAGTTCTGCTTCTGCTTCTTGTTTGTTTGTTTTAGATTCCACTTATGACTGGAACCATAAGGTATTTGTCTTTCTCTGACTTATTTCACATAGCAAAATACCCTCTAGGTCCTCCCGTGTTGTCTCAAATGGCACAGTCTCATCTTTTTGTGGCTGTGTAATATTCTGGGGTGTATATATCCCATGTTTCCCTTATCCGTTCATCTGTTGATGGACACTTAGGTTGCCTGTGTGTCTTGACTCTGATAATAATGCTGCAATAAACAGTGAGGTGCATATGTCTTCTCAAGTTAGTGTTTTCCTTTTCCTTCAGTAAATACCCAATAGTGGAATTATTGGATCATATGGTATTTCTATCTTTAATTTTTTGAGGAGCCTCCTGACTGTTTTCCACAGTGGCTGTGCCAGTTTGTGTTCCCATCAACAGTGTGTGAGGGTTCCTCTTTCTCCACAGCCGCACCAGTACTTGGTACTTTTTGATTTTAGCCATTCTGACACGTGTAAGGTGCTATCTCATTGTAGTTTTGATTTGGATTTCCCTAATGATTAGTGGTGCTGAGCATGTTTTTCATGGGTCTGTTTGCCATCTATATGGTTTTTTTGGAAAAGTGTTTCATCTGGTCCTCTGCTCATTTTTTAATTATTTGGGTTCTTTAGTGTTCAGTTGTATGAGTTCTTTATATTTTTTGAATATTAACCCATTATTAGTTATATCATTTACAAATTATCCAAAGTATACCACCATATAGTTTGGATAATTAGAGAACTTTCCTCTGAAAATAACTTGTGCCTACTTTTTATACCATGCTATATGCTTTGGAAATTTGAGGATTTTAGCCTGGGGTAAATACTGAAAATATTTAACAAAAGCAATGGCTATTCAGAATGGGTGCTGAAAATAAAATTAGAATAGGGTCTGAAAAGACTCTGACGGTGTCTCTTGACTCTTTTAATTGTAAGAATATGGATGGGTTTCTGCACATCAGAGTCTCACCTCTCAAATATAACCAATATTGGAAGTTTGAAGGAAACAAGAGGGTGGCTTTATAGAAGGTCATTATTTGGAAATTGCTCAGGCAAAATAGTGGCAATTCTTTTTTTGTGGAGGATAATTGTTCTGTACTCTAGTTGTTCCCAATTTCAGCGATCATCTATGGCGATAAAGTTGTTGAACAGCCCTAGAGTGAGATGTCGGTATTTGACAGTGGCTGTTTGCAAACTCTGCTGTGATTACACTCAGTTGTCTAATTGCTTAATTTATTGATGTTTTGCTGACATGTTTTCAGCAACATTTGTGATTGCACATAACTAATCATTTCTCTTCTGGCTCATTATCATATGTTTGCATTTGATTTGTCTGATGGCTGCAGGTGGAAACAATAGGTGATGCCTACTGTGTTGCTGCAGGACTCCATAGGAAGAGCCTCTGTCATGCTAAGCCCATTGCTCTGATGGCCCTCAAGATGATGGAACTCTCAGAAGAGGTGCTGACACCTGATGGAAGACCAATTCAGGTAACCTTCTCTGCAGTTTGGTTTGAGTAGTAGTACCTTTTACTGAGCAGGGCAAGAAGTTCCGCCCTGAGTTCTACTTATGTAACTTACACATTTAGACAAGTAGGTTACTCAAGAAGGATGAGGTTCACTAGAGATAACTCATAGGTCCAGGAAAAGAAAAAATGGAATAATGTCCAAAATGGGAAAATGTATGTGAAAGGCTCATCGCCATGGAGAAAAGAAAGAGCTAAAGGATGAGACCAAGGGAACGCTTGTCAGTGACCAACTCAATACTACCCAGCAGGGATGGTAGTGAGAATCAGAGTTGCCGAGATAACCCAAACAAGCATGAAATGAAGAGGCAAAAAACTGACGGATCTGAACAACTTCCTTTGGGTAATATACAGGTGTTCCTTATGAAGCGTGTACATGTACACATGTGCGTGTTCCTTATGAAGCCCCAGCACTCAAGGTTACTGCTGAATTTTTTTTTCAATGTGGCAGAGCTTGAAGGTTGGAACCTAGTAACTGAGGAAATTTAAAAATGGTAGAAAATTAGCTCCTGGTATGCGGTACTCTTTTTGGTACTGTTGGCTTTCCACAATCTAAGTTCTACCTCTAAGAATGGATGAGGTCACCTACCTATAGTCTCGCCAGAACCCAATGGATCCCGGGAGTATTATTACTGTGAACTCTTACAAACCAGAAATCGTGTATTTGGAGAAGTAACCATGAACGTAAGGCAGCCCTTTTATAACAGCTCATCAAACTTGAGTTAAAAACATAGAGAAAAGAAAGCCTCAAAATTCGGTACATTACTAATTCTGGAGTTACGGTAAATTAGATATTCTGAGTGTCCCTTCTGATTAAAATGCTGTGTTAAAAAATGTTTAAAAAATATTTAACACTATTTAGCATGTTTAAGCCTATTGAGCCTATCACTGAACTAATGGGGGGAAAAATGTGCCAGTTACAGTATGTGTGTAAACTGACAAAATCTAAGGGATGAATTTAAAGTAATTGCTCTGTCATGAGCAGCGATAACAGGAAACTAAGAAACACTACTTCTTTCTGGAGGAAGTCAACTTCAGTCCCATCTTCAAAGAATTTTTGCAGGTAAATACTCTGGGGAATGAATGACTAATACTAAAAACAAAACAACCCCTTCATCCCCCCTCCCCCCCCCAAAAAAACCCAAACCCACACATTCACAAAAGATTTCAAAGTATTATGGGTGAGAATGAGTGGGAACAATAGATAAGAAAAACGGTGAAGTATTGTCAGATATCAAAATTTTCAGATGGAATCAAAATGAATTAAAGAAAAATAATGTGAGTCAGGAACAGTAGATTTAAAAAAGAATCAGAGAACTAAGCCAGCAACATAAAACTTCAGAAAGAAAATGGTCAATGGATGAGTTTAAAAGCAGATTAGAAACAGCCAAAGGAAAAATTAGTACGCTGAAAGTGAGAACTGAAGAAATTACCCATAATTAGGTCCAGAGAGTTAAAAAAAATGTGGAAATATGAATGAGATAACGTGAAATATAAAATATGTGGGAGGTATGGAGAACAGAGTGCGAAATGTATGCTCGGTTGGGCTTCCAAGTGTAGGTGCAGAGGAAATGGGATTTTTTTTTTTCCTGGAACAATTAAAATACATTAATCAGTTCTCAGACACTGTAATCTTAAAGGGATTCTGTGACGGTAAATCATAGTAATTAAAAGCTAAGCATGCCTTAATAATGCTGTAGTGCATTAGAGAAGAGGGTAGTGGCTAAGTGACAAAGGTGATGTTGATAAGTGGAGAAAGGATGGACAGCTGATTACCCACATGGACAGGAGTATTCAAGCTGGATCTCGACTTCCTGAGTCTGCACATTAAGTCATGCCAGTTGGGTTAAATATGAAGGGCCATGCTGTTAAACTAAAAATCTGTAATTTGGAGTTTTTAACTTCGTGGAAGGAATACATTTTTTTGGAAACCACTCTAGTCAAAAATTATCAAATCATAAAGGAAAATATATGTAAATTTTACTACACTAAAGTTAAAACCTTCCTGTTTATCAAGTAACACCTTAAGAGAATAAAAAGATAACCACAGACTAGGAGAATTTTTTTTTCAAGATTTTATTAGAGAGAGAGAGAGAGAGAGAGAGAGAGTGTGTGAGTACAAGTATGGGGAGGAGGGGCAGAGGGAGAAGGAGAGGCAGGCTCCCCGCTGAGCAGGGAGCCCAATGTAGGGCTTGATCCCAGGATCTTGGGATCATGATATGAGCCAACTGAGCCAGCCAGGCGAATATTTTTGCAACATATGTAACCATTGAAAGTATCTTTGGCTAACCTCCTGAGTAACTGGTTGGATGCATACTGATAGCACTCCGGCTTTCCCACCTACTAGTTTGGTCCAACTTTGAAGCTGTGACTGTGCAGTTGTTCAGATCTGGAGCAGCAGGAAATCAGATACATCTGGTGGCAATGTGAACGATACGGTGTCCTTGACATTTATTAGTAAAGTTTAATTTGTGCTTTGCCTCCAATCCAACAGTCCCTTCCCTAGATGTTTGCCTAGCGAAGTAGGAGCAGGTGTAGCGCAAGTCACAGGAGTATTCACAGCAATACTTTGGTAGGTGCCTCAAACTGGAAATAAATTAAATAACCATCTAATAGAGTAGATTCACTGGGGTAGATTTATACTGTGGTGTACCATAGAGTTGGGATAATGAATGACTTTAGCTACTGACATCCACATGGATGGATGTCAAAAACTTCATAGTGCGCAAAAGAAGCAAGCCATCAAAGAATGCTATAGTATTCCTCTATTAAGTTTCAGAACTGGGGACATGGAAACAATGTTTTATTTAGAAATATCCGCATCAATGGGAAAAGTGTAAAGGGGGAAAAAAGGGAATGGTTCATACAAAGTCAGGATGGTTCTTCACTCTAAGAGAGAGGAAGAAGATGGTAGGGGGGCGAGCTTCAGTCGGGTAGAGGACAGAATGACTCCTTTTTTCGCTGTTGTGTACACAATACATTTACATCTGACGATTTAAAATGTGGAAAGAGTTTTCTCAGCACTCCTATCAATAGTGAAAGTAGGGAAGCATGGAGAATTAAAAAAATAGTTTGAGTCCCCTCAGGGCGTAATTAACAAGTTATTCAAGTGTGTGCGTGACACTTCTCCCGCGACCAGCAAAAACAAACCGGAGGGATACTGCCTCAGATCTGCTGCAAATTACAAGTAAACACGGTCCAGATCGATTTCCCATCAGTTCTTAAATTTTCAAGACTACTAGCTGGGCAGTCTTCTGGTTTGGGGTTGTTTTTCTATGTTGGATTTTCTTTTATAGGAGAGAGAAGGTTTGTATTGATTCAGTTCTGTCAAAGCAAACTTAAAGGACCATAGAGCAAAACCAGGGAATTGTGTTTTCGTGTGGGCTCATCCATATTTTCATTTGTGGGATATAACATTACTCTGTCTTATGAATCAGATAGTCTTATTAAATCAGAAGAGGAAATGTCTAAAAGATTTAATAAGAATGCAGAAAGAGAATGCAAAATCATAAAACCACCTTAATAATTTTAGCTTCATTACTAATTCATATTATCTGTGTGGTTTTGGATTGTTTTTGGCATATTAATTTGACTTTGAGTTGGCTTCTGACTTGGTGCCATGGGAACACTTCTAGACTTTTTGAAAGAACCTTTTATTAAAAATGCTTGGGTGTACAGTAGTGTTGTGATGTGATCGGCTGACTGTTTACTTCAAACTGTGTCAGTTTTAGGCTGTTTAAAATTTAAGCTATTTGAGCTGCAGTATTTATTCAAAAGAAAACTCCCCAAACCTCTCACATTTTGAAAAATAAATTGATAATGTTTGTATGACTTTATAAACCTTGCAGGCACCCTTCATGACAGGAAATAGGTACTTGAATTATCAATTATAATTGCTTGCAAATGATTGGTAATGTCCTTGAATCACTACTGTAAAATTGGGTTAATTTAAAAAAATTTTTTAAAGTAACAGAAGAACATAATTTCATTTATTCACTGTATAATACACAAATTAGTTTTTGTAAATAATGAAACTCAGTCTAGTTATAGACTGTATCTACAAAGCATACACAAACATGGTCTATTTATATAACAAATCTGAAAAAACAGCCAAAGTGACTTTAATTAAGAGCGCTTTTAAAAATAATGAGAATTTTTAATACTTAATCAATACAATGTTTATTCTACTGGTTGAATTTATGGAAATGTCAGCATTATTCTTACTCCGTTTTTTCTCTTCCTAGAGGAAATCTGATTTTCTTACATCTTCAACAGTAGATACTTGAAGAAAAGTAATATCAAATTTATATTCTTTCTCCTTTGAGCTAGCCACATTGTGATTTCACTAGAAAATTGTATGATTTCATACTGTTCTTTGACCTTGTGACCCTAATCTTACCAAAATATTTCAAATAATTTTTAAGGCTGAACGGCTAACTTTTATTAATAATTTAAGCACTCTTTAATGAAAATAGCAAAATGTTTATTACTGCTTATACTTTATTCCTTGAAAATGAAAATGTTGATAGGGAAAGAAAAGCTAACCTGAGAACTGACTAGGGAATGTGATTAAATATATGTTGGAAAGACAAGTGGCATTTTCATGATTTAATAAGGCTTTTGAAGAAGATTGAGTTAGTGTGTCCAACTATCTAAGTTTTACTTTGGGTCTTCAGTTTTTAGAACATATTTTCATTGAATTTTATCACACAGGCACACAAATTCAAATTTGCTTCATCGGTTTAGAGAACAGTACATTTTATATAATGAGGTAATTATACAGAGATGGTGAAAGAGAGTTAAAAAAAACAATGTATAATCATGTTGTAATACTAATGTGTTTAGCAATCTTAATTGCAAATCAGGGAAACGCTGTGAATCTTTTCTAACCGCATAGTCCAAAGGCAGGAATATTAACATGCAATTTACATATACTTACAATTTGCATGTAATACATTAAATCGTAGCTTCTTTAAGCTTCAACTTAGTCTTCTAATGAGTTTACAGGATTTTTTGAGATTATGAAATAATTATTCTCTAATTTTAAATACTTATTATTTATAAAGGAAGTCTGATGTTGTTACTTTAACATTTGGAGGGATTTGTTGTTTGCAGATATTGGCGGTATTAAATTAACCCCACGAGAATAGGGCCCAAGGTTGTATTTAGAAAAAAAGAAAAACTAATTGATACTTGCTTGTGGATAAAATTCTAATTCGTACTTTTGCCCCAAAGTATGTATACTAACCTGAAATGTTCTATCTCTAGAATTTAAAACTAAGTGGTCGGTCAGAAAGAACTACATAGGCATTATATGAACTCACTGTTAAGAAACTCAGCTCCCCCCCCCAAAAAAAAGAAACTCAGCCCAGCTATTCTCACAGCCCATTGTTATCCAGAAGATATATTTGAAATTTCTTTTAATCTTTCAGGTAATGCAAATAGTCATAAATTTAGTAAATTACTCTTATTGTAGCAATAATATACAAAATTACTACAGTATTACTGGCAAAATTTATGGCTGCATACATTTTCTAATCTATATAGTGAATTTACTTGGTACTAGAAGGATGTTTCTGTTTTTTAAAGAATATGTTTAAAGTATTCACTGAGAGTTTACCGGTATGTGAGATGATGATAGAATCTCCTCTGTAGTTTGCTTCTGTTTAATTACTAGAACTAGAGTCTATATATTCTGTCCAGATCTTCTCACTAATACTCCCCGCCATTGGATATGAAATGTATCCATTAAACCCATCCACTTGATACATAATATGATAGCAGTTGACAGTTTTTTTAAGATTCCATTCATCTGACAAAAATTATCATGCTGTTTTTATTTATTTCCTTGACTCTGTCAGCTGTAGTTAATTTTAAAATCTTTGCTTGATCAATCCCTTCTTTAGAGTCTTGTGGTCCATTACATTATCTGTCCTTTCACTTAATTTTTGGACATGTCACATCTCTTGTGTGCCAAATTATTCCTTTCTGTTTGAGTGTTAGCAATTGTATATAAAAATATTATAGAAATAATTTCCCTCGTGTAGGGAAATTTTACGTGTTCTGGTGGGAAGAGTTGTAGGAGCTCTAACAATCAGGGATCAGATGATGTAATGCTAGGATGCATTTTCTGTGGGGTCAGCTTGCTTCGATTCACCTTCTGTTTCTGGTGTCACCCTTCTACCTTTGGTGTTGGCTCTCAAAGTCTCATCTCAAAGTATGGAGGGTTTACTAAGGCTTTTCCCTTTCAGTCCTCAGACTCCGGATTTTGTTTCCACAGTTCTGTAAGTACTGTTGCAGGACCGAAAGTCCTGCTCAGTTCCTTATTTAACCCTTCTGAAATCAGAAGATGCCCAGCAGACAGGCACCCTCTGATGTAGCACTCACTTCTCCTTGATGTTCATTTCCCTCCCTACCTTGGTGTCATATTCTTTCATTGCCTTGTGAGCTGACCTGCCAAAGGGTGTTGAAATTATATAACCTGCTCTTACTAGAAATAGAAGTTCAAAGTCTTGTACGTTTTTATTAGAGTTTTATTTTACTAATAATGATTCATCCTCACTAATCTACATTTGTGCCTATTTCGACCCAAGTCACAGATGACATTATTTTTAAATAGAAAAGACAAAAACATCTAGCTGTATTTAAACTAGCTACTGCAAAGTAACAATAAATAAACATCTACTGAAACACTTAACCGTGTGCCAGGGAGCAACGGTCCAAGTCCTTGCCATGTAGTAGCTCTTCTGAGTCTCCCAGATCTAGGAGGACTGTATTGCTATTGTTTCCATTTTACAGTCGAAGAAAAGAATAAAAAAGTCAGCTAGCAAGCATTCCTAATACTGGAAGTGATAGATTTCATAAATGGAAGTGGGGTAAATAAATTTCACATGGTCAAATTTTCTTACTGCTTGAGTGTCCCATTCCCTAATACAGTAGACTTTTCACAGCCCTAGTCACGAAAAGGTAAACTTATATTCGATGTCCTCTTTAAGAGAATGGAAATGAGTAATGTGTTTTAGAGGCTTTCTATCCAAAATGATTAATTTTGAAAATTCTAAAGTGGGAGAGGTAAGCTCAGTGGTGTGCGCGTGGGCAGGGGATGGCTGTTCTTCCATCATTGTTTCAAAAATTAGAATCACCAGCCACACTGATCGGATGCGTCCACCAGCCAACTTATTGCATCCGTTTTTCTGCATACGTTCCCTTTGTTTATTGTGGATTTTAATGCAGGAGATAGGTACTTCAAAATGTTATATTTACATTGTTTCATACGGTAGTCTTTGAACTTGAAGGTTGTGTTTCCTACTCTAATTAGTTATTTTTATATGTTGCGCCAAAAATTTGTTTTCATCACAGAATTCTCTTCTGGCCTGGTGCTGAAGTATTGAGCCATAAGAGAGCACTCTAGCCTTACAATCCTTCTATAAAATGTTGGCCTAATGATTTAATAGACATTATTATTTGTGCGATGTGTATGTCAGTGAGATAGAATTCCCTTGCTAGTTGATTTTAGCTTTTATCTTTAATCATGATTGAGTCTAATATAATTTAGACTGTTGATCACTTTTTCAATCTGTGGAAAAAATAGTTTATCAGGCACATTTGAAAGTGCTGGTCTTGCTGAAGAGTTTTGTTATGATTTTTGTCAAACAGATTTTCCAGGCGTCCTTTTGTGAAAGTATTCGCCTGTTTCTGCTGCATGAAAAAAATAGCAGTAATAAGCTCCTGAAAGGGAAAAACAACGAAGCAATGGAGGGAGCGCTAAATCGTTTTGCATGAAACTGTGCATGAAAATACAAAATTGCATAGCTTGGCTTTGTGTACCAGTCTTCCCACCTGCACATTTTCAGAAACGAAATGCGTTCCTGAGTGGAGACATAATTTAAATGTTTTCTAAAGTTGCTCTGTTAGATAGTATCACTGTGGGGTAAACAGGCCTCAGGAAGTTATAATCACTTCGATTTGCTTCAGGCTGTCTGCAGGGGGTCCTTCCCAGGTGTATTCATACAATGTCCTGCGAGGAGGCTAAAAATTATATTGGTAAATGGGTTCATTTTTATTTGATTCTTGTGTGGTATGTTTAGAAGTGGGAAGCCTCCGAGTAGTTAGGGAGCTCATGTTTTTATTTATCTGAGTTTTATGTAAACACTAATAGTCTTCGTCTGCCAAGTCTTGCCCCTAAAAAGACATTAATTTGTGATTTTGCCAACCCATTTTGGAGGGTAGGTTAGCCTGTTATGTTTTAGGATATGGTCTCTTTCTCTGGCATTATTGGACAGGAGAGCTTTCATTTATTTATTTATTTGTTTGTTTATTGCTGCCACAGAAGCTTTTTAAAAATTTTTTTAAATATGTTCAGTTAGACACTGTATAGTCCCTAATTAGTCCTTGATGCAGTGTTTATCTTTTACTGCCAGTTTAACTTAATCTCTTTTAGAGTTAATTGGGACCTGTGCACATGCCAGCACCAGCAGCTCGAATCTTAGAATACCGAAAATGATGTGAAAATAGCAAGATGGAATAATATGTCAGAGAGTAATGCGGTCTCTGCATACTAACCATACTGTAAGGATTTATGTTTCTGGTTTGTCATGCTGTCTTGAAATCTAATACCTAACTCGAAATACAAATTTAAAAATTGCTTCAAAGTAATTTTTTCATTTTCCAAAACTATGGAAGGTAAATTGACCTCTGAAAACTGACGCACAGAAGAGAGTCAAGGTCACCTATAATTTACCACCAAACCGTAACCACGTGTTAAATTGTGCTGCATATTCTTAAAGGCTTTTATTTTTTCCTGTGACTATACAGACACACAGAAATAGAGTTTACAGACTGGAAAAGTAGATTCTTTTAAAATGGCATAGATTTCATTCAATGAAGTGCAGTCAGGCCACTGTGTACCATAGGTACTCCTGCCTCCGAGTTACACAGCAGAGAGTTAGGAAGTCCTAGGAAACATCTCCCATTGTGCTTAACTCACTTTGATTTTGCATTTTCCTGTTCTGACAGCTGAAATTCTCAAGTCACAGAAAGGCAACTCTTGAATCACCTGAGTTGCAAATGTGGTCGGAACAATTCAGTGTCAGGAGCGCTTTGAAAAAAATCTGTTGCGCTTTGTGTTGATGTCATGTCAGGCATATGTTAATCGTCTGGGTCACCACTGTAATATTCCTTATTTGGGATGTGGTTTCCTAGCAACTCTTGCTTTTTCCTAATGGTTGAATTGGTTTCTGCACATTTGTAATGCTTCCCACTGCATCAGAAATTGTCACCTTGTGTGTAAATGTTACAACAGCGAATTTACATGTAGATTCAATTCTAAGAAATTATTCTGCTTTAGCACTTGCCTTTAATGTGCTCATTCAAAGGTTAATCTGACCATAAAAAATAGATTTAGTAAAACCTGATTAATTCAGATTGTACTCTTTGGGGGAAATATGGTGATTTTGATGCCAACGTCCAAAATACTTGCAAATAGTTCCTAGCGGGAGGCCTGGTGAAGTTGAAGGAACAGAGTAATTTTGATGGTCAGATGACCGGGTAATCAGCAGGTTGGTGGGAACATAGGCCTGGGCTCTGCTCTGAATGTCTCAGGGGCCGAAAGGCTTTTTCTTTGGAGGCAGTTTGCAACTTGCCGATTCTGTGTGGTCTTGGCTAGAGCGTTGCCAGGAGTGACTTTTCCTCGTGTTCAACAAATGTTTTTTGAATATTTATTATTTTCTAGACCACTGATTAGGCACTGGGGTGTAAGGGCAGTTTAAACGGATATGGCTTTGACCCTCCCAGAAATTACAGGTTATGGAACCCCACCTATAAATGAGTGACTTGGTTATCAAGTGGAAATAGACACGTGGTTTTTTCGCAGTACTGCTTCCACCTTGAGTGAGAAATTTTTGTTAGGTTCTTGAAAATATTTGGCAAAGACCTTAAATCCTTCTTAGAATATTCAAGCTATTGTTGCTACACATTCGGACCTACATTATTGTGGTGTCTGTAGATTTTTGTATGTATCTGGGGGAAGTGGAGTGGAAAGACCACGAAAACCAAGTATGTGCTGGTAGCAGGGTTGATAGTTTATGTCCCATCTCATTCAGTCTATGCAACAATCCTATGAAGCTCACAGGTACAGTTTTTATGTATCTTAAGGGTGAAGTAAAATGTCAGGGTTTAAAGAATCTGTGTAAGATCCCGGAAGAAATAGCATTTGTATTGTACGTCTTCTGCGGGTCAGACTTTGTGCCGGGGGCTTTATACACACCATCTCTTTTAATCCTGCCCACCCCCAAAGTGCACCCCCTGCAAAGTAAGTTTAATCTTACTCTTTAATTCTTTAATCTTATTTTATATGTAAAGAATTTGAGATTCAGAAGTTCACATGATTTGGGGCACCTGGGTGGCTCAGTTGGTTAGGCTCAGGTCATGATCTCGGGGTCCTGGGATCGAGTCCTGCGTCGGGCTCCCTGCTCAGTGGGGAGCCTGCTTCTCCATCTGTCTGCTGCTCTCCCTGTTGGCGCTCTCTCTTTCTCTCTGTCAGATAGATAGGTAGATAGATAGATAGATAGAACTTTACATGATTTGACCAAGATTATGCAGCTGGTCAATTGCAGAACTAAATTTGAACATGAATCTATGTGCTTGGGAACAAAAAGAAATCCTTGAACTTCTTTATCCCAAGCTGGCCAGAACCTTGCCGGAATGTCCAGACTACAATCCTGTGATCTCAACGTTCAGCCGGAGTTGCCTCTCATCGAGCACTTACTATGTGCCCGGCATTGTGCTGAGCTGGAGTGTGCGCGTGCTCACTCCTTCTCTCATCTGTCTGTCTCTCTACACACACACACATGCATGTACATATACATATGAGTGACTTACGTGTGTGCACGAGTGTTATCGACATGTCTTCATATTTGTGATATATGTAGATACTGGAGGTTATCAGGTAAAGCCCACAACAATCATGGACCCTTATTTACAAATGGAAAAACCAAGACTCGGGTTAAGGGACTTATGTTAAATAAGAGTAAGTAGGCAAATAAGAGTAGATTCCAAGTTAGAATTTAAATCTGTTTGACTTCAAAGTCAGCGATCTGTAACCATCTCCCTACACTGCCTCTACAATATAATGAGTATGATTTTCTAATCTTACGACTAAGCTAATAACTATAATCTCCCTTGGGAAAAAAAATAGTGCTCTTCTGTCTTCCTTCAGAAATGTTCAGTTCCGGTAGCAGTGCAGGGACTTGAAGGCAGTCTAATGAGGGGCAAACTCTATTGACTATAACTGTCCATGAAGATGTTGAAATAATGAGGATAATTATGTCTGCATTTAAAAGTAGAGAGCCAAAAATTGGCAGTTTTATAAATTTTCAAAATCTCCGAAGGAAAAATTAATTTGGGAATAATATTGAAATATGAACTTCTGTAATATTAGCTTCTTCGGATCTAGTGATCTCTTCTTGTGGCAATATAAGAATCCCAAACCAGGAAAACAGAGATTTAAAACCATAGCAGAGAATCCAAAAGAAATATTGTTCTTTAAGACATATTCTTTTCCAGATGGTATCAGTTGATTCTTTCGTATATTAAGTTATCCAAGATCACTTTTATATTTACAATAACCAAAGCACCAACGGGAAGTGGGGAAAATGTAGTAAAATGGTTTGATCACCCAGCCAGCAAGCGTTTACTGAATTTCTCTCATGTACAAAACTATGTAATTGAGTTGCAGACTCCACCGCGGGAGTGCCAAATACTAATCTACTTTTTTCTTGGCTCTCATTAAGTAAAAATTCTGTCTACACAATACCACAACATCTGGTCACTTAAATCCATTCAGTCAAAAATGCAATCAGCCGCCCAGATTTTCAGACTCTAGGATTCCATTCAACTTGTTTGCTTTAATTATTAGTTTATCTGAAAGCGATGTCAAGTAGTCAGTAGCCTGCGTGTAGTTATTTTAGTGTGCTTGGCAAGCACCTCATCTAAGGAAAGGTGCAGACATGGAAGAGAGAAAAGGCAAGTCCTGCTTCTCAGGGGCCCTCTGTCCCATGTTTGCACAGACCCATGTGGTGGTGTCTGCCGTCTGTTCTGTTTCCTTGCTTGTGACATTGTTTTGTTTTGTTTTTTAAATTTTTAAAAAAGATTTTATTTATTTGGCAGAGAGATCACAAGTAGGCAGAGAGGCAGGCAGAGAGATGAGGAAGCAGGCTCTCTGCTGAGCAGAGAGCCCGGTGCGGGGCTCGGTCCCAGGACTCTGGGATCATGAGCTGAGCCAAAAGCAGAGTCTTTAACCCACTGAGCCACCCAGGCGCCCCATGCTTGTGACATTGCTTTCCCGGTCTGTAGCCCCCATGTTCCCCTTCTCTGCCCATTTCATAAAAGTGCTTGTCATTCTCCCTTGGGCTGCCTTACAATTACTTACACAAAGTAATATCGTAATGACTAATGTGCATAAAACTGTTGACACTGGTTTATTTAGGAGAAGGGGCTTTTTCCACCTTCTACCTTGAAGTTTTATATTTATCTAAATTTTCTACATGTGGGCTTGGATTACTTCCCGTAATCATTTTTAGTAGCAGTAGCAGTTACCCAGGCAGTGCTAACATGGACTGCTTTTGTTTCTGTCTTTATAGGTATCTATAATTTTAAAAATATAAATATAGTTTCAAAATGAAGTAAGCACAGATGTTCACCTAGGTATTCAATTCATAAGGAGTCATTAGCAGATCATGCCTAAAACTGAACAGAGTAGAAAAATTTTATTGGCTAAAAGTAGGAACATCAAATCTCTGGCAAAATTATACACTAAAGCATTTGGCCAGGAAAATGAGGGTTGGTAGAAATAATGGTCGTAAAAGAAAACTATGTGGGCAGAAGTTAATATAAGCCAAGATCTGATTACTGAGTTCCAGATCATCGCTGTAAATTTTAAATGGGAAGGAATTGATGCCAGTTAAAATATTTTCAGAGGAATACAGCTAGAAATGTAAAGTATTAGAATCAGTTTAACTGTGTTATATAGAGAATAGATCAAGGCAGCTCAGAAAATAATTCTTCATGATAAACTTCAGCATTGGTAAATTGCTGTCTTCATTTGTTGTATTTCTTTGCTGGCATCTAAATGCCCCAAACTATAACTGTCTTATTAGTCATAGGAATTATTTGATGTTCGAGACATCTATGCTGAATAAATGGAATTAAATTTTACCAGGTGGGGAAAGGAGAAAGTAGAGAATCTAGTCGATATGATATTGATAGCTATCTTATCTTTGCTTCTAAGTATATAGTTTTTTTTTTTTATCTCTGATCCTTCGTTGTACAAGTTAATATACTTTTATAGTTGCAAATTTTTTTGCCATGTCACTTACCTGGTGTACAAGTAGTTGCACTGACTTTTGGTGTTTGTATGAATTTAGAGTGGTCTCCATTTCTCTGATCTTCTCGTAATCATTCCTCTTTTGTTCTCTAAGTTTTTGTATTCAGAATCACATCTTTTGCCAAGTGCTCACTGTATCCCAGGCTTTTATTTCACCTTTACTGCTTCAGGCATAAATTAGTAATGGTGCCATCAAAAATACAATGAAACAAAGTAGACCTTGTTCATCACGCTGATCCTGAGCATGTACATTATGGGGTTGTGATCCAGTGCAATGATGTCTCTACACTGTGCAGTGGAACATTCTGTACTGTGGAAATCATTCTACTCTAGCTACGCTGTTATAGGAAGCTATAGCCAAACATTAGTGCCTATAAATGTTCTTTTCCTTTTCTTTAACTCTGATTTATGAAAATGCTTATTATCTTATGATTAAAAAGGCATGCTCAGGGAAGCAAGAGTCATACATGCCATGTCCTCTATCAGGAGTCTAAGCATAATATATTGGTTACGAGCAACAAGGTGGGTGCTGATGACGTCAAATACTTGCTCCCAAATCGCTGATCCTTATTTTCAGTCCGACAAGATAGTAGTGTGTTAAGTAGACTAGTATTTTGATTTGCGGAATTACTGAAAGCAAACATGTCTCCAGCTCTACAGCATTGTTCAGATGGCCATTTAATGCCAGATTCTAGAGCCAAATACATTTGTCTGAAGATTCCAGATATTTTCTGATGTGCTGCTGCTATCTGGTAAAGCCATACAACGATTAATTTAATTTCAGCTTTTTGGCTCTACTAAGCTGGAGATAAAATGACATGACCTTCCTTTTTTTTTTTTCTTTCTTCTAGTCTAGTTTAGCCAGAATGAACCAGAGATAATTTACAAAAGGATAATTATATGTGAGCTTAGGAAATTCGGTTGTGAATAATTAACAATTGGTAATTGTTGATTTTAAAAATTAGAAAATTTGAAGGACAATTCTCTCATTCCACATGCAATAAAACAGGTGTAAAAAATTAGGTAACTCGTTAGCAGTGGAATCTCAACATTTGAGAATTACCAAGAAAGCTAATGAAGAAAATAAGGCCAGACAGAAACAGGAAAAATAATTTTTCAGTTTCTGATTTTTGTCCTAGCAACTGCTCATTGTGATAGAAGAAATATCACTTGGAGTCTTTTTGAGGTCATTATATTAAAGAAGCAGAAAACATTACACAAAGCTGTGTCAGGAAGTCCAATTATTTTGACCTCTTGAGTGTCATTTCTGTCTATTAACAGAAGAGTCGCATTTTTACCGTTTCATTTAATTCTTGTAAAAACTGTTTTCTCCCAGTTCCCGAGTCTTCCTTCTGTGGGAGGCTCTCATTAGGATTTTGGGGACCACTGTGCCTGCAGAACTCGGTCAAAGTTGACAAGTTGATTTTTTCTTTTAACCTTCGGCTTTTCCTGCTGGTCAGGCTGGGTCAGTTGTTAGTTTGCAAACACCGGTCCGTGAGTGCCCTTCTAGTCCCCCTTGCCTCTTCCATCTCCTAACAACGTATTTATTTTTGAAAATAGTAGAGTGTCGTGATGTGTCTTCGGGTATGAACATTTTTCATAGTTCTTATGTTTGTTGTCTTCTTCAAACTTATCAAAGAAAGTACAGAACAGTTATTTTTAGATACTTTGCCTAATCAAGTTATAAATACTAGGACCTTATTGTAAGAAGCTGTTCTAAGGAAAGATTATGACCATTTAAAAAATGTACGCTCACTTGAATGATAGTTCTATATTAGCCTGTTGTTAGAACCCACTTCAGAAACCCCCACACAGCCAAGCCCCAGGACTCATCAGAGCCGAGAGCTGCCCTAACCCCTGATGTTCTGCCCTCTCACAACCTCTGGTTCTTCCGCCGTTTCGTAGTCTCCCATTCCCACTGATCCCCGTGACCGCCAAGCTTTATCCGTTCATAGCTTTTCAGTCTGTAATTTGTCTTCGGGCTGTTTGCCTTCTGTGTTAGTTCGCTCTGGCTGGCCATAGCAAAGTCCCACAGATGGGGTGTCTTAAAATACCGGAATTTCATCGTCTCACACTTCTGAGGCCAGAGAACTGAAATCAAGGCATCGGCAGGGCCAGGAAGTCCCTCTGAAGACACTGGGAAGGGGTCCATCTGTAGTCCTTCGGCTGTGACAGCATAACTTCAAGTCTCCACATGGGGTTCTCCCTCGTTGCATGTCGGTCCGTGTCCAAATTTCTCCTTTTTATCAGAGCGTCAGTCTTACTGGATTAGAGGACCGCACCCTGCTCCAGTATGACCTCATCTTCACCAGTTCCATGTGCAGTGACCCTGTTTCCTCATTACATTTCATTCGGAGGTACTGGAGGTTAGAATTTCAATGCATGAATTTGGCGGGTCACAGTCCAGCCCGTAACCACCTTAAGTAGCCAGGATCCCATTGTCCCATATCCTACCCAACACTCCCTGTTCCTCACAGCCTTCTAGTTTTACTCTCCTTTATCCCCCTCACACTGGACTACCAACATAGACCATTCTGGGTCTGGAATTAATGAGCACTTTGGGAGAAAATGACACAATCATGGTAATTAAATATCCATTACAAATGCATACCTTTCAATGCATGTGGTCCCTAAATTCTCTGGGATATCATTTTACTATCCCTTCTCGGTGACTCTTGCTATTGTCTTTTACTCTTTAAAAGGGTTTTTCTCTTACCCTTGCTGCTTTGATTCTCAAGACTTGATTTCCCAAAGGAATGAAATGTTGGAAGATCTCAACGTGAATGATCATACCTTTCCTTTCACACGACTCTCCAGTCCTTTCTTCAAGTGTTTTCTCCTTTGCTTCTTTCATCTCTCCTCCTCAACTGGCCCCCATGTGTCAGCAAAATTTCTTCTATTATTAACCTACAATTTTCATTTTCTTTGAAAGCTTTCCCAACTAGGCCGTATTCTCCTCCTGTCTTTGTGACCAGACATCAACAAAGCCATTCAGTTGGCTCTTGATTGCCTGTAAAGTGAGGACTGTCTCCTTATCAGTACCTTCAGTCTGTCCCCCAGCTATCTTTTCAGACCTCCATCCAGTTAAATAAGTAACATGGCACCACAATATTATGGCATTAACTCTACCAGGCTCCTTGCTGTTCTGTACAATGAGTTGGTTTTGTTTGTTTGTTTGTTTATGTTTCCTATTCTCTCCATCCTTCTTGGCCCTGCTGAACACCTGTACAGTCGTCATGGACACTGCCATTCTCTTTAATGGCAATTACTTGTTGCTGCTTTAGGAAATCCATAACTTTTGTCACATTTAACTATTGATATTTTTCATATACTATCTTGCAACTAAATTCTTTATGTATAGTAGAGTCACAAATTATGGACTCTGTAGTAAAATGTCCTGTTACATAGCAAATTTAAAATACTAATTTTTGGGATTTATCATTAAAAATTGTTTATGTATATTCCTGTGTATTATGAATTAGTCTGTAAGAATGTTCATTATTGGAATTGTGTCTTCATGTTTGTACATTAGACTGCAAGCAAATTATACACTAATACTAAGTTAAAACTCATATACTAATAAACTAATTTATTAGTTTATAACTAGTTTATTACACTAAGAAACTAATACACTAATGCAGAATATTCATTCTGACAAATAGGGACAATAATATTCTGATATATACTTATTCATTCTTTGTTTTTTCATACACTGCTATTCCATCTAAAATATTTATCAAGATACTATTCTGTGTTTGATACCAGATACTCAATAGGTATAGAAAAATGCAATTTATTATATAATTTCATTCTATAAATAATTCCATAATGTTAGCATTGATAGCATTTGGGGAGCATACACGACTTTATATTTTAAATTAAAACAACAAAATTTATAATTTTTTGTAGACATCTAATTGAATGTATTTGTGAACTTCTGTCATTTTATCTTGAATATATTATTTTGCACAACCCCTCTTCCTTCCCCCCCATATTTTTCTTTTGATTTTTTTAAAAGTATAATTAGTATACAGTGTTTATTAGTTTCAGGTTTACAATATAATAATGAATTTGTTCTTCTTTTTGTAGTTTGTCTTTTTGGTTTGTCTCTTTTTCCCCCTTCATTCATTTGTTTTCTTAAATTCCACATATGAATAAAACCATATGGTATTTGTCTTTCTCTTATTTCACTTAGCATTTTACCCTCCCGATCCACGTGTGCGATTGCAAATGGCAAACACTCATTCTTTTTTCATGGCTGACTAATATTCCATTGTGTATATATGCCCCATCATTTTATCGATTCAACCAAGGATGGACACGTGGGTTGCTTCCATATCTTGGCTTTTGTAAATAATACTTCCATAAACATAGTGGTGCATCCATCTTTTCAAAGTTTATTTTTTAAAATAAAATTTTTGCATGTGGTCTATTAATAACCATAACTCAGGACCCTGGCTGTAACATCATACTATTGATATCAGTAGTGAGACACATTGGAAACCAGGTCCCTGTGTCAAGTCCGATGAAGGGAATCCCTAAGGGGACAAAAAAAGTAATGTATGGGTGGGTGATGCTTGAAAGTACTGAATCACTAGATTGTACACCTGAAACTAATATACCACTGTATGTTAACTAACTAGAATGGAAAACTTAGAAACATAAAAAAAAAAAGGGTGATGTAATCTAATGACCAGATGAATGCTACTAACCAAAGGGGAGTAAAACATCCTAAGAGTCTCATAAACTGGGCTTAATTAAACTGATCATGTCCATTTCTACTGTACATCCTTCACTAGTAGCCCAAGCTGACAAGACTCTAGAAATAGAACAGATTCTTCTTTTGATTTGTATACATTTTAATGTCCTGAGTCTAGAGGCTCCTTGTGAAATTCACTGAAGTTACCAAAGACTGAATAATTAGCCCTTTCTCTCATCAACTATTATTAGAGTCATTATCAACCCTTTGCAGTGAAAAGTACAAAGTGTGCCTATGGTCGGGCTATTCAAACATTTTACAGGGCAATATTATCCTATTAGGACAGTACCCTTAAAGAGAAAACATGTGGATTAATATGCAGGGACACATAGAATTAAGCAGGCATCATCTTTTCATTTAAGGAGCACTCACATGATTAAATCTCAGAGTTAAAAATTCATCCTTGAAAGTTAAACTTTAGCAGAATAACAGATTTTATTTTATAGCTGTCAACTTGATTGACAAGTTGGACCCATCAAGTAGTTTTCTCTTCTTGTGATTCAGGGGCACCTTGAAAGTGTTTCCCGAGAGAAAAGAAAGAAATATGTGGAGGGGGGAAAAAAGGAAACAGCCTTTCTGATTAAGAACTTATTCAAGATAAAATATAGACATTTTTCTATACCCTTTATGGTCCTAAAACCACTAGACTGGAAAATGCGTCAGTTGTGGGGTGACTGGTATAAATCAAATACTTCATTCTTACTTGGCAACCATTTACAGGACTGCATAATTTAATTTTTAGTGGTGTCATTCTGTATTTTCACGCAATTGGAATTGGTACTGTATTTTGTAATTGCAGGAAGGGCTTATCTTTCCTGTACAAGAATTCAGAATTTTAGTTTTGTAATAGCTTATTGAAGTAATCAGTATTTCATTATGTTGTTATTACTGGTCCCTTTCACCCTCAGTGTTTGCATGTGGCTGTCCTGTGCTGGAGATCATCTAAGCCATGTGACTAGATGTGGTTTTCATTACTCACTTCCTCAGTGAGATTGACAGACAGAGAACTGCAGCTCCAGAGTTTGTGTTCTTTGTGGCATTTTGCTGTTCCATGTCCTTCTGTCTTAGTGTAAGAAAGACTAGAACTTCAATACTGTATTTTTATTTATTTTTTTTTATTTTTTTTAAGATTTTATTTATTTGACAGAGATCACAAGTAGGCAGAGAAGCAGGCAGAGAGAGGAGGAAGCGGGGCTCGATCCCAGGACCCTGAGATCATGACCTGAGCTGAAGGCAGAGGCTTTAACCCACTGAGCCACCCAGGCGCCCATCAATACTATATTTTTTTAAATGAGATTTAGTTAACATATCATAATACTCACCTTTTAAAAGTATACAGTTTGGTGGTTTTTAGTATACTTAATTAGCATTCAATGTTGTTTGACCATCACTCTCCAATTCCAGAACATTTCGCCACCTCAGACAGGAACTCTGTACTCACTAGCAGTCACTTCCCATTTCCTCACCCTCTCCCTGCCTGATGATCATTGATCATTCCCCCTATGGATTTGCCTCGTTTTGATATTTCATATAAATGGAATCATACAGTAAGTGGCCTTTTGTGACTGGCTTCTTGCACTTAGCATGAAGTTTCCAAGGTTGATCCATGTTGTGGTATGTATCTGTACTCCATCTGTTTTTAATTTTTTAAAATTTTTTCAGTGATCCAGGATTCATTGTTTACACACCACACCCAGTGCTCCATCCAATATGTGCCCTCCTTAATACCCACCACCAGGCTCACTCACCCCCCTACACCTGTCCCCTCCAAAACCCTCAGTTTGTTTTTCAGAGTCCACAGTCTCTCATGGTTCGCCTCCCCTTCTGGTTTACCCCAATTCACTTTTCCTTTCCTTCTCCTAGAGTCCTCCGTCTTATTTCTTATGCTCCACAATTAAGTGAAACCATAAGATAATTGACTTTCTCTGCTTGACTTATTTCATTCAGCATCATCTCCAGACATGTCCATGTTGGTACAAAAGTTGGGTATTCATCCTTTCTGATGGCTGCGTATTATTCCATTGTGTATATGGACCACATCTTCTTTATCCATTTGTCTGTTGAAGGGCATCTGTGCTCTTTCCATAGTTTGGTGATTATAGACATTGCTGCTATGAACATTAGGGTACATATGGCCCTTCTTTTCACTACCTCTGTATCTTTGGGGTAAATACCCAGTAGTGCAATTGCAGGGTCATAGGGTAGCTCTATTTTTAATTTTTTGAGGAATCTCCACACTATTTTCCAAAGTGGCTGCACCAACTTGCATTCCCACCAACAGTGTAAGAGGGTTCCCCCATCTCCACACCCTCTCCAACACTTGTTGTTTCCTGTCCTGTTGATTTTGGCCATTCCTGGCCTGTTGATTTTGTTAGGCGGTATCTCAGTGTGGTTTTGATTTGAGTTTCCCTGATGGCTAGTGATGATGAAGATTTTTTCATGTGTCTGTTGGCCATTTGTATGTCTTCTTTGGAGAAGTGTCTGTTTCTGCCCATTTTTTGACACGATTATCTGTTTTTTGTGTGTTGAGCTTGAGAAGTTCTTTATAGATCTGGGATATCAGCCCTTTCTCTATAGTGTCATTTGTGAGTATCTTCTCCTATTCCGTGGGTTGACTCCCTCTGTTTTGATGGCTGAATCGTACTCCATTGTATGGCTATGCCTACCATGTTTTATTTGGTAATTCATCCATTGATTGTGCTTTTGGGTTCCTTTTTTATTTATTTGTTTGCTTATTTATTTTGCCACGATAAATACTGCTGCTCTGAAAATTCCTATACCAGCTTTGGTGTGAACACGTATTTTCAACTGTCTTGAGTACGTGCCTGGAAAAGCAGTTGCTGGCTTATATGGAAGTCTGTATCTTCTTGAGCATTTGCCATACTGTTGCCCAAAGCAGTTGCACCATTTTGCATTCTGACCAGCAACGTTAATACGTACTCCTCCTCACCATTAATACTCCTCCTCACCAACCTTCGTAATTACTGTCCATCTTTAAATTACATATTTTTAAGGAAAATTTTCATTTAGAGCTTACATGGCCTTGCTTGCCTGTGGATTTTGAGGAATTCCTAGCTTCATGTAGTAACATTTCTTTTAGAGATTTTATTTGGTTGGAAGTTATTTTTTTTAAAAGATTTTATTTATTTATTTGACACAGAGAGAGATCAGATCACAAGTAGGCAGAGGGGGGGGGGAAGCAGGCTCCCCGCTGAGCAGAGAGCCCGATGCGGGCCTCGATCCCAGGACCCTGAGATCATGACCTGAGCCGAAGGCAGAGGCTTTAACCCACTGAGCCACCCAGGCGCCCGGTTGGAAGTTATTTTTTCAATCCTTTTGAAATATAATGTCACTCTAAAATGGTCGCGCTCAGTCTCTTTCGTAAAATTTTTTGAAGAAGGGCTTATTGTGAATTATTTAAGATCAGTACTTCAGCAGGTCTATGGGGAGCTACAGGTGAAAGTGATGAGCACATTTTTTTACCTCCCAAATACTGAACTTCACCACCTGCTTTTCTTTTCTTTCTTTTTTTTTTTTTTTAAGGTTTTATTTATGTTTTGACAGAGAGAGAGACACAGTGAAGAGAGGGAACACCAGCGGGGGGAGTGGGAGAAGGAGAAGCAGGCTTCCCGCAGAGCACAGAGCCCGATGCGGGGCTCGAACCCAGGACCCTGGGATCATAACCCGAGCCGAAGGCAGACGCTTAACAACTGAGCCACCCAGGTGCCCCCACCTGCTTTTCAAATAAGGGCAAATGTGATAAAATTTCAGTGTCCCAAGCTTCATAATCCTGTACTTGTAAAAATAGATTGAAGGAAACGTCCTTTCACACGGACAAACAACAGAAACCTTCAGGCCTCCTTTATATTTTTCTTATTTCTACATATTAGTGGCAATAATAAGTGGACAGGTAGAGTTTCCCTAGAATATTTCCATAAAAATTAAGCTGCATGATAAATACTTGATGAAAACTGTGCGGGGTCCTTCAGACATTTCAGAAGTATTTATTACTAAATATCAGTGCAACTGACAGAAGCGTGCATATTGGGCGCCTGGGTGGCTCAGTGGGTTAAAGCCTCTGCCTTCAGCTCAGGTCATGATCTCAGGGTCCTGGGATCGAGGCCCGCATCGGGCTCTCTGCGCAGTGGAATGCCTGCTTCCTCCTCTTTCTCTGTCTGCCTCTCTGACTACTTGTGATCACTCTCTCGCTGTCAAATAAATAAATAAAATCTTTTAAAAAAAGGAAGTGTGCATATTAATTGGAAACACACATACTTCAAAGATAAATAGAAGACCCTTTGTCAGTGAACACAGGTTGGATCCTGGAAATAGATAACTTCTCAGGATGCTTCCAAACTTGATAATTCTAGATGAAATGTGGATGTAATGGCGTGAGTTCCTTGAAAGAGGAGTCTGAGATAAGACCTTAGGTGTAGGTGGTTTGTTTGGAAGGTGATACCAGGGGTCAGGAATGAGAGTAGAGAATGAAACCGAGAAGAAGTAAAGAACAACATAAGGTCACATTCTCAAGGTCACACTCCTGTGAGCGGTGTGGACTGGATTCTGCTGCGGGTTCCTTGCAGAGGGCATAGGGAATGCCCCTGAGATTCTCTGTCTAGGGAAAGGCAGGCAAAAACATAGATTCACTGGCTCCATCCATTAGGGGCTGAAGGTTACTCCAAGGACATGAACTCCCTCTCACTTCCAGGCTGCTCTAAATCACCCCAGTGAACACCAACCACAGCATTAGAGAAACTTCAGGGGGAAAAATAAAACAAAACAGACATGGATAGGTGTGAGGTTAGCAATGCAAAGTGAGTCTCAGAGCTTCTAGTAGTGTCCGCTCAAACTGTGGTTGACGTCATTGGTGGCCAGAGGCTGCAAAGCAGGGCGCTGGAAGGATCTGATAGGGGCTGTTGCCGATTCCACAGCACAGATGAAACTTGACACCCAAATATCACCTCAGACAGCAGATTGCCAGTATGTTTTCTTCCTTATCAACACAGTAAGAAAAAAATAAATGTCACAAATCTACTGGGCATGCAAAGACAAAAATTTATTAAACAATATATACCTTTAACTGTACAGAGCAATCTAATCTGTACTGTGCTGTTACTTTGTTCTGGTCTTCTTAATTTCAGACATGCAGTTCATAACTCTCTAATTTTTGAAATTAACCCATAGTTTAGAAAACACTGGCTGAAAAGATAATTAAACTAATTTACTAAGAAATTAAAAAAAATAGCAGGCTAGTATAATTAAAATCATTTGAACTGGAGCCACATACAAGGAAGTTTTTAGGAATCAAGGTCATACTATCAAGGTCAGTTAAAAGAGTAGGCTGAGTTCTTAAGAAATTAGGAAATAGGGTTGCTTGGGTTCATGTTCCACGATTCTAAATTTCATCTGTCAGTGTTTCAGAAACTATAAATGGGGAAAGAACATCTAGCTCCCTAAGAGAACGAACAGGGTGGGAACACAGAAGGGCTGAATAATGAGGTGCTGTGTCTCCTGTTTTTTCCCTCGGCTGCTTTGTTTCCTGCCGTCCCTGTGCATGTGTATGTATACAGGAGGAGACATCGTGCACAGTGTGCGTAGGTCCGTGCATCTAATCACAGCCAGCTGTATGTTGCTTATCGCTAGAGCTGGCTGGTATATTACCTCGGGATCCTTTTGCATTTTATGTTTGTTTCAGGTTTATTGTTTTGACAGTTGTCATTTTTTTAAGCTTCTCTTCTCCTCTCATAGAGGAAGAGCTTTTAGTCTCATAAGAGCAGAGCTCTATTATCATAATCACCTTTTAGAAAGGAGAAAATTACCTGTAATTTTTATGCTCTGAAGGTGTATCATAATAATTCAACCACCCACCTCACACTCAAAATCAAATGGTGCTTTTCTTGAAAAAGCACCTACTTCATTCTTTCCTGTTTCTTCATGTTCTTTGGAGGAAATGAGAGATCGAGAATCTGGGAAATCCCACCAAGCTTCCCTGAGCTTTGGCTGCCTCTGCTCGCTGTCACTGTTGGGATTAAGGATATCCTTGCCGTGGGGTGGGGCACCTGGCTGGCTCGGTCTGTGAGGCACCCAGCTCTTGATTCCAGCTCAGGTCATGATCTCGGGGTCAATGGGGGGTGGTGGTAGAGACAGAGATCTCCCTCTGCCCCTGCCCCCCCTGCCTACACACTCTCTAAAAACTAAACTAAACTAAACTAAAAATAAATCATTGCCATGGGAATCCATAGGCAACAGCAGTTGTAACACATTCTAATAAAAGGGCACTATTGAGGGGGGAAGTAACCCTCCCATCAGCTGTGACCTTTCCATAAGGTCTTTCACATACAGGAACACCACCTTTGCTGGTGTAGACAGCTCCCCCCACCAGCACCCCTGTAAATCCATCTCGTGGGAAATGAAAGTTAGCAGATGAATACAAGGGCATGCATGCATGCGTGTGTGCGTGTGCACGTGCACACACACACCACTAAATATGCAGGTTACTTATCAGTATTAAGAGCTCACAGAATTCCAGTTGTAATTGATTCTCTTCCAATATTGTGGAAAAAAAAACAAAGGGATTGGTGGGGGACCGGGGAAGCTCCTTTTACCATTTATTGCTGGATGTCCTGTGCAACTGGGATCGCACCTGCTTCTAAGAAGCATCTTTAGTAGTAACCCTGGGCAGGTGTTGCCTTCTTCACATTACAGCGGAGCTGCTAGCACAGCAGCCCTGAAGTGACTTCCTGGGACATTATCTGGGTGTCCTTAGAAACCTGAGTTCGGTCATGAAGTGACTTTGGGAGGGGCTGCCTACTGCATGCGTGTTTGCAAAGCAGGTGAGCATTTTCAAGATTCTGACCAGTCTCAAGGTTAAGAATTTTGACTTTTTAAGCCCAGTATTTCCCAAATATATTATTTCATGAACCATCCTTTGATACCTTGAAAGACAGTGCTTGTTTGCATAATTCAGAATGGAAAACAGGGTTGGAACCAGAGCGCCATTTTGTTTTCTCCTGTGTGACCTTGCCATTGCTTTTTCTACGATTTTTATCTTCAGTTGACTTGGAAACTTTCTCATCCCTTCGAACCACAAGGTTTCCTCTCCTGGATCATTGCTTGATTATACCACCGTAGTCTACCTCAGTGTCGTTAGCTCTAAACTCCGCAGTCGTGACTGTACATGCAAATTTTCAAAGTTCTGATACTGATTCTTGATTCCTGTCCTTTGATTCACTTGGCACATCAGTGTGGCTTTTCACGCTCCGGAGGAGTGAACTCCTTCTGTGCCTTTCCCTGTCCCTTCAGCAGCTCTGGATCGCCGTGAAGGCCGGGTGGACTTGGGGTGCTGCTGAGGAGACGGAAGGCTGGGAATATAGATGTACATTTGGCTGTTCCCTTACTTCGATGATGCTGGTCTTCATTTATCTGATCAGATGTCGTCATCGCCGTCATCACCATCATTATCATTTTGTTCGTAGGAGGACTGGTTGTTAGTTGAGTGTTCACTTCATGCCAAGCATATGTGAGAACATCTGTCAGTGTTAGTTTTCTTGAGTTCCCTCAGCACCCCCATAAGGTATGCCTTGCTTTTCTCACTTTATAAATAAGCTCAGATCAATGAAGTGACTTGCCCACTCATATGGTAATAAATAGCAGAGCCAGAAATCAACCCTCAGCCATTAGAGCATGGGACTCCCCCGACTCCGATCTGCTTCTCCCCAGTATTGATCACCCTTTAAGGGCCAGGTGTTGACATACTCCCCAATTTCAGGAGCTTACCTCATGGTTCATTTACCAGGACTGTGCCTGAACTTTGAGCCAAAAAGAAAACCCTTCTATTCTTGACTCTTAACTGTGGGGCTAAAGATGGAAGCCCACCATGTGTTTCTCGAACGGACATTGAAGAGGACTATCAAAATAATTGAAAATACGCAATTTTGTAAACAAAGGCCTAAAAAGGGGTATAATTTAAAGTTACATTAGATGGTAAACATATTTTCTGGGCTCAAAAATACATCCCTTTGACTGTCGCTAGCGAAGAACCGTGGTAGGATTTAAGGAAAGCTTGAGGAACTTCCTGGCAAAAGGTAGAAATTGCTGTCCAGATGCAAGACGTCACATTGACTGAGAGGGGCCAAAGTTGCAAATACACGTTAGGACAGTCTTGTTGCATATTAGGGCAGTCTTCATGTATGGTTATTTATTATTTATTGAGTGTTGTGTACAAATGGGTGACTAGTTAAAAGAAGTATCCATTAGCCTTTATTGTTATGGAATAAACACTGATTAATGTTTATGCCATGTCATAAAAGACATTTTAATATTAAAATCTCAGCCAATGAAATACTGGTATGTAGCAAGGAGGGATAATTAAAATAAATATTTGATAAGATTTTATTGTTTTAAAAATGGGATGCAGTTTAATGAGGGATGTAATACACAGTGGTACAATAAAATGGCTAATAAATAACTGTATTTTTTGGAGGAAGGAAAAACCAATTAGACAAAACATTTCTCATTTATTTTTTTCAAAGTGTGTGCCTCTGTGTGTGTGTGTGTGTATTTACAACTATCACTACACATTACCCAAGAATTTCAGAGTGTAGTAAGACCCTTTTAAGTGCAGATACCATTAAATAAAAATACAAGAGCTAAATATTTTTTAATTCGAATATTGTATTCTGGTAATTGCTAGTCCCACTTCCTGTGAACTGTGTAGGATGAGCGAATCTATGCTAACCAGTTTAGTCCTGTCTTTACTTCGTACATTCTCTATAAACTAGTGGAGAAGTTAACTTACTTTTCTCTTTGCACAATCTAATCATGTTTATTCTTTTTCTTTATGATTAACAATGTTTTAGCATTTTAAATAATTTTATACCAAGTGGTTCACACTCAGGAGCTTAACAAAAACAAGAAAATATTTGGTCAGACAAGCTTTTTGGAAACGTCAAAGTGGAAACATAATTTAAAAGGTAGCAGTTTAAGGACAAAGAAAAGTCAATCCTTATCCACTTTTGACAATGTAAGTACATACTAGAATACGGTTTTTGGCGAAGTGTGTAATTAGCTGCTCTTCCGTGGACCATAAAATGAGTTGTGTCCCCAAGGTCATCATTCTGTGATGACAAATCACGATCTTCAAGTGTTAAGGAGGTCCTAGCTGCCTCTGTTTTCACTCAGTAATACAGGTTCTTATTTGCTCTTCAGACAGCTCATAAAACAGTCTCATTACATGACATGACAAGGAAGATTCTTCTACTCTCTACCTTCCATAAGCATGTCTTTCAGAAAGGCCTAAGAAAATGTAAGGGTCAGGAGAATAAGGGTGGGGAGAGTGTGTACAAAAAGTTAAATCCTTCAGGAAGGCAACAGATCTGATCATAAAAAAAAAAAAACAAAAAAAAAAACAGAAAAAGACCCAACAACCTTCATTTTGATGAACACATAGGGCAATATTTGCTAAATGAAAGTTTCCAAAGGTTTCTACAGAATCCCCAACTGCCTTGTCTTCAGTGCTCTTTTCAATCCGGAGTGATTGCAAACCATATTTCCTCTGCTCGATGCAGGAATGGGAGATGGATACATGTACTCAGCATTTAGTAACGATGTACATTGTATATGCAGGACTTTCTTGGTAGCTCAGTTCTGACGTAGTTTCTAAATCGGAACATGATTCATCTAAGATTATGGAGGGGGATTCTTAAACTAGGAACATAAAAAAGATAATCTTTCAGTTTCCAGAATATTACATTAAACTGTGGAAATTTTGTCTCCACCTCTGGGCATGTTCATAGGTTTAATTCATTTTGACAAACGTACTTAGTGCCTAACTTAGGTGTGACACACTCTTCAGAGGAATTGGGTTCTTGAATGGAAAGGATCTTGGTATATGTTATGTGAGGAACTAAAGATTAAAAAAATATTAATGACTTTCTCTGATGGCAGTGAGCTCACAGACGAGTGAGAGAGACAGACGTGTAACACGTGCTGATGTGTAAGTGAAAACTTGGTGTGTGGGGAACATGTGGAAGATCAAGGAGGACCCAAATCCAAGCTATTGTCAGGGAAAACCCTGGTCTGGTGTCAGCCCAGAGTGAGTGGAGGGTCATCAAGGCCATGAAGTGAGACATCCAGGGCAGACAGCACCTCACAGAGGCCTCCACAGCCGCGCTGAGGAGACCGACTATCTCCAGGCAGGAAAAGACTATTCAGGCAGCTCGGTGGCTCATGAATTGGGAGAACTTGAGAACAGAAAGAGAAACTAGGAGGTTATTGTGGGAGTTCTGTGAGTGGTGATGCGAGTCTGAAGTAAAGCGGTCATAGTGGAGGAAATGAAAGAGGGTTCGCAGCTGCATTTGGCTCTGAACTGACAGCCATCACTGTTTGATGAGACAGGGCACGTGTGGGAGCAGAAAGCCCAGGGTCCCGGCTTGGGTGGCCGCCATGGAGGGTGCGATACTAGGACCTTAACAGGAACCTATCAAAGGCCAGAAGACCATTTTTATTTACTCTTCGTTATTGTTAAAACCTAAAGAAAATTATTAGGTTAACAGACAAATGCCAAAGGGAGAAAAAATACCAAAGGAAAATTGAATCTTCATGGAAAGAGCACTTCTGAATCTCTTTACTATTGCGATGCATCCGATTGAAATTCCACATGGTTTTTTTTCACTCTACTTATTATTTGATTTTGTTGAATGTATTTTGATAACAACCTGAACTGTGGCAAAACAGCTCAAACGACAGTCACCTGAAAGACCGTAATTGCTAAGTCAGTCATATTAAGCAAATGTAGTGGGGTCATTTCTTCTTATCAAATAATAAATCTGTTAGCCCAAGGAAAGAATAAAGAGCAGGCTTCGTACATATTCATATGTTATGACTTTATTCCGGCTTGTCCCTTCAGCCATATGCACTGTAGAGAAATGAATAGTAGTCCAACTCAGTAAGTGGTTGTCTAGATTAAGGACTAAAAGGATTCCGTGCACTTGATGGTGACATTTTTATTTAATGGTAAAACACATCAGGTTAGCTGAAATTGTTTGTTTGCACAAGGAGAGGTCGGTCACATGTATTGTTGTGACCGTAGTGTGTTTTCTCAATGCCTGTATGTGGATGATGCTAGAAGAGATTCCACACTTTTGCTGGAAGTATTCTGTTTCTTTCCTTCAGAATAGTTTGACAGCAGTATTGAACTTACCACCTCTTATTTTAGTCCTTCAAATTCTCTGGTTCCAGTAGTTTCTTTCTTTCTACTAAGGAAACACCGTCTCTGATTCTTGAAAGCTCCATTTCTATGATTGTTTTCTGTTTTTCCTTCTTCCTTCTCCCTCGAGATACAGTGTCAGTGCACCTCGCTGGTCCGCTCATTGCACCGCCTTGTTGATTTGGTAAAAATGTACCATCTGCCTCCTCTTCTTCGAGCTTCAGTGTGTAGCTCTGGAGCTGCTCTGTCCAGTACTCCAGCCCGGAGCCTCAGTGGCGAGTGGGTGCTTCAGACATGGCTTCTCTGAACTGAGATGTGCTGTGACTGAAAAACACCAGATTTCAAATGCTTACTCTAACGGGGCACCTGGGTGGTCATTCACTTGAGCCTCTGACTCTTGGTTTCTGCTCAGGGCATGAGTGGGTTGTGCGATCGAGCCCCATGTCGGGCTCCACACTCAGTGCGGAACCTGCCTGAGCTTCTCTCTCTCCTCTCTGCCCTTCCCCCTGCTTGTTCTCTTTCTTGAAAAACAAAAACAAACACTTCCTATGAAAAAAGGAATATAACATCTCAATTTTCAATCTGTTTATACTTTGAAATGGCTGTATTTGGGGTATATTAGTTTAAATAAAATAGAAGCTGACCTGTTTCTGATTTTTAATTCGGCTACTAGAAAATTTTGAATTTCACTTGTGGCCTGCATTGTGATAAATGTCACTGGAGTTAAAGTCATGCTTTCTGCTCCGAGGTGACAGAACTAGAGGTGAGGGGAACACCATCATCGTCATGTGGTAAGATCCACCTAAGCGTCTGAAGAGGAGAGTGAGTCTTCACTTCTGAGAAGCACCTGAGGAGGGATCTTGGACCATCCCAAGAGCCGGTCATTAGCATTTCAGTAGAGAAAACATTTCTGCCCGTAAAGGCCTGGTGACAAGAACTGCTGAAGTAGGTTCCTCGGGTGTTATTGATCCCATCTCCTTGGGAACCAAACATTTGCCTGGGAAGTATTTCCAGGCCTTACCAGGGGCCCTGAGCAGCCAGTGTCTCCTGCCTGCCTCCTGCCTCAGCCCTGCAGATGAGGACGAGGGACTGCCATCTGTGGCCCACCATTATGTGGAGCTCACCTTGGGTTGTGGCTCCCGAAGGGGGAAGGCAAGAGACAGCTCACCTGACGCCTGTGGGTAACCCCCTCAGGGAATGGGGAGAGGAGTGGAATATTGCTAATAGCGTGTCTCCTGAGAATGGGGATAGCTCAGCGTTCACCACGAAGTATTTCATGAGTGAGGAAAGTGAACACAAGATGCAGAGAAAGGAATGAAGGGAGTTGGGGGGGGCGCGCAGGGTGAGTTTCCAACAGGAATGTTTTATAGACGGAGATAAGCGCGTGAGAGAGGCCGAGGTGAGAGAGAAGCGAGGGTTATAGCTGAGGCGGAGGGGTGTCTTTCGAGGCTTCGAGTGAAGGCTCTGACGTGCATTGCCTTTTGGTTGTGGACAAGTTGCTTTGTCTCTGTGAGTTTCAGTGTCCTGATCTGTAAAATGTAGAACAAAGCCTCCCATGAAGACCAGTAAGAATTAGAAATAACATGAAATGCAGCGCCCGGCTCTGTGTGGGGTTCAAGAACTGTCAGCTAGTATGTTTGACCCCTCGTGGTTAACCAGTTTTTACTACTTTTCTGACTCTGGCTGACTCCCTAGAAGGAACTGGGTGGGTTAAGTGTCTTCATCCAAATCTGTCACCGATTATTTTTAAAGGGAAAGTAAAAAGACAATGCGAGGAAAACATGTTTTATTGAAGAATTCTAAAGCACATGGTCTCCTCCCCCTGCCCTTTCACGTTCATGAGGCGGGGAGCCGTCTGCAGTAGTCACGCCGTAATCAAGTCCCTCAGGCTGAAGTCACTGGAACTGTGTGTGTGGTGGTGTCACTTTCCTGGTGACACGGGTACACAAACGCAACCCTAGACACTTCGGTCTCTAAACCATTTCAAGATGATTTGAAGAAAGACTATGAGTCATAGTGATTATTTGCAAATGATCCTTTGTTCATATTTTGGTAAAATCCAGACGTTTCAACATTGAAGCTTGCTGAGGAGTAGAGCCTTGTGGTCACAGAGGGTGACACAGATGAGAAACCATGGACAACAGTCATCTGGAAAATGAGTCAGAGGAGTCCGAGTCTGAACAGGAGGAACCCTTAGGAATAGCTTCACCCAGTTATTTGGCTCCTACTTTTTTTTTAAATGGATATGCAGAGTGAGTGTGATAAAAAATTTATATATAAGTATAAAGAAATTTTTTGGCATTGTAGGAAATTCTAAGATATATGAAAGCATTATGTTATGGTTTAATTGCTTGTGGTTTTTTTCCTTGCTTAGTGGTAAATGAAATAGTCATGCATCTTATAATTTATGGAGTCTTAGAGTTTATGAAATATAGCATTTTCCCCCAATCTATTGTGAAAGACTATAAGTAAGCAGATGAAGACCCGAATAATATCATCAGGTTGACAGGATATTCTTAGTGTGACCAAATGCCTTGGCCGGCCGAGGGCAAAGCCACGAAGTAAGGAAAGTATATTTTTGATTTTCGCTCCTTTTGTTCTTTCTCAAATGGAAAAGCAGGTCAGTACAATCAAAGGGCAAAGGATTTGGAGTGCAAAGACTCAGGTTTTTAGTTCTTGCTTCAATAATTGCTGGATTTTTGAACTTGTATGGGTCACATCCCCTCTGGGTTTTCTCTGGGGAAAATGATATACCCACTTGGTGTTCTTTAGAAGGTGGTTACATAAAAAGCACATCTGAAAGGCACTCTACAGTATTAGTCACAATTAAACAGTCCTCCTTGTTTTTTAGATAAACTAGGAGCTCAGACTGATTTGTCCGGAGGAGATGAGGTGGGGGGGATTAATGTATTGTTATCTGTTCACGCCCACAGTCATAGGCTGGGACTGACAGTTAATCTGCAAGCTGCATGGGGCGCAATGTTTTAGTCTCCAGGAGTCAGAGCAGTACTCTAGGAGCTGCTGAGCGCCTTCTCAGGAGAGGACAGATAGTGTTTCCGAGAGACGCTCCGTGATCCCTGCTGCTCAAGTTAGGACGTTGCTTTGCTGAGGTTCCTCGTCCTGGCCCAGCATGCTCACTGTTTCCTTCCGGCTGTTGAGACCAGGGCCCCTGCCCCTTCCTTTACCAGGTAGGGCCCCTTGCTGGGCCCCCACCGCTCCATTGGCTCTGTCATTAGGAAGGCGTGGTATTTGTGCTCAGTATCTTTTACTCCCCTGGAGCCAGTCTTTCTGTGGCTTCAGTCTGTTAAATAGCTAATATCATCGCATTTTAATAGGAATCATTACTTTAAAAACGATCTTGAGGCAGACTTTTTTTTCAGTCTGGAAGAAGTATTAATGGAAGCGGGGAGGTATTGCTCAAAGGGTATCAACTTTGAGTTATAAGACTAATAAATTTAGGGATCTAATGCACAGCACGGCGATTATGGCTAACAGTACTGCGTCGTGTACTTGTTGGTAAGAGAGTAGATCTCAGAGGTTCTTATCACAAGAAGGAGATGATAACTCTGTCTCTGAAGTGAGATGGTAGCTCATACTATGGTGATAAAATGAAGCGACCTGTCACCTTAAAGTCAGTGTTCTGTGTGAGTCGTATCTCAGTAAAACTGCAGGGGGCGCTAGTGGTGAGACTGTAAGGAGAGGTGAAGAGCATGGTGCCTTGGCCAGAGTGGGGGAGTTAACTTGCTGAGGGAATAGTGCCTACAGCCTTCCACCAACTTATTATAAGCCTTCATTTAGTTCATTTATACCTGAAGTTAATCTTGCCTCAGGGGATTTAAACATTTCCATTAAACATAGTTAATATATTCATGCTCTTTAAAATGATGGCTTTCAAATGGTCTATAAGGCATAATAAAAAATTTTATACCTTCACCCACAGCACACACACATGTTTATGTGTATATGTAAGGTACACATAATTAAAAGAATAATAAAATAAAACTTTACAACTCACTAAAAGATTGAGACCAGCAGTTTTAAAAAGCATTGATTTAGAAAATAAGTTCTTTTGGCAAGCTTGATCAGAAATATGTTTGGTAGCCTATAAGCTACTTTGCTGGAAAATAAATATTTCAGAAAGCATTACAGTGCTAAAATGTAACAAATAATCTTAGATCACAGCTGTCTGTGGCAATTCCGAATTATTCCAATTCTGAATTTTCCATTCTTGCATTACTTTTGTCTCAGGGACTGAATTTCTGCACATGATTTTGTAGCAGATAAATGAGAGACACAGAGTAAGGATACTGTTTTTATAAAATCTAGTGTATACTTTCTGTTCTCTTTGAGCCTCTCTTGTGCTTCCTTCTTACTTAGCTTTGGTTAAGAAGTGATTTCCAGATCCATTTGCCTTGTTCACAAATGAGTCCACTCTCTCTTACATTCTAGTGAGAAAAATCATTCATCCTAAAGTCAGAGCTTGAAGGACTTCCTGCTCCCCATATTGGTTTTTCACTAACTATAATCCCATTAAACATTTCATGGTTAGGGATAACATATCTCTTTTCCTTCAAGGAAATGCTTCATCATCATCAGTTTTGCCTAAATATGTTGTGGGCAGTATGGAAGCGCAGTCATAATATTTGATATTTAATATCATAGGCTGAAGACTGATTATTGCATTTTGTCATCCTGAACACATTCAGCCGAGGTGGATAAATGTCTGGTGAAGCTAACTGTGTGTACCGAAAGTTGAAGAATGTGAATACAGAAATACACCGTTTTGATTCAAGGAGGTTGTTGAGCCATTTAGGGAATGACTTCTCTTTCTTATCACTTTAGAATAACACGCTTGATTAAGCCGGTGTAGGAAATACAGAAAGATAGCTTCTGGGGATGAAAGGTATACACGGGCCCAAGAAGATTACAATCTAGAAGAGGAACACCAGGCTTCGAAAAGTAGTTAGAGTACAGTGTGATCAATGAACCCGTTGAAATACGAACAGAGAACAGTGGTACTAAATGCCATGAGAGAAGGGTTCAGAAGAGGGGTTCCGTAAGTGGGATCTTGGAGGAACGTAGAGAGGAAATGATTCCAAAGGAGAGAATAGTTGCGAGAAACTCTCAAGCTGTTTGTCTTCCCAGCCCTGCCGTCATTCACTGGGACGATGCTGGCGGGCATGACACGCTCCAAATTTATAAAAAGAGCTAATTTGTCATTAAGGATTCATTCCCCCCCCCCAGTGACTTTACAATGATTGTCTGGCTTGTGTCATTGTAGAAGATGGTCTCTAATTAAATTTTACGAATTTCTAAAGGGCAGTTTCCACTAAATGACTACGTGTTTTTTCCCTTTGGTTTCCTGAGCTTTGTCTCTCCCTATGACAAAAGTAAGACCTTTTTACCTCTCAGTTTCTTGGCAGAGTTGCTTGTTTGCAAAGTCACACACCCAGCCCAGACAAATGAAAAATCATTTTAGTCATTCAGTTGGCCATGCTGTTTCTACAAATCGGTTCGGAACTACAAGGATTTGAAAGATATCAAGATCTGAAGTGGCAAAGCTCAGAGTCTGTATTGTGTGGTGGTAGCAACAGACAGCAGACCCGATCTTCCCTCCTAACTTCAACCCCCCATATCTACATTTTTATCACGTTTTAAAAAGAATAAAAATGTGAATTTTTGTTAGCATGAAATTTTTATTTGCTTATTATATGTCCATTAGAATGCAGATGTCATCAAAGCACAGACCTCATCTTATTATTTTTATTCCTGTCTCTTCAATACGTAGAACCTTGTGTAGCATATATTAAGAACTCCACAAATGTTTGGTTTGTGAATGAATATATAAGTGAAATAAATCAAGATGGAATGAATTACATCTTTTCTTCTGGCAGTAGTAGTATGTATAAATAGGAAGACACAGCTATAGTCTCAAAACCAGGGAGAAGGAAATGAGCATTTTGTGATTTTTTTTAAACACTGCAATTGAATTTTAGGTATTTGGTTCATTTATTCATTTGAAATTTATTGAACATTTACTGTTTCTCAAACAAAAGAGAATAGACGCAGTGTCTCTTCTCATGAAATGTAGATTTTGATGGGGTGGCAAATGTTTAAACAAGTAACTGCTATAATATTGATTATTGTAATTTATAACATTTACATTCTCAGTTTCAGTTATTCACTAGTGAGTACAGAATACGTATACATTGTAAAAAATATTTTCACCTATATGTTTAAATCACCCATGCTACAGGAGTGGTCACTGAGCTTGAATTGTTGTTCATTATCGACACATTCACCTGGCTTGTGTTCTGTCTCCTCTTTTTAAATTTTTTAAAATTAAAGTTTTCTAGGGTGGAGGGGCAGAAGGAGAGAGAATCTTAAGCAGGCTCCATGGTGAGTGCAGAGCCCGACACAGGGCTCAGTCTCACAACCCCAAGATCATGAGCTGAAATCAAGACTCGAATGCTCAACTGAGCCACCCAGGTGCACCCCCCACACACACACCTTTTAGAGGGGGGAGGGGAAGAGGGAGAGAGAGAGAGAGAGAGAGAGAGAGAGAGAGAGAGAGTTTCTCCTTCTTAAATAAACATTTTCAGGAGAAATTATTTGATCATGTAGTATTGTCAAATTAGGGATTTCCAAAGATTAGTTTGGATTGCAAAGAAAAGCCCTTTCATCTCTTCAGTAAAATTTGAAAATAGGTCTACTATTATTTATACATGGGTAAAGTAGAGGAGCGTAAAAGAAACCAAGATACCAGAGAGGATGGCATGGTAAACTATGGGTGGTGAAGGGTGGGAAGAGGGGAGATCAAGAGAGCCGGGAAATCTTTATTGAGAAGGAATTTGAAACGAGTATTGAGGGTTAAATAGAATGAATGGGAATTTATCAGGTAATTGAGGTAGGGAGTATAAGCAGAAGAAATAACATATACAAAATCCCAGAAAAGTGGAATTATTGAGTGAATTTAGAAAACAACAGAACACGGGCTGTTTTAAAAGCAAAAATTGTAAGTAGTATCTGATGAAATGGGACCATTGTCGAGAGCCAGGACATTAACACATACAGATTCTTTGCAAAGGGGTTTGGATATTATTCAGAGGGAAGTTAGGAACCATTGGGAGATTTTAATTGGGGAGAAACCTTTTGAGATGAATGCCTTAGAATGTTCTAGAAGGTACCACTGGCAGCTATATATTGGAAGATTGAAGAGGAACCAGGCTAGACACAGTAGACAAGCTAGGAGATCAGTGTGACAGTGCAGGGAAGAGAGTGACAGCCCCAGTTAAGGTAGGAACACTAGGAACGGAGAAGAGAAGCCAAACGGAGAGTGATTTCTAAGTAATTTCAGTGTACCACGTCAAGTTTCTGAATAGGAGTTGTTTTCTTTTTAAGAGATCTGTGATATTTTTTTTCCAAAAGTGTTACAATATTTTTCTTCTTGTTGTTGAATTCTTTTTAAATGACTGGGGCAAAGGAAGAATTCAAAAATGTGACCCTCATGCTGTGTTTAGTAGATTGAAAATTCTTCTGAGGCTTAAGAAATTAAGAATGTCTGTGGTTTCCTTCCAAGATCAAGAGACGAAGGTCATCTAATTGAGAAGCTCATGTCTTCCATTGCATGTTCTCATCTTGCAGATGTGGGAAAATGTCAGTGGCTGGATTTTGTTCGCCAGATGCAGTGAGTCTGGTTCAGGGGACTCTGAGCAGGGAACTCTCCAGACGGGCTTTCTCAGGACATCTCCCGAATTTGATCTCCCATTGTCACAACAGGTCCCTGAGTCCTTGGTCACACAATGTGGTTGTTCTTTCTACCTGTCTTTTTTTTTTTAAGATTTTATTTATTTATTTGACAGAGAGAGAGAGAGATTACAAGTAGGCAGAGAGGCAGGCAGAGAGAGAGGAGGAAGCAGGCTCCCTGCTCAGCAGGGAGCCCGATGTGGGGCTTGATCCCAGGACCCTGAGATCATGACCTGAGCCGAAGGCAGAGGCTTTAATCCACTGAGCCACCCAGGCGCCCCTACCCGTCTTCTTTTTTCTCCAGAACTCAGGCAGGCTCTGCTAGGGGACTGACTCTTGCTTTGACAGGTTTTCTTTATTAACAAAGTCCCCTTTCATTGCCTCAAACTTCATTACTTGATTCCTCACACATCACCTACTTTTTGGTTTTGCCCTGCCATTTTGCTCTGGTCTGTAACAATTTCAGACTCTTGACTTGGATTCATATCCTTGACTTTACTTTGATTATGGATCTTTTAAATATTTTTGTTCAAAATTATTTAAGCAGCTCTTTTTTTCTTCTTCTTCTTCCCCCATGGTTCACTGGTCAATCTGCCAAAGCCAAGGCTTCTGTTTCAGAGCTGTTGTCTCCCATTCAAATCTAACTCACGCTTAACGCTCCCATTCAAATCTTCAGCCCACCCAAAGGAAGGTCTTCTTCTTCCTTAGCCCGTATTTCAATCCATGACACCCGGCACACCAGTCCAGAGTTTGGGGCATCCTCCCCTATCATTCTTCTCTTATCTTTACCTGCACTCACTCACCAGGTGCTGTCCATGGGCCGCCTACCTGTTTCTCTGTGAAGGCTGCTTGTCTCCATCAGCAGTATCACTCTCACATTTCACTAAGGACTCATTTAGCCTGTAGTCCTTGTTGCTTAGCAGAAGTCTAAAATCATGTTCCACCCTGTAGTCCATATTAATACTATAAATCAGAAGTATAATCTGCCGATGTGCAACTTACGTTTCGCTTGTTTACCTAATACATAAATATTTATGAGTCACCTATTTGTAAGACAGATGCAGTTGAGTCTCAGTCTCTCGATGGCTTCCTGAGTTCCTGAGGTCCATAGTTAAAATGCACAGCCTGGTCTGGCCTACCTATTGAAAAAAATGGGGATCATACTGGATAAAATACGCTTTTATTTGGCTTTCCCCCCCCAAATGTCCTGCATTGTCCATGCATGGCTATATGGAAGGGACAGAATCTGGTGTAAGAAGGAAGTGTCCCCTGCTGTCACTGTGATACTGGACATTCAGGCACTTAATTAAACATGCAAATGTCTGTTAACCAACTACCTCTTGAGTTCATGACATAAATGGGTATCTTAATATTTCTGCTATTTTGTTCAGAGTAATCTGAAACACTTCTGACTTTCAGTGAGAATATACTCTTCATTAATATCATGACAGAAAGTAATTACCTATTGAAATGTGTTATTTTATACTAAAAATGATATTCTACCATGGCTTGATTTTTGTTTTGATATTACCCTTCTCTAATTGAAATAACTCTAGTGTATGTGTGTGTGTGTGTGTGTGTGTGTGTGTGCGTGTTTAAAATCACAATATTTGGTATAGTTTTGGTACTTGTTGGATATGGGTGTCCCCTGTCATACACCAAACAGACATCACAGCTCCATGTTTCAGCGGCTGCGTTTTGCTGTGTCCCTGACTCGTGGTTACAGCTCTCACAGGCACCCCTTGGACTGTCCCAGAGGGCAAGTGCCTTTGCTCTGATACACTCATTTAGCCTGACTTCATTACTTCTGTTTGCTCATGTGATTGTTTTTAACTTGGTCGAGAAAGTACAGTGAAAAGGAGTGGAGGAATACCATAGGCAAGTTTCTGGCAAAGTATTCTTTACTAAGATCCATTTTTTAAAGGATATTTCTTTTATGAAGAGGAACAGTTAAAGAAAACAAAATACATTTCAAATATCTAATTCAGAAGGCATGTAAGATTCTGAGGTGTTTAAAGAAATGATTTATTCATATTTCACTTCAGTATTTATTGAGCCACTACTGTGTGCAGGAACGTTCTGGCAGGTGCTGGGCTAGAACCGTGAGCTAGACAGAGGCTGTCCTTGTTTTCCCAGATTCAGCACCAAGCAAAGGAGATGGATAATAAGAAAAATTAACACAATGTAGTAAGCGTTAGGGGAAGTGACGACAGTTCACGCCGGGGACACCTGTCTTCCTGAGGAAAGGCTGCCTGGGGGGCTGTGCGGGCTGCGCTCTGAGAGAGGAGCCATCCAGAGAGATCCCGAGTTAAGGAGAGCAGGGCGAGCACTTCCGCACAGGCGTGGGGCGTAGGCGATGGCTCAGCTGGGTCCGAGAAGAACGGGAGTTACCCCCGAGCAGCAGCAGAAGGGAGTCCAATCAGGGCGGAGCTAACAGCGAAAGAGCCAGGGAGTAAAGCGGCTTGCTGTCTTTAGGGACCTGGAGGTGACTCGGCGCCACACTAAAATATGTCAAAAGAAATACACACACACACACTACATGTATATATTTCTATATATTTTAATAGTTTTTAAAAGTCATTGATAAGCACAAAGTAAGAATCAGAAATCCTTTTCTTTCTTTAACTAAAAACTGGTTTCGTTAAAGCTACTGAGTTCTTATCCTGCATTTCATGTGCTCAGAAAATAGGTTCAGAACAAATCCATAAACACTGACTGTTCCAGGAGTTCTGTGTGTGAAGAGATTCCTTACAGTTCACATTGTGTGCATATCTCACACACACACACACGCACAGAATTGCTCTTTGATGACTGCTTTGTATGGATTCTTCATTTATCAAGTTACCTTTTTGAAGAAAAAAGTTCCCTACCCTTTTTTCTTTTGCTTGCTTGGATGGCATCAGCGCCATGCTAATTAGAAGTAAATATTACAGAGCCTTTCATTTCAAACTGCAGAGCCTTTCTCAAAGCCCAGGTTAAAATCAGAGCCCTGGTTCAGTCAGATGACTTACTCTAGTCCGTGGACTCATTGATTTGTGAGAATCTGTTATCCTTGATTTTGTGCGAGAGAACACCATCAAAAATAAAAACATCACAGCTGGACTGAAGCAGCCCTAAAAGAACAATTCTGAGATTTGAGTAGTAATTTTAGTTCCAGTTGCTAAGCTTTGTATTTGCTTTTTGGAGCCATTCTCTAGTTTCTACTCATTTTTAGCCCAATTTGGGATGATCTAAAGATACTTACAAAGTTCTGGGATGGTGTTACTTTATCAGTTACTAGACTAAAAAGACAAACAGAGGCAGGATCAGATATAAAACATTGATTCAAGGTCCCCTGTTTAAAAGATACTTTTCATTTGTAGTTTGCAAATACTGATGATGGACACGAAGATAAATAAGTATCTAGTAACTTGAGTGGTAAGAATATACTGCGGTGAGTTATTGGAGGAAAGAAAGGGTGACATTTGTGTTCAGCATAGAATTTCCTTTCATTCATTCTTCTGATCAGTTCACTTATTCAGTCAACAAACTTTTAAAGATTGTGTAGTAAATACAAAATGCAGCGGTAGATGTTGAAGATACAGACATGGTTTGAAACTGAAAGGAATATTAAAGGAATGGTTCTCAAATATTGGGTGATCCATGCCTCTCTCAAAAAGCTGATAAAGACGATGGAAAGAGCACCCACGCACATCTTCAGGAGACCTGTAGGTGTCCCGAATCTACCATTGGACGCCTTGGGATTGATGAATCCCGCCTAATGATTTCTTAATTTCTCGTTTTATTCATTGTTTGCATTTTTGTCGCCCAACCCAAGGTTTATTTAAACTTTATTATGGGTTTAACTGTGTTTTCAAACAGTTTACCTGTAAAATTAATATTGGGCCACATCTTCCAGAAACCTCTCGAGTTGAGAGAACTGGTGTGGCTACTCGGAAGACAACCTGCTCCGTAAAGCGGGCGTGAGCGCCATCTGTTGTCCACGGGGCGGAAATGTTGGTAATGGCAGTAGTAACAACTGCATTAGGGTGTGTAATGTTTGTAAAGATAAAAAAAAGTGTGTACATTCGTCCTTTTATCTGTGGAGGGTCATATGATTTGCATTTTAAGACAAACTTTTCATTTTCTAACACTTCTGGTTTTTCAAAATAATTATAAAGATAATACAAAGAGTTCCCAAAACTCTACATCCAGTTTTCCCCCCCAACATAGTGTGGCACTGTTGTTGTGATTAATAAACTGACATGGATACATTATTATTCACCAAAATCTATAATGTGTTCAGATTTCCTCAGTTTTCCCCTACTGTCCTTTCTCTGTTCCAAGATAGGATAGCACATTGCATTTAATGGTCACTCTCTTTAGGCTTAGTTATGACGATTGCTTTTATATTTGGATTTTATTATAGTTTTGTGTTAGTTCGAAAAATATGTCTTAAAAGTTTTCAGAAAACAATTTACCTTGTTTTACTCCTTTGATAATACTGTGTAACTAAGCAGATTTTATGGAGGTTTGTATAAATACAAATTATCCTTGCGCATTTTCATCTCTTGTAATGATGAAAAAAAGGAGAAGTACCAAGATGTTATTATACAAAGACTGCTGCAGTAGAAACTGTAAGAATTAGGTTTCCATTTGGTGTCTAATCCTCACTAGCTGTGTTCTTTAGGAGGCCATTCACCCTTTTGCTTTTGTTTCCATATTTGTGGAATAAAGTCTGTGAACCAGGAAATTCCCCAGCCCTTGCACTATGAGAAGATTAAAAAAATATTTTCCCAGTGCAAGTTAATAATCCTAATGTTTCGTTTTGGGTATGAGTGAAGATCTATTATGTATTTTCCTAAGCCAGTACGTTATCTCTATATTACAGATGACAAAATTTAGAGAAGTAATTCACCCAGGACCTTTTAGCAAGTAAGTGATGGGTCAGATTCCAGTATGCCAACTTCCAAAGAGACAGCATGCCTTTCAGGACCCATAAGCCTACAGTGCTCTCCGTCCCATCTGCCATGCTTACACTAGGACTCCTCGAGTGACCAGCACCCCAAGATGAGATGGTTTCTCTTTATAGTCCTATTGCCCCTAGCCATGTGCGACTCTATACAATGCTTTATATGAGCCTGGGTCGTCACCACCCACAAACAGTTATGACCTCTCAACGAAACCTTTGTCTCCAACCAACGGAAATGCATGAAGTCTGAGGAGTATTCACAGTTCTACCCTATTTTCTAATTTTCAAAAAATATTTTATTTATTAGAGAGAGAGGAGAGAGAGAGAGATGGTGGCAGGGGGAGGGGCAGAGGGAGAAGGAGAAGACGACTCCCTGGTGAGGCAGGGAGCCCAAGGAGGGGCTCGATCCCAGGACTCTGAGGTCATGACCTGAGCGAAAGGCAGACACTTAACTGATTGAACCACCCAGGCGCCCCACTATGTGCTAATATTTTAATAAAACATATTTTTACTGTATTCAAAAGTCTTCAAGAGATACAAGGAATGTTGTCTTCTGGAAGCAAGATGGAATATTGTGTTTCCTTTTCAAATTTGGAAGGTATTTTGTATGTATGAATATGAAAGTATTTACACAGTGGTGGCTGAAACCATTTGCTGGGAAAGAGTAGGTAGGACCTTTGAGACTACTTGGCTCCTGCAGTATTGATAATTTGTTAATGTATCTGTGAAACTTAAATGATGTTCTACACTTCTGGTTCTCAACTTTGGATGCACATCAGCAGCTCCAGAGTTAAAGTCCCAGCGGCCACACCTCATTCCAAACCTGTTAAATCAAAATCTGTGGAAGTAAGAACCCGAACAGCAATTTTCAAGCTCCCTAGTTGATTCTGATGTATTACCAAGAGTTATACATTGTAACTCAGGAGTTTAATTGTTACTTTTCTTTTATTTGGGGGGTAAACTTGTCCATGTCATCAATTCTTATAAATGAAAAAGGTATGACTTACAAAAGAGGGTAATTCTTAAAGTTTAATAATCAAACTCATTAAAATTTTTTTACTTAACACATTTATCAAGCGCATTTTTTCTGTCTCAGACATAGAACTTTTGAGATGTGAAATGAACTAAATTTTGCCTGAAGAAATTCGATTATCAGCAGTGGGCATGGACATCACAATATAATATATGCCATTTTCTCATAGAGGAACTGTGTTTTAAGTAGTATTTAAGTGGACAATCATGTATTTGCAAATTTTAATTTTTGTTACATCGTTATTTTAATATCTAAAATTTTGAAGGTGGTATTTGTTGACCACATGTATATTTTTTTCTTAAATAAGATTTCTATATTTCTTTAACTTTGTAAGATTTGAGGTTCCTTGAAGTGAATAGAGTCTTTCTGTCCTTCCTGTCTTTCACAATGTCTAGCAAGTATTTGAGATTGAATTGTTAGGTAAGAACCTTTGGATGAGAGAGAAGGGTATGAAGGGAAAGGAAGAGATGGGAGCTAAGGAAGGAATGGGGAACGGGAGAAGGGCAAACAAGTTCTCACATTTTGCATTTTACAATTCCTTTGAGGTATGAGAAAGCAGGGGTTATTTTCTGTTCTTTGAAAGTGTGCATTTCCCAGGTTACTATTAAAAGGGCTCAAGCTTCGGGATATTTTTGTTGAAAGTAATTCTATTGGCTGACTTTAGTCCTTGGTCTTGAGAATAAGATATAAGTAAACAGATAAAAAATATTAAAAATAGAAATAAATAAAAGCATAAAAATTTTTATAGTTTAGATGGATTAATTTATAAATTGATAAATACACACTCCTTACTCTTAGAATTCTTTGCTAAATCCCACTATCCCATTTACATATTTAAGCTTTTTAAAAATCATTTTTAGAATCCACAATATTGTAAAGTTTGTTTTAGATTAGAAATTTGCTCCAGATTATATGTTAAGATCTCCATTTTGACAGAAAATGATTTACATCAGTTAAGAGAGAATTAGTAGCAATACTTTTTAGTGGTAGTCTTGAAATAGAAACTTCTAAGAGCTTTGAAATTTTAGCAATTAACAGACTTTGTTGGTTAGAAATGAAACCATTAACAATGTTTCTAACATAATGTTAAAAATATATTTCAATCTGTATGATTAAATAGTAAAGATGTATGGAGTACAATGATTTGATTAATGTTATGGATATGATTAGTAGAGTAAGTGTTTTCTCAGTATCCCTGGTTAGATAGCCAAAGATTGGAATTTTCTTAAGAAAAAGTTTTGAACTCTTTTTGGCATATCAGAATGAAAATCAAATGCTGGTAGAAAATAGTATCGATCACTTTCTTGAATTTCTAAAATATTCTTTTTAATTCTGCTATTGTTATTATAACGAGCAGTTCCTTATGGTTTTTTTTTTAAGAATTTTTTATTTATTTATTTGACAGAGAGAGAGAGAGATATTACAAGCAGGCAGAGAGAGGAGGAAGCAGGCTCCATGCCGATCAGGGAGCCTGATGCGGGGCTTGATCCCAGGACCCTGAGATCATGACCTGAGCCGAAGGCAGAGGCTTTAACCCACTGAGCCACCCAGGCGCCCCGTTATGTTTTTAATTATAACACTATGTTAAGTAATATATCAGTTGTCCATATTCCTGGCACAAATGGTGTGTTTCTTAACTGCTAAGTTATATGTTGGTTATTCCTCAAAGTATACACATTTAATTTAAATATGCCAATTGCTTTAAATCAATTTCCCCCTTTGAAAAACAATTCTTAAAGCATTTTTTTCTGCACAAAGGTAACTTTCAGATTCAACCTAGAGGCCTATTTAATAATAACCTACAAGTTGAGTCAAATTTAAAATTTTACGAGGCATCCAGTGTATTTAGATCATCACATACACAGCGGTTCGTGCCCCCAGAAGAAGGTGGCGGTGATGAGCCGTAGTGCTGTGTCCCCTTCAGTCTCCAGTAACATTTTCCAGGTCACTGGCATAATGGATTCCAGGCATGCCCTCATCATCATCCTTTGTAAGGTCCTGTCTGTCCCCATCAAAAACACATAAACAAGATTACAAACTCACTTCTTCCCCTAACTCTAAGGTAGCGATTATTTGAAGTTTCACCATTTTATTTTATGGAAGTAACTGTATTTCTTGTGTCTGAATTATAGGTTACCATACCAATGATGGGAACCAATATTTTCTGTAAATTATAATTTATCTATGAATGGTACTTCTGTAATGTTTAATGTAAACACAGACATTTTTGCCCAAAGTGCTATTTGTCCAAGTATATTACTGGAGAATGTGACATTTTGACACCACCCTGTGGAGGCTGAGTCCCCTCAGAAAAGGGAAAATGCCACATATCTACAGAGATTCTTTCTCCGTGTTTTCTTGCACATGGGGGAAAGAAGGAGAAATTGTAGAAAACTACATGGGTCATGTGAGCTGGTTATATTCTGCCTAAGAATCCTGAGCTCTTAAAATTAGAATTTAAAACATTAATTGGTATTTTCTTGTCAGGGATATAGTGGTTATTAATAAAATAATGAAATAAAAATGTGAAGATAAATTTCACTTATTTTATTAGTGAAGGGACTATTTTATGATAAAACGTATAATGCATGTTAATAGTAGTAGAAGGATGAAGTACTTATTTTGCTCCCTGTTTCCTAATCATGTGAATCATGATTTTATCTCCTATTAAAACAGTTAATTAACTATTTTGAACAGCTTAAAATCTTAACTACATAACCTAAGAATAATACTTACATGCAGACATGAGTAAACTGCTAACTGGCTTTTTCTACCAGAAGTTTCTCTTGTTTTTTTCTACTATAGACTTCCTGTTTTAATGTGGACATTCTGTCTTGCTCAAATAGGACTATTTCAACACAAACTGGTATTTGTTTAATGACTTGCTGGCTCATAACTCATGTTAATCATGGTTTTAGTTTGATATGGACATTGAGCAGTATCAGCAGGTACCGTGGGGTATGGGAAGGGAACCGACAGTTTTTAAGGGCCAACTGTGGGCCAATTGCTCTTTTTCACTGTGCTCCTCTGGACTTCGGTTTATGTGTGAAATGAGGAGCCAGACGAATGAATCCGTGCCGCCTTCCCAACCCGGAGATTCCTTCTTGACTAAACCAGGGAGAGTTTTGGCTAACCGAGGTTGGACTGCATAAACCTTCTATTTTTAGGAGTCGTGGGAGAAATACTGTCAAAAAATGCAGTTGTGTTTGTGCCTCAGCTAATGAACGATCAGAACAGTAGTATGAGAATAATGGCATCTTTTGATAATTGGGGAGTTGGAAGTTTCCCATGGTTGTGTCGTGTTTCACGCATACAGGTATAGGAGATGGGGTAACAGACACTCTAACCTCAGGATGGATCCAAAAGTTACTGTGTTTTTCAGTGAATCCCAAGGACAAACACTTTTTTTTTTTTCATAAATGTTCTTTCTAAAAAGTGAAATCTGGTGTTACCCATTGAAACTTTTTTTTTTTTAAGATTTTATTTGACAGAGAGAGAGAGATCAAAGGTAGGCAGGGAGGCAGGCAGAGAGAGAGGAGGAAGTAGGCTCCTGCTGAGCAGAGAGCCTGATGCGGTGCTCGATCCCAGGACCCTGAGATCATGACCTGAGCCGAAGGCAGAGGCTTTAACCCACTGAGCCACCCAGGTGCCCCACCCATTGAAGCTTTGATTAATGCATTTATCATTTAGCATGTGTGTTGGGTCTTGTAAGTATCATCAGTTGTCAGAGGTCTGTTCAGTGCAGCTTTTCTCAGACTCTGCACTACTGGTACTTGGGACCGGAAAATTCTTTGTTGTGGGGAAGCTGTCCTGGGCATCTCCAGCTCAGCTGAATAGATGCCAGTAGCAGCTCCCCATCCCAGTGGTGAAAAAACAAACAAACAAACAAAACAAAACAAAACAAAAAAAACCACGTCTCAAGTCATTACTAGATGTTGACTGAAGGGGGCAGATGTCCCCAGCTAACAACCCCTGGCTGAGTGCACAGCCCTCCTCTTCAGTTAGGAGATAATGGGCAGATAGATGCCAATGGGACTGACTGGTTCAACTATTTAAATAATGTTAAATCTCTTCAAAGCGAATCTAAATTCCTCATTAAGCATTAAATGCAACTATTTTGTGTACCTTCTAGATGTTCTTGATATACTCTGAGTGAGTGATTGCCTCACTCACTTCCGTAGTTAGGCAGTAATTCCTCGGAAATCTCAATAAGTTGTCAAAAGAGATGCAAAATAAAATAGTCTGATGATTCAGTTTATAAGTTCCCAGTGAGATCTCCTTCCACGATTAAATAGTTCTCCGAATTTTGTTCTATTATGTGGTAGAGACAGTGACAACAAATGTATGCTATTTGTGTGGTTGTTGATATTTTTGTGCATGTTTTAAGTGGCCTTCTAAAAGATAAATTATTTTTTATTTTTTATTTTATTTTTT
>LNAC01001310.1:83171-148724 GCA_002007465.1 Ailurus styani
CCATCCACCCTATCCCTACCCTCCCACCCCCCAGTAACCCTCAGTTTGTTTTGTGAGATTAGGAGTCTCTTATGGTTTGTGTTCTTCCCCATCCCATCTTGTTTCATTATTTTTCCCTCCCTACCCCCCACGACCCCCCACCCTACCCCTCAAGTTCCTCATATAAAAGATAAATTTTTTAAATGACCATTTCTCCATCCACCTGCCCCTCTCACAAGATATCAGGGTTTTGATCATCAGTGTTTTTCAGGTTATAATAATTCTCATTTTGATAATTTGGTTTAAAAAAAACCCTCAGGTCTTTTTAAAGGAGGCACTGGTGAAACCATATAAGCTTTCTAAATAGCTGGTATGGGGCGTAGAGTCTTTTTCTCAAACAAAAAGCCAGAATAAAGAGGCTGTGAGATGTGTCAGTGTGATATTCACTTCTTTTTGCCTTCTGCTTAAAGGGATCAGTACAGTGATCACAGGCCCAAACTAACAATCTTTGTATCTGAGGTCTGGGTATTTTTTGGGCAAGCCTGTGTTACACAGAGAGTTTAATAAATAGGCCTTATAAAAGCGAAACAAAACCTAAAGAAATATAATAATACTGCAAAATACTTTGCTAACTTTAGAAAAAAGGTGATTTATAATTATCTTGATTAAAAGGACTATTATTATTAAGGTTTTTTTTTTTTACCATTTTAAACCCAAATATTCCTCAGAAACGGGCCTACATTTTTCAGAAAGTTAGGTTTCTTAAAAAAAGTATTATCTCATTTCTGCTTCCACTTAATATGGAATAACAGAGACTAGATTTATACTCCTACCTTAAACAATTAAAAATCTGGAGAAAAAAATACAGTAGAACAGTCCTTATGATGCTGGCCATTAGGCAATAGAAAACAGTAATCCCTGAGAGATAGGAAACAAATAAGATGAGACATGTGATTTCCCTGGTATATTGCTTTGGGAACATCCAGGCTATGGTGCAAGGAGAAGCAAACCAGGAGGCATCCCACAAATTCGTGGAGTGGAAGAGATGGAGCCGAGAGTCTGGGAGATCAAAGATGTTAGAGGTCACAGACAGAATACTAGCAAGGAGAAAGTTGCACAAAAATCACCAGAGATCTTGCAAGGGGCCTCCTAAGTGTTCTGCACAGCAGTGATTATTGTTCGTTTGTGAGAAGGCTACTTGAATCCAACAGGGAAGAACACCTGGAAGGACTAGAGGAAAAGGTTCCTGGCACTCACACAGGACCTGGGGAAAAAATGCCTGTTCTCATCAGGAAGACCAGAGAACCTCCTAAATCATGGGCACTGGGTACAGGGTATTTTTGCCTCAGTTGTGGGGGAATAACTAGCCCTCCATGAAATACTGCTCAGGCCTTGCCCAACAAATCTTAAAAAGCAAGACTTGAAAAGAACAAATTATTTCCAAGTAACTTGACTGCATCCCTAAATAGAACTCAAGAATATTTCTAACAATATTAAAAATAGGGACACCTAGGTGGCTCAGTGGGTTAAGCGTCTGTGTTTGGCTCAGGTCATCTCAGGGTCCTGGGATCAAGGTTCACATCAGGCTCCCTGTTTAGCAGGGGGTCTGCTTCTCCCTCTCCCTCTGCCACTGTTCCCTGCTTGTGCTCATTCGCTCGCTCTCTTAAATAAAATAAAATCTTAATATAAAAAAAATCCACTCAACAAAGTCAAATTTATGATATCTAACATCCAACCAAAAATTGCTAGCCTAAAGCTGGAAAATATGACCCATAATGATAAGAAAGCCAATCAAAACAGAAATAGACTCATAGGTGTTAGAATTAGCCGAGTAATTGAAACAGTTATTTTAACTGTATTCCATATGTTCAAAAGGTAATTTGATATCTGAAAAAGAAAAAGAATTTCCAAATTGAACTTCTAGAGATCAAAATCCCTATTTCTGAGATGAAATATGCCTGGATAAGGTTAACAAAGGATTAGACATTCCAAAAGAAAAGATTAGTAAATTCGAAGGCATTACAATGGAAGTATGCCAAATAAACAGGAAAAAAATTTAAATGAATAAACTCGTCAGCCATGGAAATACTTCAGGTGTCCCCATAGACATGTGTTTGGAGTCTCTGAGTGAGAAAGTTGGATAGAAAAAATATTTGAAGAAGTAATAGCTGAAATTCTCCCAAATTTGATGAAAGCTCTAAACCCACAGATTCAAGACACCCAACACACCCCACACATAAGAAACATGAAGAAAACATCAAGAGAAATCAAAACTAAATTTTACAAAACTAGCAAAAAATAGAAAAAGCAGCCAGAAGAAAAAAATGATCTATTACATATAAAGGAATTAAGATAAGCATGTCAGCAGTGTTTTCATAGGAAACAATGCAAAGGAGACAATGGAGCAACATCACTAAAGTGAGGAAAGGATAGGGGGGAAAAAAACTATCAACCTAGAATTCTATACCCAGTGAAAATATCTGTCAAAGGCAAAATAAAGACTTTTTTGAACATACAAAAAGCCAAAAGAATTCATCATCAGTGAACCTATCGTGCAAAAATTGTTTTAAGAAATTCTTTCAGACAGAAGGAAAATGATAGCAGATGTAAATCTGGATCTTCCCGAAGGAATGAAGATCACCTGAAAAGGCAACGTCAGGACCTCTCCCCTGGACAGGAAGGGTCTGTCTTGCCCCCTCATGAGTTAGAACACGAGGGTGCCCTGACTCAGCTTCAAGTTCCCAACAAGGGATGTGTGACACGCCTGAGGAGGGACATGATGATGAGGACCTGGTCCCTGACGGAACAGAGCTTCCTGACCATCTGGACCACTCACCTGGAGACTGTGCCCGAGACACTAATCAAAGTGTACTCTTGAGGATTTCTGTATTTTAGAGTGTTACTGATACTGCACATTGACCTTTGCCTTATTTAAAACAATTATTTTCAAATCTGTAAAGTTGTGCCTTCTACATTAAGATCTCTAATCTACTTGAAATTTTTTTTTCTACATGAAGATACATTTGCTCCAGAGCAGCCTAATGGAAATACCATCTTTCTCTCACTCATCTGAAATGCCAGCTCTGTCACATATGATCCATGTCACCTGTATATGTACGCATGGGACTCTTCCTGTGCTGTCTCTGCCGTCAGTCTGTTTCTCTGTCTATACGCCAGTGTTATGATGGCCATGTGCTAACTAGATGTGTTGATACTAATAGGAAAATATTCTTTCTTCTTTCTGAAATGTACCTTGATTCTTTCTAGCCTGTTGAATTGCCAAATAAATCTTAGGATTATTTTTTAAAAAGTAAATGAAGAGGTTTATCAAGAATTGAAGCTAGGGCGCCTGGGTGGCTCAGTGGGTTAAAGCCGCTGCCTTTGGCTCAGGTCATGATCCCAGGGTCCTGGGATCGAGGCCCGCATCGGGCTCTCTGCTCAGCAGGGAGCCTGCTTCCTCCTCTCTCCTCTCTCTCTGCCTGCCTCTCTGCCTACTTGTAATCTCTCTCTCTGTGTCAAATGAATAAAAAAAAAAAAAAATTGAAGCTAGATCACCTTGGGTTCAACCTGTCTTATTATTAGTTGATAAGTACTAAACTCTCCAGCCCATGACAAAGGTCAGTTGCAGAATGACTTCTTGTCTTCACAACTGCAGGGGAAAAAGCAGATGTGGTAGTGAAGGGTGACACTTGACTTACATAGTAGGCATCTAGAGGTTGGATCTCTTCCTTCTCTCCCTTAGCACTGAGGATATCATCTCCCCCTGAGTCAACATTAGCCTCTGTTATTTTGGTGTAGACTTTGTTGATGCAACTTCATTGCTGTAATTACATTTAAGTACATACCAACTGTACACTGAGGGCTCCTAGAAGGCATGGGCCAGACTAATATTTATCAGATTCACAGAGTGTAAAATACACAGCACTTAATTTATTTTACCGGGTTTTGAATAGACACTTCTTGCCTGAATCGAGGGTTAAATTCTCTATAACCCCGTTGTAATATAATGTTGAAGAATTTTGACAATTTATCAATATTTATCATTTACTGTTGAGGGCCTACTTTCGTCTAGGTGTAATACTAAGTACTGAATATTCAGCAGTAAGGAAATAGATATGGATCCTTCTTTCATAGGACAATCCAACACTTAAAATATAAATATAAATAATTTATCATTGTGCTTAATTCTATGGAGGGAAAAAGAGTTGTATATAAGAGTAACTGGAGGGAGAATAATACATTTTTTTATACATTAAAACATAGTCTGCACAAAAGAAACGTGATTTGATTTGTAATATTACCAGATTTATGTACCAAATTAAACATAATTTTTTCCTATAGTTAATTAATTTATTCATTGATTCCACAGTATTCATGTTCATTGACACTATAACGATCCAGGCGTCAGGCTCACAAAAATGACCAAGACCCATTTCCTGTCTTTGAGGAGAGCCAAGTTCAGTGGCTTACAAAGTTATCTTTCACTAAAATAATTGTGTACCAAGAGGAAGCATAAATATATCCTTTTCATTTTTCTTTCTTTTTTTAGATGAGGATAGGCATTCACTCAGGTTCTGTGCTCGCTGGAGTTGTCGGGGTAAGAATGCCACGATATTGCTTGTTTGGAAATAATGTCACTCTGGCAAGCAAATTCGAATCAGGAAGTCACCCTCGGCGCATCAATGTCAGCCCGACCACTTACCAGTAAGTGTTCTCTGACCTCCCCTCCTCCTCCTGTCTGGGCCTTGCCTTGAGCTAATATCCTGTCATTTGGGAGACCCTGCTTTTTTTTTTTTTTTTTTTTTTGATCCTGACATTCTCTAAGGTGATAGTAGGTTCCCCTGGTCTGAAAGTTAGCAGTGGTGGCATAAACGTTTCTGCGCACCAGGAGAGAGTGCACGAGGAGCCCTATCTTGACAGACAGGTAAACATAGGTTTGTCACTTCCCACAACTGCCCTCCTTCTGAGGTGCACCTGTTTAAATACAGGAGAACAAATGCTGGAGATCGGCATCACACCCAAAGTCCTCACATCTTCACAATGTTCCTCGGTATTTATAAAAGAGGAATGAGATAGAAAAGACATTTTGTCTGCTTTTATTCTTTGGAATAATTAAGGTAAATAAAGACGCTCTGAAGTTAAATATATATTGGGTAAAGAGTAAAACGTCAAACTCTATCTTAAAGGTCATGTTGGACAACTCTACACACACAGCGGACAGCTGAACACATCTGTGTTTTGTACCTGGTAGATGTCCTCTCCCCCGCTAGTTATTACGCTTCCTAGGGGCAGGGACCATGCCTGTTGTAGCTCATCATTATATCCCCAGAACTTACAAAACGTGCTTAACACATTATAAGCACTCTTTAAATATATGCTGAGTTAATGAATAAATGCATTGGTAGGATGGACTTCTCTAGGTTAAGAAAATGGTATGACTGTCTCCTGTACATTGGACTTTGGTTTTGTGCTTGGCATTGTTCTGCAAGCTAATTAGTGCCATGGTTTGGATAATGAAGAAATCATATTGTAAAACCGTAGAGTGGAAATAGTGACCATCGATATTTTCTCTTTTATTATTTATTTTTTATTGAAGTATAATTAGCATAAAATGTTATATTAATTTCAAATGTATAACGCATTACTTTGATAATTCTATACATTTCTCAGTGTTCACACGGTAAGTGTAGTCAATCATAAGTCACCATAAACTGTCTTTATATTATTGACTATATTTCCTATGCTGTAGTTTTCATCTCTGTGACATGTTTTATATTGGGATTCTGTTCTTCTTTATCATCTTTATGTTACCACCCTCCACCCACATCCCTGATGGCAACCAGCAGTTTGTTCTCTGTACTTAAGCATCAGTTGTTTTTTTGTTTTGTTTTGTTTTGTTTTTTGTCTCTTTTCTTCCTTATTTTGGCTTTTAGATTCCACAAATGAAATCCTATGGTATTTGTTGTTCTCTGACTTATTTCATTTAGTGTCGTATGCTCTGGTGTGGTCCCCACAGGAGTGTCTCTCAATCAGATGGGGGCTCCGGATGTGGGGCGCTGATCAGCTGGAAGCTGATGGCAGGGGAGATGAAAGAATTCACTGAGGCAGAGCAAAGGAGACGGACATTTACTGAATCCACCACAAGGGAGTGGTGAGCGGGACAGCAGAGGAAAGGCTGTCTGCCCCAAGGCGGCGGGCCACTTTTAAAGAGGGAGGGTGAGGCGGTATGGCGGCATATGGGATTCTCCCTTTTTGGTCACTGTGCCTGGTTCTTAGTAACCCATTGGTCAGCTATGGTCTGTGGATGTTTTGAGGTGGGGTGGGTCACCTGATGGGCCTGTCTGTAGTCAGCCAGGTGGTCACTGTGGTCCTTTCTGCATTCCATTACTAAAGCCTGTTTGCCTAAAAGTGGCCTCTGTACTTAGGTCCATTAGTGTTGTTGCAAATGGCAAAAGCACATTCTTTTTTATGGCTGAGTAATATTCCATTATGCATATGCTATATAATATACATATTGTATATATAATATATATTATACACACACACATATGCCCCATATTTATCCATTCATCTGTCAATGAACGCTTGGGTTGCTTCCATATCTCAACAATTGTAAATAATGCTTCCATAAGCATAGGGGTGCATATATCTTTTCAAATTAGTCTTTTCTTTTTCTTGGGGTAAAGACTGAGTAGTGGAATTACTAGACCCTGTGACATTTCTGTTTTTAATATTTTGAGGAAACTCCATATTATCTTCCACAGTGGCTGCACCAGCTGACATTCCTACCAACAGTGACAAGTTTTCCCTTTTCTCCACATCCTTGCCAACACTTGTTATTTCTCAGGCTTTTGATAGTAGCCATTGTGACTGATATAAGGTGATGTCTTGTTGTGTTTGGGTGTTTTGTTTTGTTTGGGAGGGATTGTTTATTTGGCATTTCCCTGATGATGAGTGATGTTGAGCATCTTTCCGTGTGTCTCTTGGCCATCCATGTGTCTCTTTGGAAAATTGGGAAAATGTCTATTCAGGTACTCTGCCCATTTTTAATCAGATTGTTTTTGTGATGCTGAGTTGTAGTTCTTTATATATTTTGGATATTAACCCTTTATCAGATCATTTGCAGATATCTTCTCTCATTGGTAGATTGACTTTTCATTTTGCTTATGGTTTCCTTTGTTTTGCAAAGCCTTTTAATTTTGGTATAGTCCCAAGTTTATTTTTTTTATTTTTTTTAAAGATTTTATTTATTTATTTGACACATAGAGAGAGAGAGATCACAAGTAGGCAGAGAGGCAGGCAGAGAGACAGGGAGAGGAGGAAGCAGGCTCCCTGCTGAGCAGGGAGCCCAATGCGGGCCTCAGTCCCAGGACCCTGAGATCATGACCTGAGCCAAAAGCAGAGGCTTTAACCCACTGAGCCACCCAGGCGCCCCCAAGTTTATTTTTGTTTTTATTTCTGTTGCCTTAGGAGACATATATAGAAAAAATGTTGGTAAAGCCAATGTCAAGGAGATTACTGTCTATGTTTTCCTCTAGGAGTTTTATGGTTTCAGGTGTCTCATTTAGGGCTTTTATCCATTTTGAGATTATTTTTGTGTGTTGTGTAAGAAAGTGGTTCAGCTTCATTCTTCTGTGTGTAGCTGCCCAGTTTCCTCAAAATATTTTTTGAAAATGGTGTCTTTTCCCCATTGTATATTCTTGCCTCCTCTGTCATTGATTAATCAACCGTATATGTGTAGGTTTATTTCTGAATTCTATCCTGTTCCATTGATCTCTGTGTCTTTTTTGGTACCAGTACCTTATTGTTTTGACTACTACAGGTTTACAAGTGTATCTTGAAATCTGAGATGTGAAACCTTCCAGCTTTGTTCTTTTTTCTCAAGATAGGTTTGACCTTTCATGACCTTTTCTGGTTCTTCACGAATTTTATTCTAATCCTATGAAAAATGCGTGGGTGTTTTGAAAGAGATTGCATTTAATCTATGTATTCCTTTGGGTAATATAGACATTTTAACAATATTAATTCTTCAAATCCATGAGCATGTTATAATTTTACATTTGTTGTTTTATAGTTTTCAGAGATAAGGTCTTTCACCTCTGTGGTTAAATTTATTCCTAGGTATTTTATCGTTTGGCACAACTGTAAATCAAATTGTTTCCCTAATTTTTTCTTTCTGCTACTTTGTTACTAGTATATAGAGATGTGACACATACTTTATATTGATTTTGTACCCTGCAACCTGACTGAATTCATTTATCATTTCTAATAGTTTTTTCGGTGGTGTCTTTAGGGTTTTATGTATATAGTAACATGTCATCTACAAAGGGTGACAGCTTTACTTCTTTAGGAATTTGGATGTCTTTCACTTGTTTTTCTAGTTGGGACTTTCAGTACTACATTGAATGAAAGTGGCAGGAGTGAAACCCTTGTTTTGTTCCTGATCTTAGAAGATTCTCAGTTTTTCACCATTATGATGTTAGTTGTTGGTTTGTCATATAAGGCCTTTATTATGTTGAGTTATGTTAGGACATATGTCTACACCCACTTTGTTGAGAGTTTTTATCATGAAAGGATGGTGAAATATCAAATGCTGTATCTGCATCTCCTCAGATGATCATATGGTTTTTGTCCTCTTGTTAATGTGATGTATCGTACTGATTGACTTGCACATACCGAACCACCAATACGTCCCTGGAAAAAATCCCACTTGATCGTGGTGAATAATTTTCTAATGTATTGTTGCATTGGGTGTGCTAATCTTTTGAGGATTTTTGCATCTGTGTTCATCAGATATACTGGCCTGTAGTTAGTTGTTTGTTTGTTTTGTACTTTTTATTTTTTTTTTAAAGATTTCATTTTTCCAGGGTAGAGGAGGGGCAGAGGGAGAGGGACAAGCAGACTCCACACTGAGTGTGAAGCCTGTCCTGGAGCTTGATATTCGGACCCTGAGATCACGACCTGTGCCAAAACCAGGAGTCAGACCCTTAACTGACTGAGCCACCCAGGTGAACCGATTTTGGTTTTTTTGTGGTGTCTTCAGTCTGGTTTTGGTATCACAATAATGCTGGCCTTGTAGATTGAGTTAGGAAGTTTTCTACACTTTTATTTTTGGGAACAGTTTGAGAAGAGTAGGTATTAACTCTTCTTTAAATGTTTAGTAGAATTTACCTGTGAAGCCATGTGGTCCTGAACTTTTATTTGTTGGGAGTTTGTTGATTATTGATTAAATTTCATTACTAGGAATTGCTCAGGTCAACTCTTCTATTTCTTTCTGATTCAGTTTGGGAAGATTGTTTCTGGAAAATTTATCCATTTGACTAAGTCTGCCAGTATGTTAGCATTTAACTTTTCATTATATGTTCTTATAATACTTTGTATTTCTGTGGTGTCAGCTGCTATTTCTTCTCCTTCATTTCTGATTTTATTTGAATCCTCTTTTTTCCTTGATGAATCTGGCTAAAATTTTTTCAATTTTATCTTTTTAGAAAACCAACTCTTGGTTTCATTGATCTTTTACATTGTTCATTTAGTCTCTATTTTGTTCATTTCTGCACAAATCTTTATTTCTTTGATTAACCTTGTTTTTTTTTTTTTTCTTTGTAGCTCCTTAGGTGTAAGGTTAGGTTCTTTATTTGAGAATTTCTTGTTTTTTTTGAGGTAGGCCTGTATTACTATAAAATTCCCTATTACTGCTTTTGTTGTATGCCATGATTTTTGGACTGTTGTGTTCTCATTGTCATTTGTCCCATGAATACCTTGATTTTTCTTTGATTTCTTGGTTGACCCACTGATTGTTGAGGAGCATGCTGTTTAGCCTCTGCATGTTTGTGTGGGTTTTTTTCCCCAGAGTTTTTTTATAACTGATATTTCTAGTATCATACTGTTATGGTTGGAAAACATACCTGATATGATCTCAATCTTTTAAATTTACTGAAACTTACTTTGTGGCCTGTCATGTAATCTATCCTGGAGAGTGTTCAGTGTGCACTTAAAAAGAATTTTTATTCTGTTTTGGGATGGAATGTTCTGTATATATGTCAGGTTCATCTGGTCTAATGTGCGTTTCAATAAAGCCACTCTTTCCTTATTGATTTTCTGTCTGGGTAATCTATCCATTAATGTAAGTGGGCTGTTGAAGCCCCTACTATTATTAATATTACTGTCCATGTCTTTTACCTGTGAAGTATTTTCCTTTCATCATTTTTTTCTAGTTATGGCCTTGCCTTTATACTTAAAGAATTCTCTTTAACATTTTGTATAAGGCTGGGTTTAGTGATAGTCTTGCTGGATAGAGTACTTTTGGTGTTTTTGTTTTTTTGTTTTGAACTGTCAGCACCGTGAATATATCCTGCCAGTTTCTTCTGGCCTGCAAAATTTCTGCTGATAGCTTTATGGGGTTTCCTTTTGTTGTTGTTGTTGTTTTGTACTGGAGCTGTAAGATTCTCTGTCATTGCTTTTTGCTGTTTTAATTGTTATTTGTCATGGTATGAACCTACTGGGTTTATCTTGTTATGGGTTCCCTGTTTCCTAGACCTGGATGTCTTTTCCCTTCCCCAGATTTGGGGTTTTTTCAGCTATTATTTCTTCTAATAAATTTTCTCCCCCACCTCCCATTTTGTAGGGATAGGGTGGCTGGGTGATGGACATTAGGGAGGGTTTGTGCTATGGTGAGTGCTGTGAAAGGTGTAAGCCTGATGATTCACAGACCTGTACCCCTGGGACAAATAATATTTTTAAAAGAATTTATTTATTTATTTGTCAGAGAGAGAAAGAGAGTACAAGCAGGGGGAGTGGCAGGCAGATTGAGAAGCAGGCTCCCCGCTGAGCAAGGACCCCCATGTGGGACTTGATCCCAGGACCCTGGAATCATGACCTAAACCCAAGGCAGACACTTAACTGAATGAGCCACCCACCCAGGCACCCCTCTTTTCCCTCCTTTAGCTTTTCTCCTTCTGGGATCGCTATAATATTGATGTTATTATACTTGATGTGCTGAACTCCTTTAACTTTATCTCATTTCTTAAATTTTTTTTGTTTCCTGTTCAGCTTGGTTGCTTTCCATTACCTTGTCTTCCAGATTGCTGATCCATTCTTCTGCATCCTCTCATTGGCTCTTCATTCTATGTATTTTTTTTATTTCATTAATTGAATTCCTTATTGATGAGAGGTTATTTTTTCCATTTTCTGTCTTATTGTTGAAATTCTCATTATTTCACCCACTCTTTTCTCAAATTCTGTGACTATCTTTATGGCCATTGCTTTGAATTCCTTATTAGGCATATTGCTTATCTCTGTTTCATGTAGTTATTTTACTGTGATTGTGTCTAGTTCTTTCATTTGGGACATACTCTTTTATCTCATTTTGTCTGACTCTTTGTGCTTGTTTCTTTGTGTTAGGGAAGTCGGTTTTGTCTCCTGGTCTTTAAAGTAGTGATCTTGTGTAGAAGAGGTCCTGTGGTCCCCTTGGTCACCAAACTAGGTGCTCCAGGGGTGTCCCCTTTGTGGGCCAATGTACGTTTCCACTGTGGCCGAGCCCTGTTTAGTTCCCCTATTGTTGAGAGACTGGAGGCTGCTGTGGGCTCATTAGTGGGCAAGTCCGGAAGTCTGGCTGACTGTCTGCAATTAGGCTTTCTGCCAGAACTGCAGGTAGTACCAGAGGGCAGAGTTTGCTCCCTATAAGTCTGAGAGGTTCTCATCAGTGTGGGAGCATTGCTGCCACAGCTGTTGGCAGACAGCGAAGAGGCCAGGATGCTGGAATTGACGGGTTATCCTCCCCCTTCCCCGGGGCAGTGGGAGTGGTGCTTACCCCTGCCGGAGCTATTTCCAAGGTGTGGCCGGGCAGGAGCTGCTTTGGAAGGGTGTCTGCTAAGTTCGGTGGGTTGAATTGTGACGGCCACAAGGGAAAGTGGGGGCTGGGTACACGGTTCTAGCAATGTAGATAGAAAGTGTTAGCGCTGGCTCCTGGAAGTGTCCAGCTACCTAGGCTTGGGGAGGGGAAGAAAAGTGATGTCCACCAGCACTTTTCTCCTTGGAGAAATCTCTTGAAGCTCCCTGCCTGTGCAGAACATATTCTGAGATGAGTGAATAAGTCTCCTTCGCATATACCCCAAGTTCTTTTCAAACTGCTGTTTCTGTGTTGTTTTTCAGGGTGAGTCACTATGCTGGCTCTTGAAGCGTGGGGTCTGTTTCCTATTGCTCTCCACGCTTGTGATGTCCCTTCCATTTATAGTTCGTCTTGCTGGGAGTTGGGTTCCCAACTACATCTCCACCCCTCCTACCCTATTCAGTGTGGCCTCTTCTCAAGGATTAATTGTGCAGGGTCTGCTCTGCCAGTTTTCAGGTCATTTTCAGAGTTAGTGGTGCAGATGTAGCTGTTATCTCTGTGTGTCCTTGGGTCGGGCTGAGCTCAGGATCCTCCTACTCTTCAATCTACCCTGAATTCCCTTGATTTTTAAAATTAGATCTTAAAAAAAAGCTTTTGCATATCTAGATGATAAAGTTGATAATAAAATGGTGATATTTAGAAAAATTTGATATATCTATAGAGAAAATTACTCTTCTAGATGAAAGATATATCTAGATTTCTGAGGTGATGAGAAAGGGAACTGAAATTTCAACTCTAAATTCAGGAGAAAGTTACTGAAGAACTACCTGTCAATTAAAGGGTATTTATATAAGGGTTTTGCTTCTTTTAAAGTTTTCCCACTTTTTTGAACACCATTCTGGGCATAATACAGATGATCTGACAGTTTCCATGTTAAAATCCTTCTATTTTAAAAAATGACATGTGAAGAATGATTAACTGTTTGAGGAGTTTGTGCGCTGAGCTGAGACATGATAGCTATAAGATGGCTTTGTTTACACGTGAAGAGAAAGGAAACCCCCACAAGCCCCACAGGGCCTGTGCCCTTGGGTCCTAGCTCTTTCATAATCTTCTTTCCACTGAGTGTATGATGATCCTCAGTGAGGTGGTCAGTAAGGTGTCCAAGCCTGAATCGTCTCAACCACTGTAGGCACCAAACCATTTTGTTCCTTCTATTTTAAAAAATGACATGTGAAGAATGATTAACTGTTTGAGGAGTTTGTGTGCTGAGCTGAGACATGATAGCTATAAGATGGCTTTGTTTACACGTGAAGAGAAAGGAAACCCCCACAAGCCCCACAGGGCCTGTGCCCTTGGGTCCTAGCTCTTTCATAATCTTCTTTCCACTGAGTGTATGATGATCCTCAGTGAGGTGGTCAGTAAGGTGTCCAAGCCTGAATCGTCTCAACCACTGTAGGCACCAAACCATTTTGTTGTGTTACTGTCTGCCCCTTACCCCTGCCCACAAAGAAAAAATCAAATGGAGCCATGGACAGACACACGGAGCTGCCATGCGGATCGATTCTAAAAGATTTTTTTTTCTGATTGGCCCCAAATTCTGTCATTCCTACTAATACTTTATAAAAATAGTTTTACATTTACTTAATTAAAAAAAAAAACCCTTTTCTTCCTATTTTCCTGCATCCCCCCTTCCTTCCCTTCTTTGAACAGTCATTGAGAACCTCCTCCTTTCCAAGCAGTATGAGAGGCGCTGATGTAACGCTGATGAATAGCATGAACAGGATCTCTGCCCTCATGGATGAGACCAGAGACGAGGTGATCAGTGTACCAAAGCAAAACAGTTCATTACAATAGGCTGGTGCTGGGTGAAGTAACCCCACTTAGCATGTTAGAGCAAGAGGAGTGGCCGAAGGGGGAAGCTTGTAGGTCACATGAACGGTTTTCAGCCTAATACTAAGAGCAAGAAAAGATACTGAAGACTTTTTTCTTTTAAAGCTTTTATTAGAGAGAGCGTGCGTATAAGAAAGGGGGAGGGGCAGAGGGAGAAGCAGGCTCCCTGCAGAGCCAGGAGCCCAACATGGGACTCAATCCAGGACCCTGGGATCATGAGCTGAGCCGAACACAGAGGCTTAACCGACTGAGCCACCAGGTGCCTGGTACTGAAGACTTTTAAGCTGAGGAGTGACTTGACCAGATTTGTGCCTTAAAATCCACCAAGGTTGTAGAGAGGAAACCAGATGGGCTGCACTCTGTTGACGGAGAGCAGGTCATCTTCTCTCCCTTGCATTGAAGGGGGCACAGCTTAATGACACTGCGGAATCCTTGTGCTATTTCTACTTGGTCTTCCCATGCTTTGGAAGAGCAGTTGTACTCCCTGACCTCTGTCATCCACTTAAACCTCGGACACCATTAAGAACAATGCACCGTGCGTCCTGGCAAGGATCTTGGTATGACTAAGTACCTTTTGTTGGTTTAGGCTATGCTAATCCGCACAGTTCAGTCATGTATAATTGTTCTGTTCATCACTGCGCAAGGTGATTTGTGAACACAGATAGAGAATGTAGTTCCCTTTCCCAAGGACGTGTAAAGTTAAACACCAGAATTGAATTCTCAGGAACAGTCTCTACAAGGAGGCAATTTGCACTTTTTTAGAGCAAATGGAAATTTATAAAATTTAAAGTTTAGCTCATAAGAGCTTGAAAATTCCAGTTTTCTTTCCTGAATTAAATCCCACAGAACATCCAATATTGTCTGAAATATCCAATACTAGCTTGAATTCTTCAAAGAGGTTTATATTGACTTTATTTTTAATAAGTCTATATGATTATGATAAACATTGAGTAGTTTATTTCAGTTTATCATAATATACAAATAATTTTCTGAATTGTTCATTCCAAATACATTTTTCCTGAAATTGTATTTTTTTAAATCAATGAACTTTTGAAGCACTAAAAATTAACAGGAAGAATACCCATGATATCAGCACTGGTTTAATACTCTATTATATTTGCCTCAGCCTTTGGAATTCTTACTCCCTTTCATTTTGACAAACACCCTAATGAATTTGGTGTGTTTAAAGTTTACTGTTCTAGGCACTGAAATACCCATACACAATAGAATTTTACATATTTTAATTTGCGTAAGTGATATCTCACTATATGAAAATTTCTCTAACAGTGGTTTTTATTTAAACAAAACTTTGTATGTTTAAGATCAATACTATGATGAGACTTGTTCATCATTTTATTATACAACCTTCCATTGTATGACTACACCATATTCTAATATTTATTCATCTGTTCCTCTATTGATCAACACTTGTTTTTTCCTTAATTTTTAACCATTATAAAGTGTGTTCCTGAGAATATTACTAACATGTAATTACTTAAGTCACTTTACATTTCATATCATATAAATTGAGTTTCTTATACAAGATTTGGAATGATTGGGTATTTTCTCAAAATTTTTCCTGAGTGAGTNGTAGTCATAAGGAGTAAAGTTTTAAAAATTAGAGTCATAACTTCTATATGATAGGTCTTCATTTTTTTAGACTTTTCCTGAGTGAGTCATCTTTGTTGCATGCAGTAATGGCCAAGGACCATTCCTCTTCACCTAGAGCAGTTTAATCCTTGTTTCATTTCTGGAAAAAAAGAAATAGTTAATGAGTTTCTAGTTTTCCATGTTTGTTTGATGTTTTCCCCCTTTTTCTCCAACAAATGGGAAGTTTATACCCATCCTGATTCTCGCTCATCCCAGTTTTGCAATAGTGCGCACATAATAAACACTTGTCTCCTCTCATTATGCTACTGATCTGTGAAACTAAAATAACTGATTATATTAAGGATAGTGTTAACAAACTTTGAAATGGCATGAATTATCAAACAATTTGCCTAAGCAAAATTGATTTCCTTGCTAAGTGCAAACTAAAAATGTGCAAAGACTCTTTAACTACAGGGATAGGAAATTTTAACCTTCAAACGATTTTTGCTTTTCTCATTTTATAGTTGATCTGCCTCTCGGCTTTTGAAAATACCTATTTTTCATTCACAGTGAAAATCCCTTTCTGTTCAAACTAAGTCACCATGTCATGACTGCCACAGGGAAAGCTCATGATATTAAGGAATCTAGAATAGGCAGGAGAAGGTAGTGGTCGGGTGCCGAGGTTGGAATCCAGGCTCGAAAGCTTAGTGTCTGTGTGAAATTTAGCAACTTAATTTCTTTGGACCCAGTTTTCTCATCTTTAAGATTGGTACCTATTTCTAATGATCATTGTTGGATTAAATGTGTTGTGTATAAATCTTCTAATGCTTTGAACATAGTCAAAAATCATTTATTGCTTCATCCCACTCTTGTATTAGTATTACTGTAGTTGGCGCAGAGTGCTACAGCAGCTTCAGGTGGACAGTATAGTGACTCAACAAGTCTATGCTACATCACCCCAAGTGTAGCTACCACCCATCATCATAGTACACTGCTAAAATACCACCGACAACATCGTCTATCCGGTACTTCTCATCCCTGTGACTTACTCCTTCCATAGCTAGAAGCCTGTGTCTTCCACTCTGCTTCACCCCTTACCTCTGTCCCCAGCTCCTTAACTCTGGCACTGACCAGTTTGTTCTCTGTATTTATGGACCCATGTCTGCTTTATGTGTTTGGTTGTTTTATTTATAGATTCCACACAGAAGCGAAATCATGTGGTATTTGTCTCTTAGCATAATGCCGTCTAAGTCTATCCATGTTGTTGCAGATGGCAAAAACTAGTTACTTTTTTGGGGAGGTGGGGGGGTGAATAATGTATTCAACTGATAGAACATCTTCTTTATCCAGTCACCTATTAATGGACACGTTGCTGCCATAAACATGGGGGTGCATGTATCTTTAGGAATTAGTGTTTTCATGGTCTTTGGGTAAATTCCCAATAGTGGAATTACTGGATCATTTGATATTTCTAATTTTAATTTTTGAAGAATCTCTATACTGTTTACTGCAGTATCTACACCAATTTACATGCCCACCAGTAGTGCATAAGGTTCTCTTTTTCTCCACATCTGTGCCAGCACTTGTTATTTTTTGTCTTTTTGATACTAGCCATTCTGACAAGTATAAGGTGATATTTCATTGTGATTTTGATTTACATTTGCCTAATGAGTGACGTTGAACATCTTTTCTTGTGTCTGTTGGCCATCTACATGTATTCTTTGGAAAAAATGTCCAATCAGGTCCTCTGCCCAGTTTTTAAAATCAGATTTTTGTTTGGTGTTGGTTTGTGAAAGTTCTTCAGTTTGGTTATTAACCCCTTAGCAGAGACATCATTTGCAAATAACTTCTCCCAGCAAGTAGGTTGCCTTTTTTACTGTGAAAAATGTTATTTTTGTGTAGTCCTCCTGCTTTATTTCTGATTTGGTCTTCTTTGCCTGAGGAAACATATGTAGACAAATGTTAATGAGGCTGGCATCAAAGAGATTACCACCTGTATTTTTTCTAAAAGTTCTGTAGGTTTGTGTCCCACATTTAGATCTTCAGTGATTTTTGAGTGTGTGTGTAAGAAAGCCGTCCCAGTACTTCTTATTGAAGGAACTGTCCTTACCCTGTTGTACGTACTTGCCGTCTTTGTCATAGATCATTTAACCATGTATGTGTGGGCATATTTCTGGAGTCTCTATCTATCCTGTTACACTGATCTGTGTTGTTTTGAACACGATAGTTTTATTGTTATGCCTCCAGTATTGTTCTTTTTCAAGATTATTTGGGTTATTCAAGGTCTTTTGTGGTTCTGTATAAATTTTAGGACAACCCGTTGTAGTTTTGAAAAAATGCTACTGGTATTTTGATGGGGATTGCATTGGATCTTTAGATTGCTTTGGGTACTGTGGACATTTCAGCAATACTAATTCTTCCATTCTTCCACTCCATGAGCCTTGGTATATCTACCCCCCCCCCGCTTTTTTTGCATTGTCTTGAATTTCTTCCATCAGTTTTTTATAGTTTTCAAAGAGTATAGGTCTTTTACTTCCTTGGTTGAGTTCATTCCCAGGTATTTGATTCTTTTTCGTGCAAATGTAAATGGAATTATTAATTTCTCTTTCTGCTACTTTGTTATGTGTCTAGAACTGCAGCAGATTTTTCTGTTAATTGTGTATCTTGCCACTTTATTGAATGCATTTAACAGTTCTAATAGCTTTTGGTGCAGGGTTTTCTATATATAGTATCATGTCATCTGCAGTAGTGACAGTTTTACTTCTTCCTTACTAATCTGGATGACTTTTATTTTTTTTAAGATTTTATTTATTTATTTCACACAGAGAGAGATCACAAGGAGGCGGGGGGGGGGGGGGAAGCAGGCTCCCTGCTGAGCAGGGAGCCCGATGTGGGTCTCAATCACAGGACCCTGAGATCATGACCTGAGCCGAAAGCAGAGGATTTTAACCCACTGAGCCACCCAGGTGCCCTGGATGACTTTTATTTCTTTTTCTTGTTTGATAGTGTCATTAGGACTTTACACTGAATTAAAGTGGCAAGAGTGGACATCTTTGTTTTGTTCCTGATCTTAAGAGGAAAAGCTCTCAGTTTTTCACCACTTAGTATGATGTTAGCTGTGGGTTTTTTATTTTTGGCCTTGATTTCGTTGAAGTATTTCCTCTACAGCTACTTTGTAGAGTTGTACCATGAAGGGATGTCGGATGTCATCAGGTGTTCTTTCTACATCTACTAAGATGAGCATTCTCTTTGTAATTGTGGCGTATGGCTTGATTGGATTGCAGATACTGAACGGTCCTTGCATCCCTGAAATAAATCCCATTTGGTCCTGGTGAATGAGCCTTTTAATGTATTGTTGAGGACTTTTACATCTACATTCATCAGATATAGCAGCCTGTAATTTTCTTTTTTGTGGGTGCCTGGGTGGCTCAGTGGGTTAAAGCCTCTGCCTTTGGCTCAGGTCATGATCTCAGGGTCCTGGGATTGAGGCCCACATCAGGCTCCCTGCTGAACAGGGAGCCTGCTTCCTCCTCTCTCTCTCTGCGTCAAAGAAATAAATAAAATATTAAAAAAAATTTTTTTTTCTTTTTTGTGGAGTCTTTGGTTTTGGTATCATGGTAATGCTGTCCTTGTAGAATGTATTTGGAAGTTTTTCTTCTTCCTCTACTTTTTGGAATAGTTTGAGAAGAATAGGTATTACCCTTCTTCAAATGTGAGGTAGAATTCAAATGTGAGGTAGAATTCATCTTGGAATCTATCTGGTCCTCAACTTTATTTTTTATTAGTAAGAAAACTGAATTGGTAATCAGTCTGTTCAGATTTTCTATTTCACTCTGATCCACTTTTGGGAGATTGTCTACATCTAGGAATTTATCCATTTGTCTAATTTGTCCAATTTATTGGCATATAATTTTTTTTGGCCTAGTCTCTTAAAGTTCTGTTTCTGTGGTGTAGGTTATTTCTCCTCTTTCCCTACTGAGTTTAATTATTTGGGCACTTTCTGTTTTACCTGATGAGTCTGAGTAAAGGCTTATCAGTTTTGTTTATCTTTTCAAAGAATTAGTTCTTTTAACTCTGTTTCCACTATGATCTTTATTCTTTTTTTAATAGTTCCTTCAGGTTTTAAGATGAGATTCTTTGAGATTTTTCTTGTTTCTTGAGGTTGGCCTGTATCACTATTAATTTCCCTCTTAAAAGTGCTTTCACTCTGTCCCAAAGATTTGGGACCATTGTGTTTTCATTTGCCTCCATATATTAAGAAATATTTCTTCTTGATCCATTGTTTAATCTCCATGTGTCTGTGTTTTTTTCCAGTTTTTTTCCTTGTAACTGCTTTCTAGTTTCATGTAATTGCAGTCAGAGAAGAGACTTGATATGATTTCAGTCTTCTTAAATTTATTGAGACTTGCTTTGTGGTTTAACCCGCAGTTTGTCCTGGAGAATGGTCCATGTGCACTTGAAAAGAATTTATGTTGTGCTGCTTTTGGACAGAATGTTCTCTATGTATCTCTCAAGTCCATCTGGTCTAATATGTCATTCAGAGACACTGTTTGCTTATTTGTTTGCTGCCTGGATGATCTATCCATTGATGTAGGTGGGGGTGTTAAAGTCCCCTACTATTTCTGGATTATGGCCAATTTCTCTGTTTATGTCTGTCAGTATTTGCTTTATGTATTTAGGTGCTGTCATGTTGAATGCATAGGTATTTACATTCATTATATTTCTTTATCAGTATTTAGTGCCTTGTCTCTTTATACTGTTGTACACAGCATATAGATGGGTCTTCTTTTTTCATCCATTTTGTCACACTGGGTGTTGGGAGCATTTCACCCATTTTCATTTAAAGTAATAATTGATATGTTTGTACTTCCTGGCATTTTGTTAATTGGTTTGTGGTTGTTTTATAGTTCTTCTCTTGCTTTCTTCCCCTGCAATTACTGACCTCTTTAGTGTTATGCTTGGCTTTATTTTGTCTGTTATCTATTATAGGTTTTTGGGTTTTTTTCATTACCATGAGGCTCATATATAAAATCCCAAGTATATGGCAATCTCTATTAAATTGATGGTCAGTTAAGTTTAACACATTCTAAAAGAACTGCATTTTTATGGCTAAGACTCCTCATTTTGTGAATTTTTGTCCTAACTGATTTTTGATAATAGATGTTACTACTTTTATTTTTAAGCATCATACTAAGCTTTAGAAACTATTGTTCCCCCTCCTTTACTATATGTTAGCTTGTATACATGAAAGTTTTTCCTTTCATAATTTTCTTCTAATCATGGCCTTTTCTTTTCCCTTTGAATAAGTCCTTTAACATTTCTGCTAAGAAATGTTTGGATTCCATTTTGCCTGGGAAGCTATTTTTCCTTCTATTCTGAATGATAATTTTGCCATGTAGAGCATTCTTAGTTGTAGGTTTTTGTTTTTAACACTTTGACTATGTCTTCTCACTCTCTTCTGACCTGCAAAGTTTCTACAGAAAAATAGAGCTTTTGTAGTATGTAACTAGTTGCTTGTCACTTGCTGTGTTAAGCCTCTCTTTATGTTTCCTGCTGTAGACCTCCTTGGGTTCCTCTGGTTTGGAATTCTGTGTGCTTCCTGGACCTGGATGTGTGTTTCCTTTCCCAGATCAGGGAATTTTTCAGTCGTCTTCTCTCTTTTCTCATTTTGGGAACTGTATAACGTGAATGTTTGTTCCCTTGTTGTCCGGGAGGTGCTTGAACCTGTCCTCATTTCTCTTTATTCTTCTTTCTTGCTGTTGTTCAGCTGCCGTGCCTTCCATCAGCCTGTCTTCCCAACAGCTGGTCTGTTCCTCTGCCTCCTCTAATGTACTACTCATACCCCGTATTTTTCAACTTTGGTTCGTCTGTATATTTTCTATCTCCTGAAGTTCTCACTGAGTTCATCCACTGTTCTTTCCAGGCTGGTGAGCATCTTTTTGACCATCATCATTTAGATTGCTTACCTCCATATAGTAAATCTTTTTCTTAGGTTTTGTCTTGTTCTTTCATCTGGAACATTTTGCTCTTTCCTTATTTTGCTTGATTTTCCATGTTTAAAGCTACTTCTCCCAAAGGTGAAGGAATGGTCTTGTGTCTCGTTGTGTCCTGCACAAACTGCGAGGGCTCGGTCCCTTAGGCGGGCTGGAGTTTGGGCAGCGCTGGTGGGGCTTCCGGGGCTGCAGCTGTAGACCGACCAAGGCAGTTCCCGGCTCGCTGCCGAGACACCTGGAGCGGAAGTGGGCGCAGGTGGGGGAATCCTGGCCTCTCCACACACAGGACAGCCAGGTAGGAGAGCTGAAGCTGACGCGGGTGCACGGCCGGGTGCTCCGCACAGGGTGCTGTCTGGCGGTGGGGTTGGAGCCAGGCCATGCAAGGGCGGGGGTTTCTGGGCTGCTCCACAGAGCAGACACCCCGGGGAGGTGCTGGGGGGGCCCTGGCATGCCCTCTGGAGCCGGAGCGGCCAGGCGGCTTTGCACCTGTGTCCCCGTGGCGCGACGCCTCGAGCTGGCGCGAGCACGGACCAGGGCTGCTCTCCAGGGGCAGCGGGAACAGACACAATGCAGCCCTTCAGCCCTTCCGAACCGGAGAGTTCCAGCAGCACCCGCCTCTGGGACTGGTTTCTTTACAGTCTCGTTGCCCTTTCACGGCGGGACCTCGGCGGGTCGCCCAAGGCAGACACCACTGCTCCGAGCTCCTCGGTAGTCGTCCTCCCCGCCGCAGCGCTGGGACGGGGTTCGCTGCCTTACCGGCTCTGGTTCCCTCGCCCTTCTCTCGGGGCCTGGGTTTTGAGGTGCCGGAGCTGCTCCGTTCTTCTGCAGGAGGAGCTGCTCTGTATGCAGGTGGAGGCGGCGAGTTCAGGGTCTTCCTACGTCGCTGCCCAGTTCACGGGAGCAGAACTCCATCCTGTTGTGTCCAGGAAGGAATAGAGCGTGTTATTTCTGGAGTGGACTCTCACGTTAGAAATATAGCTGTGTTGAGGGCCGTGTGGGCCGCCTCTGGCCAGCATCCCAAAGAAACAGTGTGGTGGGTAATGTGGCCGAAGCCATGACTCAGAACCGAGCTAGCAATCAGCTTCTTCCTACAAGTTCTTATTAGCAAATGCCTCTTCCTGATGACTAAGGTATAGTAATGTGATTTGTAACAAATACCTATTTTCTTGGCAAATCCTCCGATCTAAGCAGAGGTACGTAGATTACCATGGACTTTTTGGCTTCAATGATACAGGTTTATTATCTTGCAGAACAGATTTCTAATGTGGGTCTCAGTGGGCTCTAACTAGGTTGGCATTACGGCTGCATTCTTTCTTTTCTGGAAGTTCAGGAGATAATCAAGGCCACCTGTATTCCTTGGTTCACTGCTTCTCTCCTGCATCGCAAAGCCAGGAATCTCGCATCTTTCTAATGCTGCTTCTATTGTCATGGGTCTTTAACTCTTCTTCCTCCCTTTTCCACTTTGAGGTCCACTGGATAAACTTTAATTCATTGTGGTCCGTATTCTGACATACTCAGCTTCCAGCCCTGGGCAATCTCGTAGTGAGGGAGTGGTTTCTTCTGCCCGGAACCAGGGAACAGTCCGAGGGCTAGATCTGCCTAGAACTATAGCCCCATCCTTCCGTGCTGCTGTAACGAAGGCCACAGCCTGGGAAGTGTATAGACAACGGAAATGGATTTCTCACAGTGTGGAGGCTCCAAGTCCTGCTGACGGGGCCGGCGTGGCTGCTTCTGGTGAGAGCTTCCTTAGGGCTTTCAGAGGGCTGACCTCCCCTTAGATCCTCACGTAGCAGAAAGAGACGGGAAGCTCTCCTACGACTCTTGCAAGAACACAAATCTCATGCGTGAGGGCTGCACCCCAGGACCCCACCTACTCCCTCCTTCCCAAGGGTGCCCCCTGCCGTACCATCCCGCTGCAAGGTCAGTCTTTTTTAAAAAAAAAAAAAAGATTTTATTTGACACAGAGAGAGAGGAGGAAGCAGGCTCCCTGCCGAGCGGAGAGCCTGATGCGGGCCTCGATCCCAGGACCCTGAGATCATGACCTGAGCCGAAAGCAGAGGCTTTAACCCACTGAGCCACCCAGGTGCCCTGCAAGGTCAGTCTTGACCCCATGAAGTCAGTGCGTCATAATGTAAGGAGGAGTTCTGTAAGGCTTGATTCTACTACAGTAAGTTGTAGGCTAGGAATCTCATCTTGGTTCAGGGATTCATTTGCTGTGTAAATTTTGGCAAACAAGATGAAATTCCTGGATTGGTCTCTTCATGTCTATAATGCTGGTGCTCTTTAAACTATCGTTTAGCAGATGATAGCAAATGTTGATTGAATTACTTAATCTCTGGAAGCCATTCATTCACATCATCACCTCATTAATCCTCACAGCAAGCCCATGAGTGTCTATTTTTTAGGTAAGAGGGAAGTGAATCTTTGAATAAATCAGTTGACAGGGACTCACAGCTAAATACAGGTGGGAGTCAGAATTCAGATTTATACCCCAGAGCCCAAGAGCTTCAGAAAATTCCTGTCTAGCGGTTTACCAGTAACCTCCTCTTTTTAAAAAAATCAAAATGCTCACCTGCACCAGTCACTGGATGTTTAAAAAAAATATTTGGTCTGTTATTTTATGCTGTCTGGTCAGCCTTGTAACTGACTTTATTGATCATCTTATCCTCTATAGAAGCATCAAACAGCAAACACTATGTTTACAAAAGAAAAATACTCATTGAAGACAAATGACTTAATGGTTTTTCCAAAAGGAAAACGAGTTGTGCCTCAAGAATTATAGTTCTACTTTTCCAGTTCCAGACAGCAGCATTAATATTACCCTATTACATATGCCAATAAAAGTCTCATCTAGCTAAAGTGAATATCTATGGATTCTCAACCTGCACTACATGTTAGAGCCATAAATAAGCTTTGAAATAAATTAGATCAAAGAATTTTTTTCCACAAGGAAATTGTGGACCAGAGAATTTAAGTGATTTAACCAAGGTTATTTGCTAATTTGTTCCTGTGTCACCTGTGTGGGGGAGGGGGTCTAAACTTCCCGAGATCAGATTTATGTAGTTCACCTACCAGCCTCTTCTCCTGTGGCATCTCTGTTATTCCTTACCGTGCTCTCTCCCCCCACAAATTAGTATTTTTGAGAAGTGTGACTTTAGGGGAGGTTGCAAGGAATGTTTGCTAGAACACATTGTTCAAAAGATGTAGGTTAAACTCCTGAAGAAAAGAAAGAGGTTTGCTTTCCTTTTTTAGCTGCTAAATATTGTCTTCATCCTGCCTTGCTTTCTTGGGGTCTGAAGTCATTATGTCTCCTTATTCTACCTCTACTTGGTTCAGGAATATTTAAAATAGAGAACCTAGACTTCCTTAAAATTGATTGCAGTCGTAATTTTTTAAATAAAGCAACGGAGACTTGTCCACTTTTCCAAATGAATGTGCATATGTTGTCCCTTCTCTACAAACTGGCCAGTGTGATGATGGACTTGTTTTCAAGAAATAATTTTGGTCACAGAGAAGTGAAAAAATGTGAGGCAATTATTTAATTGACAAGACCTGACTACAGTTATCTTTCCTAATCTCTCGCTTGTCATCTCTTTCGAAAGTTCTGCTTTTAGACATGGGAAACTTTTCAGTGTTTTGAATTTTAAATCTCTTTGGTATTTGGCCTGTTAGACGGAGTTTTTAGGCTGGTAAAGGTCAGAATTGACAACGTCCACAGAATCCACTGGGGCTGAATCATCTTTAGCTATTTAGCATCCCGGAATTCATGAATTTAAGAGGCATTTGTTTTGACGTTCAAATAGGAAATGCTTGCCAGAATGTGCACTCTCTCAAAAACCCCAGGCATGCAGACTATGGAATCCATAGAAAGCACTTTGCTGTCAATATTTAACTATGGGCGTTTGCAGAAAAAATGAGTCACAGCATCAGAGTAGGGCTCTCTGCCCTATACTTTTGGGAAAACATACAGGAAGACTATCCCTTTTTGAAAACGTAACCTGAATTTTAGTACCCATAAATCGATGATCCTATGCGATTGCCACAAAATCTGCAATTTCTAACCTCTGTAACCTTAAAATGGATACACGTTTGGTGAGATCCTTCTGTTTTCACAGTGAGCTACATTGAGTGTTTTTTTCCAGAGCATGAATTATTGAATTTCAAGGGGTTTTAGGCTGTGTAGCTGACTCTAACTATGGTTTCATTGGACCTATCTTCAAACTGCATCAGAGTATGGAGCAATGAAGCACAAAGCAAAACTACAGAGCAGTCTTCCATTTCTTCCACTCAGTTGGAAAGAAGATGAATAGGAAAAATTCAAGACCTACAGAACACTTAGAAAAACACAAAGAATCTTCATCTTTTTTATTTTCATATTTCAGAACTGTCATTCTTTACCAGCACTGAAAGCCATGGTGTTTAAGGGCATTATAATAGAGGCCAAATACATTCCTTCTCAAAAAGATAGATGACTAATTAGCAAAAGAGACTTGATTGAGCGCCTGAATTTACCATTTTTTTCTGCAACAACAGTAAAATGATGGTAAGCATATAAAAGAAGTATAACCCTCTCCCATCATGTACATACAAGGAATGGAAGACAGCAAGACGGAAGGTGCATACGGGAGCGGTATTCAACTTTATACAGAGGAGAGAGCTTAAGTCTCAGGTTCCAGTGAAAAAGGGACAGATAAGGAGCAACCATATCCACTCTAAATCTGAAGATTGGGTGATTGCTCACACACACAGAATGAGAGAAAGGAACCAGTTCCAGGATTACTCCACCAAGTGCATCCTGAAACCGAGAGGCTTTCCGGAGTAAGAACAAGAAGTAGAAACCTCCCAGGTACTGTAAGCAGGGCCAGTTTTCATACAGTGAAGGATATGCTTACAGAATCCATGAAAGGGGTGAGAGAGCAGATTCTAAACTGAGGATCTCTAAACGATGCCCCTACAATATGGAACTGGCCAGGTAGGCGAGCTCCAGGCCCTGAGGTGGCCACTGGAGCCATGGCCACAGCCATACCTGCCTCTGAACATCAGGAAACTGAAAAATGGAGGCCTTCTATGTCCATTCCAGTGGTGAGAAAGTCAACAGTACTGGGCCATTTTACGACACTCAGGAACTAGAGAGACACATCTGCAGAATTCTAATCTTGATTGTTAATACTTGCTAAAGGGAAATGGAGTCTACTTCACTTCCGCCATTCATATATTGGACACACACATCTAAGAACATCATAATCACACAGAAGCAGTTGCAAGGAATTTTGGGAAGTACAGTTCTGGTGGTTTTTGTAAGCTGGGTAGTTATGTGCTTCCCTGAAGCTCCATTACTAAGAAAGAATAGATTTGAAAAGACAGGTAACTCTAACAGGATATGAGGTCTGTGTTTCTTAAGATACTGAACCAGAATGGTTCTAAATTTATGCAGATGAATAGAGGGGATTAAGTAAAAGTCCACATACTGAACAGTGAGATTTCTAGCTCATTTTCTCCATTCTGCTTCCAGAATGCTAGAAACTAGGTGTGATGCAGTGGGCATGATTGCAACATTAGAACTTGGACAAATTAGCCCAAAGGAAAGCCACTAAATGTATTCATATTTAGAGAGCATGACAACATGGTCGGGGAAACCTACAATTCCACACAATCTAGCTACATTTATCATAAAGCTTCCAATCAGATTTTAATGGCTCACAGTTAAATAACATGAGAAAGACCAAAATAAACAAGAAAACAACAAATAACCAATTAACATCTGGAGAAGCAGAAACAATACAGAGAAAAGCAACCACAGCCAAAAATCAATAGAAAGATGATTAGTACTGTCATAGGTTTCAGATGGTAATTAAGAGCAAAGCAGAGTAAAAAAGAAACAATCTACCAGGAATGAACTTTGGACATTTAAAATGTGACGTATGAAAACTCTACAGAATGGGAAGATAATACTGAAGGCAGTCTTGCACAGAGTAGAAAGTAGATCAGAGAGAAAGGAAAACAAACTGAAGAATCAACACGAAGTCCAATATCTGACCAAGCAGAAATCCAGAAAACGAACACAGAAAAAGCATAAGAAATGAACAAAGAATTAACCAATTTCCCAGAACTAAAGCTATAACTTGCTAGATTAAAAGGTTCCACTAGGGGTCATTTTAATGACTAAAACAGGTTGCAGTGATGGAAGTTGTGGACCAAGATGGCGACGCAGGAAGACTCTGCCCTCCCCTCCTCCAGGGACACAGCCGACCTACCACTATTTGGAGAGCATTCCTCCTGAAGAACCGAGGGCCAACTGAACAGCATCTACGCACGAGACAGACCTCCGAAGAGAATGGCAAGCGAAACAGAGACATGGTATGAAGGGACGCCCACCCCCAGCACCACCAACTGCAGGGGGAGGAACAGGACCCAAGGAGGTAACCTAGAATATAAAGGAAACAGAACCCAACGCAGGTCCGTGCCGGGTGGTGGAGGGGCCGGGGAGGGCCACTGTTTGTTTGCCTTCCGTCTCCCCCTTGAGAGCACAGGCAGGGCAGAGTCGGAGTGGAGTGGACAGTCTGCTGGACCCCGAGCCCAACACCAACGCAGCCATCCTGAGGCACCGGCGAAGACGACGCGGTTTCAGAGAACAACTGGAATCTAAAGGATCCGGCCCTAGAGCTCTGCCAGGTATCAGGGGAGCTGCTGGCACTCTCTGAAGGTGTAGAGAGTGGAGACCGTAGTTTACCCCCAAGCCCCTCACACACCTTGACAGCAAAGACAAGAGCCTCCCACCACAGTGACTCCTAGCCCCACCTGTTGTACCTAGGCAGCCCCCGTAGGTCCTGCCCTAGCAGGACACCCCCAATCATTGCTCACTATAGGTGACAGAGATGCCAGTCAGCCCAGAACATTCCAGGTCCACACCACTTTGGCTCCAGAGTACCCGTGAGTCCCTCATCCATGCCTGTCCGGGCCCCAGCCAGCAGGCCCTGCACGCCTGCCTCTGAGCCACCTGTTCCACCAGGGCACCCTGCCTTTGCAGGGGCCTTCTGCCTCAAGTGCCCCAGGTCCTCTCTGGCTCACACCCACTTCAGCTGTTTGGCCAGAGAGCCCTAGGACCTCCCCAGCCTGCATCCACTTCAGCTCCAGCTGCTCCTCGAGGGTGGCCCCAACTCAGAATGCCCTGGAACTCCCAGGTCATGACAGCCACAGTTCCAACCAGCTAGCCACAGTCACCCAGCGCACACGGGGTACATGGAAACCTCGTTCTTTCAGTTTAGAAGAAGGTGTTCAGCCTAATTCATAGAACCAAACAGTCCAGAAAAATGGAGACAGAAGAATATGCTCCAAATGAAAGAATAAGGCAAAACTTCCAAAAAATAACTAAATGAAATGGAGATAAGCCGCTACCTGATTAGGAGTTCAAAGTGATGTTCATAAATATACTTACTGGACTTGAGAGAAGAGTGGATAAACTCAATGAGATCTCCAACGAAGAGAAGATATAAAAAAGAACCGGAGTTGACAAATACAATAGCCAAAATTCAAAATACACCAGAAAAGAATGAGTCGTGTTTAGAGGATGCAGAAAAAACGGATCGGCAATCTGGAAGACAGGGAAATGGAACGCACCCAAGCTGAACAGCAAAAAGGAAAAAAAAATTTAAATATGAGGAAAGGTAAGGATCTTCTGTAGTGAAAAAACATTTGTATTATAGGGGTTCACAGAGAAGAAAAAGGAGCAAAACATTGTTTGATAAAATAATAGCAGAAAACATACCTAATTTACATCCAGATTTAGGAAGCACAGAGAGTTCTGAACAAGATGAACCAAGGAGGTTCGTTTTGGACCCATCATGGACCCAAGGAGGTCAACAGCATGAAACCTATTAATTAAAATATTAAAGATGGAAAGGCAACTAGTTATATATTGTGAAAACTCTATAAGCCCATCACCTGATTTTTCAGCAGAATCTTTGCAGACTAGAAGGAAGTGGCAGGATGTATTCACGGTGCTGCAAGGAAAAAAAACCTGCAACCAAGAATGTTCTACACAGCAAGATTATCATTCAGAGTGAAAAGAGAAATCGTTTCCCAGACGACAATTAAAGGACTTAATCACTAAACATGCCTTAGCAGAAATATTTAAGGAACTTGATCAAGTGGAAAAGAAAAGGCCATATTCTGAATGGAAAGAATTGCAATCACTCATAAAAGTAGTATGAAGGTTAAAAATGAAAGTAGTAAAATCAGTTACATTGAAAAAATTAGTTAACGGGACTCACAAAGTAAGATGTAAAATAGCACAACATATACATGAAACATGGAGTCAGGTGGTAAAAATGAAGTTCTTTCAGAATGTGTTCAAACTTAACTGACCATCAACCTAATAGAGACATACTTAGGATGTTACATTTGACCTCATGGTAACCACAAACCCAAAACCTACAGTAGACACAAAAAATAGCCAGGTATAATACCAAAGAAGCCATGACTCACAAGGAAAGAGAAGGAACAGTAACAACCAGAAAACAAGTAACAAAAAGCCAGTAAGTACACGCTTATAATCATTAGTTTAAATGTGAATAGTCTAAATGCTGTAATCAAAACACACAGGGTGATAGAATGGATGAAAATACAAGACCCATCTGCAAGCTGCCTACAACCGACTCACTTCAGACCGAAAGACCTGTAGGCTGAAAGTGAAGGGACGGTACAAGAATATCAAGCAAATGGATGTGGAAAAAAAGCCTGGGAAGCAAAAATTCTGTCAGACAAAATAGACTTGAAACAAAGACAGTGACAAGAGACAAAGGAGGGTACCCCATAATGATCAAGAGGTCAACCCTACACGGAGAGAAAACAATTATAAATATCTATGCACCCACTGTTGGAGCACCTAAGTACATAAAGCAAATATTAACAGACATAAACAGAGGAATTGACCAGAATGTAGTAATAGTAGGAGATTTTAATAACCCACTTACATCAGTGGAGAGATCATCCAGACAGAGAATCACTGAGGAAACAGTGTCTCTGAATGACACATTCGACCAGATGGACTTAACATATATCCAGAATATACATTCTTCTCAAGTTCACATGGACCATTCTCCAGGATAGAGCACATGTTGGGTGACAAAACAACTCTCAAAAATTTAAGAAGACTGGAATCATATCAGGCACCTTTTCCGACCATCATCATGGGAAACTAGAAATCAGTTGTAAGAAAAAACTGGATAAAGGCCTACATGTGGAGGGTAAACAAGACATTATTAAGCAACCAATGTGTCAGCAAAAAATCACAGAGGAAATGAAAATACAATGGTGCAAAATCTTTGGGATGAAGTCCAAGAAGTTTTAACAGGGAAATTAATAGTGATACAGGCCTACCTCGAGAAACAAAAGAAATCTCAAATAATCTAAGCTTATACCTAAAGAAACTATAGAAATAATAAACAGACCCCAAAGTCAGTAGAAGAAAAGAGAAATAGAGAGTAGAAAAGATCAATGAAAACAGGAATTGGTTCTTTGAGAAGGCAAAATTATCAAGATTAATAAATCTTCAGTTAACCTCCTCAAGAGAAAAAGGGAGAGGAACCCAAAAAATCTACAATGCAGAAATGAACCTTTATCACAGAAATACAAAGGATAAGACAGTATTATGAAAAATTATATGCTAACAAATTGAACAATTTCAAAGAAATGGATAAATTACTGAGAACATGCAATCTTCAAATGGAATCAGGAAAAAATAGAAAATCTGAATAGACCAATTACTAGTAAGAAAACTGAAATGGTAATCAAAAAAAACTGAAGTCCAGGACCAGATGTATTCTCAGGTGAGTTTTACCCAATACTTAAGAATAATTCATACCAATTCTCTTCAGCTAGCCCCCCCAAAAACGTAAGATGAAATCTTCCAAACACATTTTATGAGGCCAGCAAAACCAGAAGAGGACACCACAAAAAGAAAAAAAGAATTAGGGGCCAATATCCCTGATGAAGACAGATGCAAAAATCTTCAACAAAATACCAGCAAACTGCATTCAACAATGCAGTAAAAGGATCCTTCACCACAATCAGGTAAGATTTATTCAGGGGTACAAGGATGATTTAGTATCTGCAAATCAATCAACACACTAATGTAATAAAATGAATAAAAATCATATGCTCATCTTAATAGCCACAGAAAAATCACTTGATAAAATGCAACATCCTTTCAGGACAAAAACTCTCAAAAAAGTGGATTTTTAGAGGGAGCGTATCTGATGAAGTCCATGTTCAACAAATGCACAAGTAGCCTTTCCTCTCAGGCAGAGATGTCCATGCTCACCATCTTTATTCAACACTGTACTGGAACTTCTAATCACACCAAATAGACAAGAAAAAGAAATAAAAGGCATCCACATTGGTAAGGAAGGAGTGAAACTGTCAGTATTTGCAGATGGCATGATATATAGAAAATATGGAAAACCCTAAAGATACCACCAAAAAAGTGTTAGAGGTAATAAATACTGTTGTAAGATACAAAATTGAAATTTCAGTTGCATTTTTGTACACTGATAATGAAGTTGCAAAAAGAGAAATTGGGAAAACAATTCCATTTACACTGTCACCAAAAAGAGTATGATACATAGGAATAAAATGAACCAAGGAGTTTAAACACCTGTACCCAACAATGATAAAAGCCTGATGAAAGTAATTGCAGAGGATACAAAGGAATGGCAAGACATACAATGCTTCTGGATTGGAAGAATAAACATTGTTAAAATGTCCATTCTATGAAAAGCAATCTATAGACTCAGTTGATGTCTATAGAAATACCAACAGCATTTTCCAAATAACTAGGCAGTAACTCTAAAATTTGTATGGAACCACAAAAGGCTCTGAATAGCCAAAGCGATTTTGAGAAAGAAGACCAAAGCTGGAGTTACCACAATCCCAGATTTCAAGATATACTACACAGCTACACTAATCAAAACGATATGGTACTGGCACAAAAAAGACAATGATCAACAGAAGAGAGCCTAGCAATAAATCCACACTTAACATGGTTGATTAATGTATGATAGATAATGGAGAAAAGATCATGTCTTCCACAAACTCTATTAGGAAAACTGGACAGGTGCACACAAAAGAAAGAAATTGGACCACTTTCTTACACCATGCACAAAAATAACAGCAAAATGGAATAGAGACCTCAATGTGAGACCTGAAACCATGAAACTCTTAGATGAAAACATAGGCAGCAACCTCTTTGACATCAGCTTTAGCCACATTTTTTCTAGATCATCTCTTCGAGCAAAAGAAACAAAAGCAAAATTAAACTGTTGGGACTACTCCAAAATGAAAAGCTTTTGCACAGGGTAAGAAACCATCAACAAAACCAAAGGCGACCTGCTGAATGAGAGAAGGTATTTGCAAATGACATATCTGAGAAGGTGTTAATATCCAAAATACATACAGAGCTCAACATTAAAAACTGGGCAGAAGACCTGACATTTTTTTTTAAAGGAAGATACAGACACGAGAAGATGCTGAACATCACCCAGAAAATGCAAATCAGAACCCCAGTGAGTTATCACCTTACACCTGTCTGAATAGCTAGTGTCACAAAGAGAAGAAATAACAAGAGCTGTCAAGGACGTGGCTGTAAAAGAACCATCAGGCACCATTAATGGGTATGCACACTGGTGCAGCCACTGTGGAAAACAGTATGGAGGCTCCTCAAAGATTAAGGCTAGAAATACTTTATGATCCAGTAATTCCACTATTGGGTATTGGATATATGTCTATATATATGTATATGTAAATAAAAATCCACTATCGTGCAACAAAAAAGAATGAGATCTTGCCATTTGCAACAACATAAGTGGACCTAGAGGGTGTTCTGTTAAGTGAAGTCAGTCAGAGAAAGACAAATACCACAGGATTTCACTTCTATGTGGAATCAAAAAATGAATAAAGATGAAAAGCAGAAACAGACCCATAAATACAGAAACCCATCTGGTGGTTGCCAGAGAGGAGGGGGTTAGCAAAAAGGGGTAGAGGGGAGCGGGAGGTGCAGACCTCCACTTACGAAGTCATGGGGGTAAAAGGTATGGTGTAGGGCATGTAGGCAGTGGTACTGTAACGGCCTTGTGTGGGGACACACGGTAGCCACACTTGTGGTGAACACTGCCGAGCATGTAGAGTTGTCCACCTGAAACTGTTACACTGTGTGTCGACTATATTTCAATAAAAAAGAGAGAAAAAGATATTTTGAGATATATTGTCATTCATTTTCCTAATACCAGAGACAGAAAGATGATGAAGAGACAGACTGACAGACATAGGAGGAAAAAAATCATATCCCCTGGAGGAGAAAACAGAATGACATCTGAATCTCTAGCAGCAGATTCTGAGGGGAAAACAATTTCCAGACAAGAATTTAATGCCTAATGAAACCAATCAAGCTGAGAGTGAACCAAAGACATTTCAGACATCCAACATCTTTAAAAGGTCATTTTCCAGGTATTCCTTCTAGCCCTGAGCTCTGAAAGATGCTACATATCTTACTTTATCGCGCTTTGGTCTTGCAGCATCTTTGGGCAGCACAGTAACCAGCGGCCAAGCTCGTGAGCACTCTGGGGGACAGCATTCTGGAAGGTCCCCGTCTGACAGCTCTGACCATCACACAGGCCTGTTCGGTTGTTGAAACAAAGATTTCCCAATCTCACGTGACGACTGCATACACTAGTTGGTCTTTGGTCGAGGCCGCAGCTAGATGTATTAATTTCAGCAAGGTTAGCTGAGTCTATGGAGTTGTCCACAGTGTCAACTCAGCTAAAATGAAAAACCAACCACTTTATGGAAAGACTTCTTCAGCAAAAATAAAAATTCTTTCTTCTTGGTCGCTCAGTCCTCTCCTGCCCCATAACCAATAAGATCAGAAGTAGAAGTGCACTGGGTCAGCACCCAGCTCTTAGAAGATGTTTAATAATTAACTGTGGACTGGCCAACTGCTGACCTCACTGAGCAAAGACTGAATTAAGGGGAAGATGATTGGTTATCTTTCCAAATTCTATAGTCTAGAGCAGTATGGGAAATGCACACAGCAAATGACCACAAAGACCACCCATTTCACAATGAAATCAATGTATATGACTTGGTAAACTATACCAAGAAGTGTACAGAAAAATAAAAGACTGAATGCCAACCTTAGCCTATAGAGGATCAAGCTGTACTTTATAGAAGCCAACTTAAGTATGGTCTGCAGAAGATAATAAATCCCAGAACAAGCTGCCTGAAATGCCCTTGTTATAATTCCACTACCTTTTTAAAACTCAGAGTCTGGTGTTAAAAATGTCAATTACATTTAGGTCATTTGTACCTCAGTGTGTGTAAGTTGCAGGTCCATTTACAGGACAGAGAGAGGAAAGAGCACAGAGCTTGGTGCAAATGGGCAGAAATGGGCATGCAAACAAGAACTGAGTGAGTCAGAAATGGGCTTCATTTTTGTAGCTGTGAGGGTGCAGGTCCACGGACCTCCCAAGTACTAAGCTCCCCGCGCATGCTGGGGGGGGCCATCCAGAGACCCAAAGCAGCAGTGAGTTCTCATTGTGAAAATCAAGTGGTTAGGAAAAACTTTGTGGAGAGGAGGAACAGTGACAGGCAGGTGAGCTAGGATTTGTGTGGCTTCAAAATGCTTATTAAACATGTTGTCCAAACCCCCAGGTTGTGTATCAACCAGCTGGGGATTACAGCTGGGGATTAATTTAGATGTGTGTAGAATCTAAGCTTCCCTATCGGTCCTGAGTTGCTGAAGAAAGGGATTGTTAGGCAGAGCTTTAGAGCCAGCCCAGGGACTTGGACTTAATAAAGCATTTCAGAGGGGATCAGAGGTTCTGGGGTGATCAGGGTATAAATTCCTAATCCCTGTATACACATTTGATCATTTATTCAGCCCCAGGACTCATCATCACGAGGCAGGCCGTGTGAAATGTTTCCCCTGACCTCCTGCACAGCCCCACCAGGAGCTCATTCACATTGGCCAATTGGAAATTGAATATTGCACTTGAGTGTGCATTTATACAAAGGCTGCTAAATCCTGGATATCACAGGAGCTTGGATCAATTTACCCTTAGGTGTTCTCATTTATATTATTCAAACTTAAAACTGCATTTAGTTTATTAATACCAAAATGGTTAGCTGGGAAAGAATAAAGCCCCATAGAAGCTCTTGTCTTTGTCATTTTTAGCACAGTCAATAGGAAATGTATTGAAAATGTCAAGAGATCAAGTCATTGTGAAGAGTTTCCTACCAAAGTACAGTGAATTATTTGAAAGTCCTGGCATCCAAAGCAGCCAGGGCACCCTCCTTTCCTAGTCACGTACAAGTACTAACGTGGATGTCAACTGGGTGCTCGTTCTCACTGTCTGAACATCTCAATCACAACCAAATAGACCTTGGTGAGTCAAATAAAGCATGAGAAAAAAAGGGCTCACCATATAGGGAGAGAAAAGTACATCTCATATGGAGTCCTACCTATGTCTTGGGCCTTTAAGGAACCTTGTTTGAAACACTGGGGTTTTGCTTTATTTTATAATTGGAAAGAGTGAACTTTACTGCTCTGGTTCTTAACTTCTGTGTTAAGACCCGCAGTCCTCATTTCTCCATTGACCCTGCAGAATTTACTCCTTTGGATTTTATCGTCTGTTTTCCTGTATGCTGCCTTGCATTGCTGCTGATTTGTTCCCATCACTATTTCTGGCCCTTTTAGTTGTAATTAACTTGTTCTGTGCACCCCCTCCCCGTCTCCTCCATTCAGAGGACTATCAGAGTGCATCACCAGCACTCAACACATTTGTTGACTGACGTCATTGACACCCACATTTCACAGGGATGACCGTTCTGTTTGAGCTAAGCAAAATTATTGTGGAATTCAATGTTAAATTTAGCTATTGTTTAGGAAACTTTACATTTTATGTCTCTATGATTCATTATATATTCCACGTAAAGAAAGTTGACATATGTAAAAAGAGAAACCAAATAGTACCAAGGACTTTCATTCTGATTGTCATTAATGCCTTACCTGTATCTGAGGTTTTTGAAAGAAAGCGATCTGAGTGTAGTCTTACTATTTATTGTAGGGCTGAGCTTGATTAGGTGTTACCGAATCTGGATTCCAGTTCCAATGGCATCCCTGTCCCCCTGCTCCTATGAGCAGATCACTCTGACTCGGGACTGACTTTTATCCTTCATAAATGTGTCAGAAAAGAGCATGATTAGATTTTTGGATAGGGTTATATGGGTGAAATAAGGTATCCGAAAGAATTCTGAAATATCAGAGCCTCATTTCTTTATATTCCAAGTTAGTGTAATTGTCGTATAATACTTTTAAAGAAATGGTCAATTAAAACTTTAAACGAAAATCCTTGATAAAACAAAATGGCACGACTCCCATTCATAAAAGTAAATATAGATTGCTCCTACTATAAGAATTCTTAGTGCTACCAACTGTTATTTTCAGATATTTTTATCAAGAATCAAAGATTTTTTTCCCTTCTTAGTGTAGCGGTGGCAGCGATACTGAGTTTGCCCACACCCTCTGCTCTCCCGCCTTTCTGATTCTGCCTTCTGTCTCTGCGGCTCCTCCCCACCAGCCCGTCTCTTACACACACAGCTTGTATCTGCTGCTAACATCCACCTGTCTTAGGAAAAGGAGTCGTTTTTAGGAAAGAGGGGATGATGGGTTTGGCTCCGCTGTGCCTTCCAAGTAAAAGTCTAAACATTTAATTTAGGATTCCAAAACTTCATCCTACCCTTCTCCATCCACCTTCACGCTCAGTCTCTTCCCCTCATTTTGTAAAGCTACCAAATGGTTGGACACGTGCTGATACTGATCCTCAATTTCTGGATCACTGTGGGCTTTTGTTTGCTTTTCAGCTGCTGCTTTAACTCCCTGTTTCTATCTCTCTTGACAAAACATGGTGTTCTGTTCAACATTCTATTTCCAAGAGTGCTTAGGAGATTGTTCTTGGACAATGAGAAGCAATCCAACAGAGCTGTTGCATTAAGGTGAATTGCTGGGCCACATTTTTAGGTCTGGGTATCAGACTTAATGTGTTACGGACCTGGACAGAGTAAGTCTCTAGCGTTAGTGTGCTAAACGGAGTCTTTACATGTGACCAGAAGGGAAGAATCACGCTGTCTAACCAATAAATGCTGGAGCTCACAAACTACAAATTACTAGAACTCAGTCACCAGCTACGGCAGACACTCCGAGGCATGAATGTTGTCTACAGTGCTCAGTAATTGTCCGAGGTCTTCGACAGACAGGATATACCTGTCTTTAAAGCCTATGGAGAGTCTACAGAACATAAAAGGGGAGCTTCAGAACTTAGGATAAATACTACACGTTCAAATAAAAATTTCATTATTCAGTTTCCTTGATCCTTTGTTTAGGAAAAAAATCAAACTTGAAAAAAAAAAGTTCAACTGGGACCAGGCACAGCTGCTGCTTCTTATTACGTGAAAGTATCTTTCCCAAGAAACACCACTCCCTAGCACCTGAAGCCGTGGGAAGGCCACACCTGTCCAAAGACACAGGAGTGTCACCTTGAGCCTTGTCATGGACAGGCTTGCTGAGCCTTTACGTTTCCTGTCCATTCATTCTCATCTGCCCTGCCTATTTGAGTCACACTGTCTGTGTTTTCTCCATAGATTATTAAAACGGGAAGAAAGTTTCACATTCATCCCTCGGTCCCGTGAAGAGCTTCCAGATAACTTTCCAAAGGAAATCCCTGGGATCTGCTATTTCCTGGAGGTAAGGACTGGTCCGAAGCAGCCAAAGCCTTCTCTTTCCTCCTCGAGGATAAAAAAAGTTTCCTACAACATTGGCACCATGTTCCTCCGGGAGACAAGCCTCTGAGACCAACTGCAAATCAAAGACCCCTCCAAAAAGCACAAGCCCGGCACATGGGTCACGACAGGCGAGGAGAACGAGATGGTTTCTCTTTCACTGCTTGGCTGAGAACGAGCAGTGGAACTTCTGTGTTATGTCAGGCAATAATCCTAGGAAAACGTGGATGACGACTGTCAATTACAAAAACGGGAGGGGGTCAATGAGATGTGTCCATCCATGTGAGTGTTTTTTGGTCATATCTCTATATATCTATATTTTAAGTAGGACCCCCCTTCAAAACTAATAAATAGATTCTGTGTTTGGTTTGTCACACATACAGGTATCTTTCCCCATTTATCTAGATCACTTTTGAGAGCCAGTTTTGATGATATATTCCTACATTTAGTGAGTTGTTACGTGAGAACTATTTTCTAACTTTGTTTTTCTGGACAGACATTTCATCCATGCGCATCATGGCAGTGTGGTCAGCCTCCCAGCAGGGAGAACTGTAACTTAGCAAAATATTTTAGGGATATTACCTATTTTTCTACATCTCTCTTCTTCTAGATAATCACATTTCACACAACATTACTCGAGTTTCAGATTCTGCTACTGTGTAGTTGGTATCTTACGTAACTGTAACCTATTAATCAAATAGTTTCACTTATTTAGACAGATTAGTGCTTGGACTGAGAATACATATAACCAACGACTCCAGATGCTGAGAAAGCACTGTATGTCTGCTTAGTAAATATATCTTTTAGATTTAATTAATGTAGCATGGAATCCAGGGGAAACAGAATTTCCCAATAAGAGATTCATCAGTAACTAGGACTACAGAAGAGTCTTGTTGCCATCTTCTATCAAATGTCAGTTAAAACGAAATGCTTTGCTGCCCTTTTCAACTTAGCACTTACACCATAGGTACCTTGTACAATGTACTCAACTATATTCAAATAAACAGCATCCCCACTTCACGACTTGTTACTCCGGCTGCCGGACGCCTCCTAAGGGCTACCTTCCACTCTGGGAGCAAATTCCTAGATGCTTGCATTAGGGAGAAAGAAGCTGTAGGGTGTTTTGCCAAGAATGTTATTTCTTCTTGCAAAGTAAGGGGTGGGGGACCCTGTGTTTTATGGCTTTGAGATTAAAAAAAAAAAAAAGAATTTTTCTTCTGCAGTTTGACTGATGTGGCTCTTAAATCCAGTGGATCACCTTCCTGAACACTGAAGTAGGTCTGCCCTCCAGGCCTAGTCATTGCCATAGTGACAGACAGGCTTCTGTCACATGCGGTGCTAAAATGAAGACCTGTTCCCATTAATTAGCACTGCATGAAAATATTATCACAGACTCCCCCTGAAATCAGGAGCACAGTACATCCAGAGTTTTCCTGTTTGGGATCTAGTATAAAACCCAAGTTTCTGCTGAGGTTAATGAACTGGAAATGAGTGTTCTGTGAAACCCTGGAGTGGCCGTTTTCCTGCAGACGTGGTGCTCACTGAGAGCTCGTGTCTCCGGACCGCGCTAGAGTGATGGCTGCGTCACGATTCGTTGATGCCACAACTCAGCTACAGAGCATATTAACTCGTGTCCAGTGTTGTCTGGGAGGCTTACTAGCGTTTTTAAGTTCTCTCCGTGTGTAGCTAGAAAACATTTATAGATGTGCAAAGTACTTGTTATAATGGCGATCACTTCTGTAATTGCTGAACTGTTTTCACTGCAAGGCTTATGCGGACGCGAGTGCCGCACATGGTGTGGAGACAGGACCGAGACCCTGAGCTGAGCTTTCTGAAGCCTGGCCTGCCCTGCTCCTCGGGTCTAGCTCTCCGTGTTTAACACTGTGGGGGCCAGAAGGCCCGTGTGTTTATTTGAGGGGAGTTTTACAGACTGGGGACAGGGTGCTCTCGTGGGGGTAATTACAAAAGAATTTCTTCAGGGGACTGGGAAATTAACCCACTCACTTCACGGGGAACCAGGGGCAGGTTTATAGCTACTGTGGACACAACAGGCTCAGAGAACCTCAGTGCTCACACCAAAAACAGATGACCCTTGACCCCTGTGCTCTGCTACAGCCCAGGAACATGGGGAGAGAACCAGGCTTCACTGAAGTCATTTATGCTCATTCCGCATAAGAACTTAGAACTTATTGTGGTAAACTAAATAAATGTTTTGGTGGTAAGCAATGTGTTTCATAACCATAAGGCAGCAAGGGACTTCCAGTAATCCTCCAACCTATTTCTCTGCTTTTTGTGAAGATTTGTCTAAGCGGCTATTCTAGATATATGATCACTCTCTATACTTAAGAATATCTGCGGGAAGCATATTTTTAAAACATCACTGAAAATCCACTTCATTATCCAGTAATTGGTAATAGGGCCCAAGACACGAATTGTATATATATTCAGCTTTTCAAAAGAATAACAAACTCTTTCAGTTTATATTGCTCTCCTTAGAGAAGTAGCCATTTACATTGTCACAAACGTCACGAAGAAAAATATACCAGAGTTCTATTACAGATCACAGGCTGTAAACTACACTTTTCAAACTATGTAATCTACATGTATCTTTGAAGCTATAATCTGCGGCAATAGTCTACTCTGCTACCCTTTTGCCAACCTACTACTGATGACTATTAGTTACACTGTGGCTATGTGTTTGCCAGTCACTGCATACAATGGGTGTTCGGCTAGCTGTGCTCAGCTCATCCAAGTTAAAAGCTGTGAAAACTATTACATTATTTGTCCTCCATAATACAGTCTACATATCCTCCATTTAGGAATTGTCACTGCAACATTGGGTCACAGCTAGTACTTCATCTGACTAATATCTGTATTCTTACCTAAAAATTATTGTACACATTATGCATTTTAGTGTGGCAGACTGAAAAGAATGTAAATGGATGTCCTATTAGAAATCAAGTGGTATTAAGTTAGGAAAATGGCTTTAACCCACTCTAAAAGGGTTACATTAAAATATAATTTAGCACTTACAGCTCCTCTGGTTAGTATTTTTTTAGGCAACTAATCTGAAAAAGTCACGTTATGACCTGGCATCAGTATTGTTTTGATAGAAGCAAAGTCATTTGCAGATCAATCGGTTACCTAACGAAGTTACACACCCACATGTGTACCTCCAGACAGTGCACAGTATGTGCTTTGGGGACCTTAGTAAGTAACAGCCATAATAAGAAAGACTACTCCTCAATGGCTGCACAACACGTAGCGTTGGGAAAGAAGATAAAGCTTCTATGTAAGAGGTGACCAAACTGTCTAAAACCTGTCTTGATATGCATCTCTTCTACTTTACATTATTTTGGATTTCCCTTTTAATATATGACTCTGTGGCGTCTGATGAGCCATGGCCTAAATGACTCTGATTCGACACTTCAAAGGGTTACTCTCACCGTCTCACGGTTGGTTCTCTTGTCCAGGCATAAAAGTATCAGAGACACAGCGTTCTGCTGTTCAAGTACAAAGTGCACCTCTCCAGGAAACAGAGCAAAGTGAGGCAACACCTTAGACAAAATCTCATTCACAAGTGCAGCCAGGCTTTTAATTTTGCAAAATGCTCCAAAGATTTCCAGCAATAAAGCCAAATTAAATCGACTGATACATACAAAAGGCCAAAGCCTCAGAGTTCCGAAAACCAGCAAGCTCTGTGTTTTGTACAGAAAGATTGCTGCCAAATGAAACCACGTATTTGAGGTTGTGAGATATCAAGAAGTAACTCAGGATCACGACTGTCATTAAATACATTCACTGAAGGCTCCCTGGGATCCTGGCTTGCGGAGGGCAGGTGTTACCGATCATTAGGGCAGAGAATAGAACTGGGACACGTAGGTTTCTGTCTTATCGTGCATTTTGAGAACACTGAGCCCTGGCCCAGACCCTGCCTGCTCCGTGCTGTCCGCGGAAACCATCTCACTCCCTCCAACCCGGCCCCAGGAAACACTAGCCTCTCTGCACCTAACGTGGCCCCAGCCAGAGTGGCAGATGCCCATCTCAGGCAGACAGGGAGACCCATGCAACCCCAGGCCCAAGTTACAGCGCCCTTCTGAAGTGAACGAACCATTCCCAGTTGTGCTAAGGCCCTGCCAACATCTGCAGCTTTTCCCTGCACTTCCTCTTCCAAAAATACTCTGACTCCAAGCACTTGGTATAACTTTGCCAAAAATTCATTCAAAAAAAATTACATATGACCCTGAATAGGCTTTGGGTGACACCAGAGGCCTTTCAGCCAACAATACATAGAAACTCAAGTCCAAGAACCAAGAACCAGTCAGTTGCAACCTAGGTATTGTTATTGTTAGAGCCTCAACTACAAAAATTGTGTTATTTCTGTAAGCCTGTCTTACCAGATACAGCTGGAAAAACATGGTGCATGAGAGACTGCATCGTGAGAATTTAACACATGACCTTCTGAACGACAATTCCCTATGGGCAGCTCCGATACGCATATACTTCATTCACAAGCAGCTGATTTCCTATCTACCTAAGCGGTATTAATGTGACTGAGCAAGCTTTATTGTTACAGGGGTAAATCGGCCCCAGCAGAGGACTCAGTCCGAGGGTCCTCGAGGTGGTGAAGAAGAACAGACACTGGTATTACAGACCAATGAACATAAATGTTGTCAGAACATACTGAGAGTGTGCAGAACTCCTTCCTCACACTCGAAACCTAAGTAGTATTGTCCCGCCACTTTTGTTTCCTTCCTTTGTTCTTTTTCCCTTTCATAAAAAAAGAGGAAAAAAAAAAGAAAGAAAGAAAGCCAGTGAGAGTCAATCTCATGTTGTGAAACTTTGTTTCAGAAAGTAATGAATCCTCTTTGGGGATGGAGGTCGGGATGTGTGCACGTGTGTGCTGTATGTAGATAGTACGTGAGTCAAAGGAGCGATGTTTTGGAAGGACCTGGAATGTCCAGAAGTAAAGTTTGCATTTTTGTTTCCCATATGTTGAGACCAGGACACAGCTTCAGTCAAGGGCTTCACTGCATTCCCATCCTCAGTAAGAAATGATCCTGTTCAATGGTGCAGCTCTTCAGCGTGGCCGTCTCCGGCTGCCCATGTACGAATTACCGAGGAGGCCTTCCGAAATACAAATTACTGAGCTTCACACCTGCCGAGATTTGGATTCTGTGGGTGGCAGGTGTGGCCCAGGCATCTGTATTGAGAAAATCACTCTAGGTATAATGAGAATATAAAGCCAGATTGGGGCATCGCTGACGAGTATTCGCATAATCCCAATCACCGGGAATAAATACAAGTTCACTAAGAAAGTAGTGTATTATTTCATCTGTAGTTATTTTGAAAAGCTAAGTATTTTGGGCTTTGTAGCATTATTCTTTTCACAAGTTTTAATTTTGGCATTGGTCTCAAATTTACAGTCTGCTCTTGGAGCAGGAGAATTCAAACTTACTAGAAACAGAAGCCAACACGAAGAAGCATGAGGAAGGAATATTGCTCACTACAGGGCTATGAGGCACAGTGGACCCAATACCGTTTTCTGAGTTCCCACCAGAGCTGTATCTCACAGTATTTGCTGATCTGCACACCAAGCTACGAACTACACACTTTTAGACAGAGAAGTGAACATCAAAGTGACAGCCTGATTTCTGAGTGCTTCAATTTTTATGTTATAAAGAAATCACCAACTTAATACTTAGTCTCACTCTGTACTTTTCACACTGAATTGCGCATTCATCTAAAAATGATTTCCTAGCAATACTTTATAACAACCTTTCAAGCAATAATTTAAGCCATGGTATGAGGCCATATGAAACCTGTACTTCTGTGCACTTCATAGAACCTTTAAGGAAATAGAAACGTATTTTATACAAGCAATAATACAGCGGGTGTGGACTTTCAAAAGATATTCGTGAATCTACTATAGCAAAATGAGGAGCAGCAAGTGATAACTTGGATAAAAATTATCTGATCAAACAACATCATTCATCTATCTCAGAAGCCATTCACTTATACACATGCTATAAAGTAGTAGACTCCCACTACGTTATTTCTGTTGTATAATTTTAAAAATACCTATCATAATATGATTTACATTCTTCTGAAGAGATCTGTGTATGTAATGTTGCCCAGACTTTCAGATCTTTGTAGAATTTAATAGTGAGGAGTACTCAAGGATGGATAAATGAGTAAAGGTACAGCCTAGGTTGGATGAGTTGATTGAGAATGTAGGCTTTGCAAAAATACAGATGGATCTTGGGACAAGTTAATTCAGCTCTTGGTTTGGTAAGGTCTTAGAAGATGAAAGAGTAAAGACAGAAAGAGCTCATTGCTACTGTTTTCTATGATGGCAAATACTTAAGAAGTATAATAATAGTATTTTGGCTCCAGAAAATGATTGACTGGACGTCATCTGCAGTATAATTAATAAACATCTGAAAATGATCCTGTAGCCATATTGAAAATAACCCACCCTTCTCAACTATTTTGATGAAAGTACTAAAGCTTATACATTTCGTTTTTAGTCTTAAAGTGTAATTTTAATCAAATATGGAACAGTCCATAATAATTAGTCCTTTAATAGTTAAATTACTCCTCCATCACTTAGCATAACATACTAGGATTATTGCTCAAGGCAAGTGGTAAACTGATGTTACAGTGAGGAACTTCTGAACATCATATTGTTATTTAGCAAAGTCACATAAACTTGGGATCCGTTCCTAAACCTCTACATAGGATTACAGCTCCTATTACTGCCTCCCCTCACTGGGTAGACTCTCTTCTGAAATCATGAATCTGAATACAACTGGAGTGGTGGGTGCGTTCTCTGCTAGTTTACTTTCCCGTTAACCACTGCAAAACTAAGGCAGCGTCCTTCTCACAATTTAGAAAATCACCCTGTAAAAATCCAACAGGATTGTTGATTCCCTGAGAAAGTTTTTTGATAATTATTTTTTTTTGCATATTACTGGATGCTTAATTCTTAATAATCATACTTTTTCATTGTTAATAAATGGAAAATACTTAATTTGAACCTTCTATAGTGATTTAGCCTTTCAATTAATTCATCTAGCTCATGATCAGATCATTCTAAATATTAGACTTACATACTGTTGCTTATTATTTGAAAGCAGAAATCTAAATAGCAAAGCCTAAGTAATAGCTTGTTTCTGATTCTTTTGATACATAGTTTAAAAATAAAGGAATCAGTTCATATTCAGCCTTCTTCTGTGGCCTTTTCACTATCTGGAGATAAAGACAGGATTCTCCTAAATATATTTTTACTGTGGCCTATTAAATGTAATTAAATATAAGTAGGACCGTAATGCATTAATTGCACGTAGTATCAGAAACGTGCAAAATTGCTTCTTCACACCACCCCACTTTTTAAAGACAAGCCTCCTCTTTTTCTGCCCAGCAGATGTACATCAGACTCGGGCCCCAGGGACAGATGGAGATGGTGGGGGTAGGCAAGAGCTTTAGCAGAGATGGAGCGAAAAGATTTAATTTTTTTCTGCAGGAAAGTACAGATGCTCTTAAAGAAGAGGCAGTTTCCACAGTGGACACATGTGGTTTAATGAAAGCCAGATGACTTATTTGACTACTGGTCATTCTGAAGTTAAAAAGAAAAGGGGAAAATAAAATCCTTCACAAGCCATTTTCAGTTGTCTTCGGAGGTAGTGTCAAGCCTCTCGGCAGCTGTACAGATCAGGATTAGAACCTCACAGAGCTATAAATAGAAACTCTCAGAAGGTAGCAGAGAGAACTAGCCTTGGTTACCGTGATGAAGGTAAATGAAGGTGTCAGAACATCTGGACTGAAGGAACAAAGGAGGCCAAATACCAGCTCTGCCACATGTCACAGAAAAGCCTGCTGAAATTAGCTCCAAAGAACTGACTACCAGCGTGCAAGTGATATTAAAACATTTATTCCCCGTTTATAACAGGCCTGGCTGAGCTAACGCTCAGTAAGAATATGATTTGATTTTACACACCCTTTTTCTAAGTGTGTTCTGACATTATAGAAATGATATCTTTCCCTTGTTGGGAAATTTCATCCCAAAGAATGAAAAATACCCTGTGTTCTAAAATCAGTAAAATCATTTTGGGAGCTAGACTCTATTCCATAGTCTTCCTCACATCGTCCTCAAGGGGGGCTTGGGCTGCTGGCAGAACAAGGGTTGGGCTTCAGATAGAAGCCTTTCCGACCCTGAGACCACCCAGCTCCTGCAGGGTGGGGGCTGGGCAGAGTCACCCCAGCATTTGATGGCATTCCGCAGGAAAGAAGAGGTATTCTCTGGCTTCCGAAATTAGAAGTGGTAGCCTCTTATCTACATTGGAAGATGTTTCACTTACACATAACGGGTTAATTCAGGCAGAGATTGTTTGGAACAGAAAAAGTTTTAAGGAGGGGAACAGATCTGAATCACTTTTAATCAGAATTATCAGCTAGAAAAACAATTTAGGACAAAGGTTTCTGTCTTGAAAGAGTCAACTTAAATCCCAAAGTCACAATGCTAGCTCTCTTGGAAAGCTTTCTAAATGTATCCATTTCTTCAGCACAGAGAAAGAAAAATAATTTTATTGATGGATTCCTTAAGTTTCTACCCCCTGGAGGTAACATATAATAATCATAAAACGCATTTGAATCATTTTTCTCTGTTTTCCATTTGTGGCAGAATAGATATAGAGGATGTCACAAAAACAGACTTACAAATTGAAGCATTAAGCCATTGTTTGCAACTTTGACAACACTCTTATACTTAAAATACTAAGCTCTTTTAAATGACATAAGGGGTAAGAATAATTCATATCCATATTCCTGTTATTATCAGAATAAAATCTAAGTCCAAGCTAATATATATTCAAATCATTTGAACAGTAAATATCCACATCCTACACCACCTCTGGCTGACACGCATCTACACATTTCCGACCCCGGTGAGACATCAAAACCCAGAACTCCTCTCCTTTTATAGTCTCCTTTATGCTCAGTATCGCTGACTTTCAAGGCCAACAAGAGAAGACAGCTTTCTTCCGAGGCTGGGAGGGGATGTGGATCAAATCTGGATCTATAATACGTTTATGTATAACCACTTAAAACATTGGTTTTGTTTTGTTTTCATTCAAATCTCCATGAAGTGAAGCAAAATACTGGGAGTGGCCAGAGAGTCGATCAACAACATGAAACCCCCCTACCAAATTTTTTGGTATAAATTACCATGTTGAAATTAAAGTCAAAGCTTGGCTTGGCGTCTCACATGAACTGTTTCAATCTGCTTCAAATGTGTCATCAGGCGCTTGGAAAGTCCGTCCCTTTCTTTGTTTTACCACTCCATGACCTGGAGTAACGGGTACTCATCTCTTTTTCTTTTGATCCTTATAAACACGTTATTCCTTATCTAAAAGAACTCTCCTACGAACATACAAGTGGATACCTGACTATACTTCATGAGCATGGATTAAACAGTTTTGGCTGGATTCAGCTAGACTGCAGGAAAAAGGATAGCGACAGGGAAGATGAAGAGAGAGAGAAAAATGCAATTTTTCCTATATCAAAATTATGTCTATAGCCCAACCCTGTTAACCCAGAAGCTGAAAATAAAAAAGAACTGATTGTAGATTTTTAACTACAGTGTTCATATTTAACAGAATGTCAAAGTTCATCATGTCAAAACTTTGATTAACAAACTTTAAAAACATGCTCATCAGAATGAATCTACTTAAAAGTACAAGAACTGCTTGCCTTATAGATTCCCCCCCACATCCCACCTCCGTACAGAATTTGTTTTCTGTTGGGAAAATGCGGTACTCTGTCTTCCATCAGTATTTGCCATGTGCCCTCATTAAACGCTATTATAGTCTCTAGGATCATAGAAGCAGTGAAAGGGTCCAGATCTCAAGTGTGGCTCGACCTTGAGCATCAGGTAGAATTTACTATTGTTTCTGAGACAGACTCTTGGCAAATCTGAAAGGCATGGCCTCTGTGCCCAGGAAACTAATCAGGCCCTCAACGTGGCCAACATCCTCAGCTTCTCTTTTTTTCTTTACACTCTTTCTCTCCTTCCCCCCCTCCTTCTTCTCTCCTTCCTACCTTCCCTCCTTCTTTTCTTATGAAAGATGTGAAAATGTTTCACTATTTTGGCTGGGGCTTCTCTTTTTCACTTGCATATCACTGAGCACAGTGTGACTTCAGGGGGTGAGGAAAAGAAGGTGCGCACTGAGAGATCATTTGAGGATGGAAATGACTGAGATCACTGAGACCTTGGCATCTTGGTTCACAAAAGAGGAGATTAAAATACATCCATGTTTGTTCTTTTACACCGAACTTGAACGCTTTCTCAAGAAGTTTCATGGTCAACCTTTTTGGACAAGCTCCTATTTTTTGCCTGTACAAAAGATCTTCATTTAACAAAATCCTCTAAATTCAAATAGTAAAATTTTACTTAGGTACCACACTGCTCATCACTGAAATAGAAAAGAAGCTTCTTCCACTTCTAAGGAGGTTGTTTTTTAAAAAACGACTTTCCAATAAGACCAGTACACCCAATGCCACTTGGTTTCACTGGCTCTTTATCGAGAGATGACCGTCACACTGTCTTGCTCCCTGTGTACCTCTCCGTAGCTCAGCTTCCCAGAGCACGGTGTTTGGGGTTCTCTTGGAGAGTCTGAAAACATTTGCCATCAATTTTGTAAGTCTACTGTATTGAAAAAGCAATATACAATGTATTCCCTATTTCTTTGCTCTCCACCTTTGAGATCCTAGTGTGTATTTAGACAGCTGGTTCTAACCAGTTTCCACTTATTCACCAGAATTAACTAATTACCGTGCTCTTAAATACAGAAAGATGCAGGTTGGATCCTTTACAAGTCCCAATTCAAAGCCATTTTTTTTTTCAGGGAAAATTCAGTCATTTCCAGCAAATATTTTATTCTTAAGGGGAAAAGAAGTGAATTATCTTATTTAAAAGAGTGAAAATGAGGAAGATATATTATCTTTTCATTTTAGGTATCCTCAACACTAGAATAATTTGAGCAAGTACTGAATAAGATTTAAAGACTCTTTAATCCCTCAAATGAAAATATTTTCATTTTTTCTTAGCATATTAATAATATAGTCAAGCTCCGTATCAAGTAGTCTCCATGATGTAAGTTTGTGTTCCTTAACAGAAAATTATATAGAAATAATACAGCTTTTGTATTTGTCTGGAAAGATATGCTTCTGTAAGTCAAATATCTTTGAACTTTGGTTCTCACTTCTCATTTAGACTTTTTTTTTTTTTAATACATCTCAAGGGTCTTCTACTCTAACAGATCAGGTAGTCAGTACAGGGAAGGGATCTGACAACTTGAGAAAAATTAAAAATTTGAAAAGGGTAAATTCAATGTCAATTGACATTTATTTCACACTGACTTATCGTGAAATTGTGAAGAAAGAGGCAGCTACCATATAAATTGACACTTACAAAAATACAAAAGTACTTTCTTCCTGTTATCTCCAGTGTTAAGAAAGCCTGTGTCTTGAGATAATACACAATATTAATACCTGTTCGCCTTCAATGCCTTTACCATTTTTATTTCTTGATGGAAATATGTTTAAAAATCACCATAAAAATAGAATAAATGTGGTTAAGGAAAACAGGAGAAATTAAGATCAAATGTGAACATCTGTGACCCCTAGTCCTATTTTCTCCATTCTGTTGTTCCTGCCGAATTGGCATTTAAGGCCCAGGTTGGCAAAGTGTATAAGCTACTAAACACTGTCTCCTTTAAGAATTTGGAGCTAAGGATGGATTATTCCAACTATGTGGATATTAATTCAGCTATCCCAGCAGGTTTTGACTACCACGAAAATCAGGTTAGGTTCAATTTTGGAAAAATGGACCATGGGGAGAAAGACTTTCTGATTTTTCTTAGAGATGGATAAACAGCTTTCCCCTTATTTAAAAAAAAAAAATCTTCCTGGGAGTTTGGCTTTGGAAAAACTCTGACATTTTCTAACATCTTCCTGCAACTCCATTACAACTTTGGTAATCAAGTCATAGAACTGTCTCATTATGCTTTTAAAATGTACCAGTTATGTGCATTCCAGAAATAACTCATATCATTCTTCATTTCAAAATCAACCTACCTGAATTCTGACTCTTCGACTGTGAGTAGCCATTTTACAAAACCAAAGGGTCTCATTTCCCAAAACTGTACTTTAGATAAAAAATAAAAAATTAAAAAACCACAAAAACCAAAAAACCAAAAAACCAACAAACAAAAAAAACTTGCCTGTTCATCTCAGTGTATAAGATAAACAGCCGGTGCATTCCATCAAACATTCTGGCTCTGTATCATCATCGACAGGCTTCCCAACTCAATACAAAGACATAGTTATAATGTGCTAGGCCTTCATTTGCTTTCTCTGCATGGGGTAGGTTCTATGTAACAAGATACCTGAATTATTTTAATCCTTTGGCCAATTCATTTGCTGTAATTCCATGGGTCTAAATTTTTGGTTTGGCTTGCAGTGTAAATACTATCGTATGTACATGTGCTCTTTTGCTATTAGAGTATACTTTGTGAGTCATTTCTTTTAAAAATCTAGTTATCACAAACTTGAATGACAAGGTCATTAATAATATCAGGTAAATATACTAATATATCTGTAAGGCATGGTTAAATTGCATATATTTTAAAATGTCAAGCTATTTTTTTTAACGATGAATGCAGCTCTAAAACCTGTACCATTCATTACAAAGTTTCATTAGTTGTTTCCTGTTATATTTTAAAACATTTTCCTGTATCCAGCAGTACAGGTTTAGAGGAGCTTTTTCTGAATGAAATGATACAATACGCCTCATTTCACTAGAATTTTACGAATACTAGTCCGTGTGAAAGTATATAAGCACTTACAGGATTATGAACAGCCACTGTATCTTCTTCACTTTTCATGTGACACCATTTTTTACTCATGTGGTCATTTTTTACTTGTAGTATTCTAAATCATGCGCAGTGTAAGTAGCATGTTTCATTATGAAAAACGTCTTTGTATTTACAGACTGCAGAATAAGGTAAATCTGTATATGACAAATGATGGATGAAAGCCTGGGATTCTTATAAAACAAAGTGGAAATGACAGTTCTGTGTTATATTTACACAGTCCATTACAAAACTCCGTCATGCACTTATTTACTTTCTATGTCCAAACTGTCACTTATAAAATATTTAAATCAATAAATGATACCAAAAAAGGGGAGGCTGTAGATTCTTTTTAGCATATTCTTTCACGCCCTGAGTGACGAGGACTAAAGATAAGAACGCAGAGTAAATGAATGAATGTTTTCAATGCATTATCACTATGGCTGCAGATGATGTCAATGACGCAATACTATTCATTTTTACAATATGAATTTTACTATAGGAAGTCTCTTAATTCTCTTACAAAACCAAATGGTACAGGTCATCATTTCTGTAGTTTTATGCACTCTGAATATATATCACACAGGAAAGTCATGCTTCACTTGTCTTACGGTCAGTTTGCTTCCCAGAAAGGACAGAGAAAGAGCATCGTTTTGTTGTCATTATTAAATGTCAACTGAACACCCACTGGGCTGGTGCCCCGTCCAACAGTTAGACACTTCATGTATCTCAAAGAAAACCTTTCAAGTGCCATGCTCCTATATTTCTGCATGAATAGGTACAAAATCCAGTTATCTTTGTTACTGTATTGGCCCTCTCCCTCATAACCATGCGGTCTCAACTCCACAAATCTATTTCTGGCTATTTCTAGCACCTCCCAAGGGGGGGGTCTTCTGTCCACAAACAGAGCTGTGCTCATCCTCTGACCTTGTGTTCTGACAGACATCTGCTGTTTTGGGGTCATGCCACCAAGATTTACTTTTCTGACCCTGTAACACTGAGGAGGCCGAAAAAAAGTAGAGAAAGTGTGTACACACACACACACACGTGCTCACACACGCGTCATTCCAATGAACACTTCCTCGGGAAACAGTAGAAGGTTCCCGGGTGCGTCGCATGATGGCAGGCCTTGCTCCGGCTACCTCTGACGGGCCGTGGGGCAGCTGTGTGTCGCTGGCCATGTCTCCCTATTTAAAACAGAGCTGGAACCTTTCGGCAACTGTGCCTGTGATACCAGCCATGAGGCTGTGCTGATTCTCTAATTCCCAGGGACAGAGACGTTCTAAACAATTAATGATTAGTATCTGCCAACAAATCCCCCAAACAAAACATACCGACCAGACCACAGATTCCCACAAGGTTCTGAGATTCCGGTCGAGCGGCCTCTCCTAATCAGGAAGGGGCGCCACTGCAGAGACCAGCATGAGTCCCTTTTAAGACAAGGTAAAGCTCTTTTTTACCTATTTCCTTATTTTCGCCTGTAGTTTATCTGACGCCCTCACTTCAAAGGAGACGCTGGCTTCCATTTTTTAAATATTCTCTGATGGTGGATCCCTGACTGATAAGACTTGTTTCTCCATGCAGAATGACTGAGGGGGCAACTCAAAATCACATCCAAAGGAATGGAGAAAAATCTGTTGATTTCAAGTCACCTGAGTCAAGACCTCTTTGGACACCCTTAGTGAGAGATTTGGGGCTCGGCAGTTTCAGTATTCCTCTTCAGGTCTGTTGTTGCCAGAACGAGGAGTGCACTACACAAGACTGGGCCACTTATATCTTCCAGAGGCTACTGTTAAGATATTGGCTGTCTTTAAATGATAATACCCAAGATTGATTTATGTGGTGTCCTCTCTGCAACCAAGTAAGTGTTGCTTAGCAGGAACTAACTGGGAGTAAATTCTTCAGAGTGTGGTTGGACCTCCCTGCTTAGACATACCCTGTCTTATTTCCATCTACCCCTTAAACAAACTGAAATATACTGTATGATTCTACACATCATCTCACGATGTTCATGGCTGTAATACAGTAATGCATTTGTGCTGGATAAATGCTAAGTATCTCATTCTTCCATCATATGAACTATGCCACAGAATAACCCCGCCAACTTTAAGAAGAAAGGGGATGACTGACGCTGGCTATTTGCATGAGCTGGTTTATCTGAAGAAAGTGATCCACAGAATGAGGAGGAAGAGAAGATAAAGATGTGCTCCGAGGGGGAAAGACTGGGGAATGCTGGAAAATGAGAAACAAGAGGTTCTCTGTTCCCCAGTTATCTGGCCCCACGGAGTAAGTGGGAGCTCTTGCAGGAAGAAGCTCCCCAAAACCAGAGGCAAAGGAGCTGTTCTGCTCCGGACCCAAGAGATGCCTGGAGAGCAAGGAGTGCGACTTCAAGGTCCAGGTGATGAAGCGGACAGAGCCGGGGGAAGGGACACCCTCCCCATTTTACCTACAAAGACCTTTTCAGCAGTATCGGAAAGGATTTAAGTTATAAAATGTCACTGCGTCTGTAGAGATGAGTTTACGTAAGACACATCCCTGGCATAATTCCATGGTTCACATAACACGTGTTTGCAGTCACCACATCCTGAAGGACCTGCCTTATGGCTTTTTCCTCCATCCCAACCAAAAGCATCTCTGTTCCTGCCCCTTCAGCTTCGGAACATCCGATCTAGACCCGTCCTTCCCGAACACTGGTCCTCACGCAGCACTCGTCTCTAAGAACTTTTCTTTGTTCATGGCTTCCAGAGAGAGAGAGAGAGAAGGAAACTTTTCACGAAGCTATATCAATTTAATTTGAAAAACTTTCTAATTTGGAGATGAACAGAAAAACTAACTCAGCTGTCTTGAGGGGTATCATTGACCGTAGGTGGTTTTGTGGGTTTCCCTGGTTGGTTGGTTTTGACTTTTCAAGAATACTTGCCTTTTGCCCAGACCTGCCCACAGAACGTGTATTCACAAGGAATGTCTTTTTGATGGGCTCTTACCGAACGGGGAAGGAGGGCACTGGATTTGGGGAGGTAAGCATAACGGTGACGGTATCTCTGAGGTATTTAGTCTCCTTACGGACCAGGAAGAATGTGCAGGCTCTGGCACGCCCCTGGAATCCTGGTATACCCAATTTAATGTACTAGAGACGTTTGCATTTGTATTTTGAAAGTAGGAATCAACTGCACTGGTGAGATGCTATGTGGAGGCTAACATTCCCGGATAAAGGATAGTTACCCATGTCCTTTAAATCGTATCACGTAGGTAGCCTTCTGCTCTGTGAATGCACAAGGCCACCACTGTGAGCGCCCATTATATAACCCGAGGTTTTCTGGCACTGCTAAATCACACCACTTTCAAATTACTAACTGCACTGAGCGCAGAGACTTGGGATAGAACCTACCCTGTGAAGAGATATTAAAGTCTTAATCGGAACAGACTTTCAAAAGGTTCTCTTCCTTCGGTTCCTCATCTTACAGCTGCTGGAAGAAGTCCCGCGTGCTCTGGGAGGAGGTTCATGTTCAAGGGGACACTGAGCCTGTGGGAACAGCGGCCCCTATGTGGCCAGAAGGCTGAGTTTTCTCAGGATCGCAGGTGAAGCACTTCATTATCAAGATGCCTTCAGAAGCTAATGTCACTCTGAGCTTATTAGTGCTAATGTGAGAGAGTGAGAAGTGATTGAAAGGCTTAATATTAACACTTTCAAATATAGAACAAGCTTTTCAGCCCGTGAGATGAAGTGAAATCTTTAACGAGCCTCTGCTGTTCTCCCTGCTTATCCACAATTAATCAAGACTCCTAGGCAGGAAATATGTACACAGCCAGCTCCTTCAGCCGGGAGCACTCGAACCCACTGGGCATTCTCACAGTGGCCCCACATCAGCCCCCAGAGGAAGCCAACAAATCCCAACCTCGCTGGTCCGATCTGCATACTTGGGAGGGTTTTCTCCCCCCCCCCCAGTAAATTCTCTTCTGTAGCTCCCTAGATGAGGAAGGGCTACAGTTACTAGTAAATCTGGACCATGTGCTGGGTCCCATCGTATATTCCTTAATTCACTTATCTCATAGCAACCTTACCAGGTGAGCATTAGTGTCAAAAAATAGAAAGACAAGGGGCAACACTTCCAAAATCACTTGCTAAATTACAGAGCTGACCGTGATTTCACCCCCTTCCCTGTGTTTCCCCAGCACTTACGGAGGGACACTGATTTTCCTTCCTACATTTTCCTCATCTTAACATCAGCTTCAATTTGCTTCACCTTACATTCCAGAGCCTCCATCCCAGCCCCAGAATGTCCTATGCTAACTTTTCCGCAGCCTCTGGGCTCTTCATTTATTCATCAAGTAGTTACTGTACATAAACTCTGTGCCTGAAACTGCACTAGGTTCTGGGACCATCGTGAGTAAGCACAATATACATGTTTTGGCTCATGACGAAGCTGAGTAAATGGTGGGGGAGACACAGATCCATCAGAATTGCAAAGTTATTCATAATTAAAAATTGTAAATAACATGGAATGAATACTTAAAAACTGCTGTCATAGCTTATAACAGAGATGGTGAAATACATCATCCCCGAGGATGTAAATTCTGAGCTGCAGACTGACGGTGGAGTAGGAATCTGTAGAACATAGTAGGGGAAGATCTCTAGGCCTGGGTAGAGGAGAAAACCGGAAAGCACTCTTCTAAAAAAAAAAAAAAACCAAACTAGAAATGAGGGATACAGTGGATAGCTTGTGGATTAAAGAAGATGAAGTAAAAGCCCAAAGTGCAAGGAACATGTGAGCATGCTGCAGGAAGTCTGGCTGTTGGAGGGGGTTGGGGGGGTTGGAGAGACTCACTGAACAAGGGACTTTAATATCCAACAGGCATGAGGATAAGCCACAGGGCAGCGGACACCCTCAGGATAAAGTCAGAACTCACATGGGATCACACTATCAATATGAAGTAGACCAGGAAAAAACCCAAACAAACAAAAAAACCAAAAACCATCCTCAGCTGGAAAACTGCATGGAGAAAGTTTTTCTGTCTCAGTATTGCTCTGGTGGAACAAAAATTATAGTTTCCCCTAAGAATAGATAACCAGAGGCCACAGTTAGTGTTCTTAAATTCTTTTTTAAATTTAAGAATTGTATGGGCACCTGGGTGGCTCGGTTGGTTGAGCGACTGCCTTTCGGCTCGGGTCATGGTCCCGGAGTCCCGGGATCGAGTCCCACATCGGGCTTCCTGCTCCACGGGGAGTCTGCTTCTCCCTCTGATCGTCTCCTCTCTCAGGCTCTCTCTCTCTCTCTGTCTCTCAAATAAATAAATAAAATCTTTAAAAAAATAAGTTTAAGAATTGTATGTTTTAAACATTGAACTACTATAAAAAGTTTCCTCTGCCAGTGACATCCCTTGTGCTTCAATCAAGAGAAAATGCAAAACACCTCTGGAGAGACACCATTTCAACCTAGAGTAAGTTAATGCTCTCCTAAACAAAGCTTCCTCAAACCTAACTCACAATCTAAACTTTTAAACTGGGGAAGCGGGGGCTGCCACCAGGAAGAAACAAAACAAAATAATGGGGGGGGAACACGAGGGAGAGGGGTTCCTGAGCTCAGTAAATGTAACGCCATCATCTTACGCACAGAACTTAAAAGCAACTTGAGGGAAAAGGCAGATGTCCTCCAAGGAAATACTAATTAGACAAATGGCATGTTTCTCAGTAGCCACGACATAAGCCAGAAAGAGGCCAGCCCATTTCTGTGTGCCGAGAGAAAAAGACTGTGAATTTAGAATTCAGGCAGAATGAAGACATTTTTACATAAAGATGAGCTCATTAGAAGAGCTTAAGAATATACTTCTGGAAAAAGGCAAAGGATCTCAGAGAAACCTTCCGAGATGTAGGAAGAATAAGCAGGAAACATAGTAATGCGTATGTTGGTGAATCCAAACAGGCACTGAGCACATACATAAATAATAACCATAATGCCAATTAAAGAGATTTTTAAAAAGTTGAGGTGGAATTCATACAAAAAGTAATGACGGGAGGTGGGAGTCAATGGCCAGAGTGAAGGACATGAAGGTCTTAGATTGTCTGAGAAGAGGGTGTGGTGTGAGTGTTAGCATTAGATTTTCTACAGCAGTTACGTCTGTCAGAATTGAAGAGTAAACCTAAAGAAACAGAAATGAGTCATAAAACTGCCAAATATATAAAGAGAAAAGAGGGGAGAAAAAAAGGAAAACTCAGTTAATACAAAGAAACAGTGAAAAAGCATATGGTCGAGAAAAGATACAGAGTAGAATGTATCTAAATCAAATATGAGACTAATGGCAGCAGTGGAAATCAGTATCACCAGTTTGAATAGGGAGAACCTTCACCTTAGATACTGAACAAAAATATTCCATTTGTTCAATTTTTAGAAATACGGCAGTTTAGGTACCTAGGCCCTTCTGTGGAAAACCAAAAAAATAATGTGATATACATCAGTATCGTGTGTGTGTGTGTGTGTGTGTGTGTGTGTGTGTATAAATAAAACGTGTATGTACAGAACAAAATCATATTCTTAAATATAGGCAACTTTCCTCTTTAACACATCACTATGCCCCATGAAAATGGACATTTGGGAGTTGAGGACTTGTAATATCAGAAAACAGAAGATGAATCCATCTTTTACATATCAACTCAAAAGCAAAGAGCCAAACTATTAAAATAAGGGTGAACTAATATATGATTTCTTTCCCCCACCCTATTCTACCAACCAGAAAATAGCAAACACATTCATTGGCCTCATTCACTACTGATGACTGGAGGAGGAAATAAAATTCTCCTTGAGCAATTCAAGCCATATTATGATTCATACACAGGTGTGGAAGCCAAAACGACGCTACCTGAGTTAGCTAACTAACTTCAAACCAAGAGTTATTATTATTTTTTTCCAAACCAAGGATTATTTTGAGTCATCTGAGGTTGGCTTTTTCAAGCACCTGAGAAGGACATAGAAATATTTTCTACAAGAGCTTATCTTTGCCCTGGCCACAAAAATTTTTGCTCTGATAAGTTGCAAGGAAAGTAGTAGCTCACAGATAAAAAACAACCAAATGCACAAGGAAATAAAGACACTATTATGAGAAAGCGGAAGGAGAAAAAAGTGGCAGAGCCGAAATTGTGAAACTACTGGATGATGGGATTAATGCAAAACAATAGAACATGAGTGTATGTTTCAAGAAATTAAAAGAGGGGTGCCTGGGTGGCTCAGTGTGTTAAAGCCTCTGCTTTCAGCTCAGGTCATGATCTCAACGTCCTGAGATCGAGGCCCGCATCGGGCTCCCTGCTCAGCGGGGAGCCTGCTTCCCCCCCTCTCTCTGCCTGCCTCTCTGCGTCCTTGTGATCTCTCTCCCTCTGTGAAATAAATAAAATCTTAAAAAAAAAAGAAATTAAAAGAGGCTTTACAGGAAGAATAAAGAGCAAACAAAATCTAAACAAAGGTAAGAAAAATTTATAGAAATGCATCATATAATAATGTAGCCTAAAACTCAATCTTTGGTCTAACAGCAGAATGAATACATTTAACAAAGAATAGGGAAGTGGAAAATAAAAAGATTAAGGGCAGACAGACCAGAACAACAAAGAAATGGAAATATGAAGGCCAGGTGCATGGAGGACAGAGTTAGAAGCATTCACATGTCTCAACTGGAATGCCACCCAGAGGGAGAATGGGGCAGAAGTAATATACAAACAGAAAATGGCTTAGACTTTTCAGAACAAGGAGAAACCAAAGAATACCCGAGAACAAGTAAGAAGAAATCTAGAACTAGACAGAACTTTGAATACAATGATTTTTAAATTAGTGAGAAAAGAAGAGTTTGCCCCCCAAGGAGTGAAAAGGAGACTAACAGCAACAATGGAAGTCAGAAGACAATGGATGGTTTCCACTGCAGGCAGATGGGGGACAAGTGTCCATTTACTGAGAGTTCTATTCAACACAAAGTCTTCTCAAGAATGAATGCAAAAAGAACCTTTTTATAGGGCAAGAGAAAATGGGACACGTCTGTCTCTGGCAGAAATGTATTAAGAAAAATACTAAAGGATAGTCTTCAACTAAGAGGAAAATAAACCCGGGGGGGGGGGGAAACTATGACTCCACAATAAATTTTTAAAAAAAGTGAGAAACTGGCTAAATAAAAACAAACATTTGCCATGTAAAACAATTATAACACTATTCTGAGGTTGTGAAACATAAGATAAAACCAGCATACCAGACAACAATGGAATACAGGTTGGGATGGGTTGAAAAGAGAGATACTATAGAGGATATTTACATATCCTTAAATGTTCTAACATTAGATCTTTGTGTTAGTTGCTAGAGTCTAAATAAAGGCACTGATTAACCTGAGATTTGGGGAACTTATGTCTTTAAATTTATAGAATAACATTAAAATAGTAAGACAAAATTACGAAATAACCAAATCAGCAAATCAAAAATATAATGAAAAAATGAAAAAGTCAATCAAGGCAAGAAAATAAAAAGAAATAGGAAATGCTGGGCAAAGAATTTCCTAGAAATTTCCAGAAAGCACAAAATAATATTAGAAATAAATCTAAATGCATAATTGTAATAAAGTAAAATGAATTTTTTTTAAAGATTTTATTTATTTATTTGACAGAGAGAGAGAAAGATCAGAACACCAGCAGGGAGAGAGGGAGAGGGAGAAGCAGGCTTCGGGCGGAGCAGGGAGCCTGATGTGGGGCTCGATCCCAGGACCCCGGGATCATGACCTGAGCCAAAGGCAGACGCTCAACAACTAAGCCACCCAGGCACCCCGTAAAATGAATTTTTTAAAAGAAAAAACTCTCAGACTGGGAAAAGGTACATCTATAAATTATTTACATAAAATATGTTTACAATAGAAAAATCCAGAAAGGTCGAAGTAAAAGGCAGAAAGAAGATACATTAAGTAAATGCTACACTTAAAACATACAGCTATATTTTATGCCCCCCTGGGTTTCCTGCAGCATAATTCACATTAGTTACAATATGGAAGCAACCGGTGCCCATCGGTACAGGAATTAAAAAAAGACGCGGCAGGTGCGGGAATCCACGCACGTGACTACGCGCATGCGCACAGGCACACACGCACGAGCATCCCTCAGCCCGAACGAAGCCAAGATCCTACATTTGCGACAACACGGACGGACCTGGAGTCCACGCTAAACGAAATATGACAGAGAAAGCCAAATTCTGTATGATTTCGCTTCTCCGTGGAATCTAAAAAGACCAATGAATAAACAAGCAGAAACCAACCTATAAAAACAGAAAACACACTGACAGTTGCCGGAGGGGAGAGTGATGGGGGGAGAAGGGCCGTGGGAGACACAGGCTTCCGGCCGCGGAGCGAACAAGTCCAGGGGTAAAAGGGTGTTAGGCCACGTTACTGTATCCTATGTGGTGGCTACACTTGTGTACAGACGTGTTGTATATAATACATACGCAACAGTACACGGTACCCCTGAAACTCATGTAACATTATATGCCAACTGTACTGCAATCAAAACATTTTCAATTAAAAAAACGTAAAAATACAAAAATCTGTTGAATAAACTGCCAAATCAGATTTCAACAGAAAAAAAAAATGTGGCTATATCTGTAGTATGGAAATTAGCCATTTAGGAAAAAAAATTCACTGGATGTTGAAAAGCGATTTTCATAATTATAAAATGTTTAGTCACCTCAAGACAGTACAATGATAAACTTGCACTTTGTAAAAAAAAAAAGGTGTTACATATGCTAAAGAGAAATAGCATTATAATTATATATAAAAGAATATAGATATGCATCCAATAAAAGTGAGAAGAAGTAAAATAAGAAAATCAACAATTATAGTGAAAGATTTTTTTTTTGGACACTGCTCAATAATTGATGGATCAAGCAGATAAAACATCCTTAAGGATATGAAACATTTAAAAAAAACACAACACCACATATAGAACATTTTATGTAATTGCTGCAAAATATTCTTCTTTTTCCAGTGCATAAAACAGGTTTGAAATTGTACCACACTGGGCCATAGGATGTCTCAACAAATTCTAAAGGACTCGTTTTCAGTTTTAAATGTGAGTCAAATTCCCTTATGTTTGTTCTTTGACCTAGAAATCACTGCATTTTGTCATTTCAAAACTGTAAAATTTTTCTACTGATCCTTGTAACATTCCTGTTGAAAATTTAAATCAGACTTCACATCATACACAACATGCATCCGAGGTGGTTTAAAGATTTAAATGCGCAAGGAAAGACTATAAAACTTTTAGAGTAAAATAGAGCCGAAAATGTGTATGATCTTAGGTCAGCAAAGGATTTCTTTCCTTTTTTGTTTTTTTAAAGATTTTATTTATTTGTCAGAGAAAGAGAGAGAGAGCACAAGCAGGCAGAGTGGCAGGCAGAGGCAGAGAGAGAAGCAGGTTCCCTGCCAAGCAAGGAACCCGATGTGGGACTCGATCCCAGGACCCTGGGATCATGACCTGAGCCGAAGGCAGCTGCTTAACCAACTGAGCCACCCAGGTGTCCCAGCAAAGGATTTCTTAATGAGACACAAAAAGTGTCACAGAGAAAAATACTGGTACATTCATCTGCATGAAATTCCGTTCATTTTAAGAATCAGTGGGTTAAAGCCTCTGCCTTCAGCTCAGGTCATGATCTCAGGGTCCTGGGATTGAGCCCGGCATCGGGCTCCCTGCTCAGCAGGGAGCCTGCTTCCTCCTTTCTCTCTGCCTGCCTCTCTGTCTACTTATAATCTCTCTCTCTCTGTGTCAAATAAACAATAAAATCTTAAAAAGAAAGAAGCATAAAGTGGAAAATCAAGGTCAGATTGGAAGAATGTATCTTCATTGCATATAATCAACAGAACATTTATAACTAGCATGCATTAAAGAACTCCAACACAAAAGAGAACAGTGAATAAACAAAAGGGAAAGGAATTTCACATCAGAGAGTACAACTGACTCAAACACAGAAGAGTGTTAAATCTCATGAATAGTTAGAGATATACAAAATCAAAACCACCATGTGATTTTCCATCCTTCAGAGTGGCCCAATTTGCAAGTCAAACATATCGAGTGATGGCTGGAACGTGTGGAGGAATAGAATGTTCATCCACTTCTGACGGGAATGTAAAACACTAAAGCTATTTTGAAAACCATTTGAATCACTAATTCAGTTGAAAATGCACAATAAACCTATAACCTCAGACCTCTTAATTCCACTATTATGTGTATACCTTAGAGAATATTTCTCCCACATGCACCACAAGTCAGGGTCAAGAATATTTACAGAAGCCTTGTTTAAAGGAAAAAAACAAAACAAAACTGTACATGTCTGTAAACAATGTTTAAATGTTTTGTAAACAAAAACTGTAAAAAGCTGAATTAGTGTCTAAGTTCTTTTGCATTTTAAACAGACTGGTGAGGTGAAGTTAAAATCTCGATGTTGGGTAATCTGAATGCATGAGTCTCATCTTCTCTCAAAGGAGGTGTGCAGTAGTGTAACACTATGTTTTGAAAATGTTGTGTCATTAGGGTTTTCTGTATATATTAGGTATAGGAAGTGCTAATGACATTGGGTCTCCTCTAAACGTTTATTTTAAGCATTTTAAATAGCATTTAAAATACAAAAAACCCAGAACATAATAAAAGGACACCCATGTTACAGCCAGCCAAAATCAAGTTTTTTTGAGAATGGCTTCACCTGTAATTTTGTGTTGGTATTTGATTTTTTTACATATAATTTATATACAATGAAATGTACAAACCCTATGTGTAAAATTCTAAGAATATGATAAATGCATAAACTCCTGTGATTCACTGTCTTATCAATGAATTTCTATTACCCCAGAAGTTCTCTTATGCCTACTAATCAATTCTCACTTCCCAAAGGCAACCACTTCTTTGATTTCCATTGCAAGAGATTAGTTTTATGTGTTCTAGAACCTTATATTAAGATTCAGTAATTAGCCTTATTTATCTCACTTCTTAGCTCAGAATAATATTTGTGGGATTTATCAATACAGTTGCGTATAACAGTAATTCATCCTTTTTTTATTGCTGAGCAGAAATTCATTAAATGAATATATTAGTTAATACATTCTCCTAATGAAATTTTTGATTTTAGCTATTACAAATAAAGAGTTATATAAACATATTGTACAAGTCTTTTTGTGGCTATATAGTTTTAGTTCTTTAAATACCTAGAAATGGAATTGCCAGTTGATAGGGCAGAGGTATGTTTAAATTAGAAATAATTTTCCAGTTGACTTTCCAATATTTCACTTCACCAACAATGTGTGAGTGCCCTGACTGTCCTGCACATTCATCAAAACTTGGTGATGTCAATTTTATTAATATTAGCCATTTTAGTTAGTGTGTGTGTGGCTGTGTCTCACTGTGGTTTTCATATGAATTTTCCTGACCATTAATGATGTTAGGAATGATTTCGTATGCTTAAGAGCCATTCCCTTTGGAAGTATTCTTTAATTGTTTTTAGTTTTTTTAGGAATTTTCTTATTGAATTTAAGGGTTCTTTACATATTGTGGATATAAATTCTTTGTCAGATATACATATTTTCTATTTTCTTTCAATTATATTGGAAGAAATGTTTCTATTTTCTTCCAATACATATTGACTATTTTCTTCCAGTTTGTGGATGGTCTACTCATTTTCTTGATATGCTTATGCCTGAACAGATTTTAAGTTTAACAAAGTTCAAAATACTTCTCTGTGTCCTAAGAAATCTTTTGCCTATACCTATAATTTGAAGATATTCTCCTTTGTTTTGTTGAAGAATGTTACAATCCGTTTCAAATTAGTTTTGAAAATGGGGGTTAAAATTTAGTTTTCCATATGGATATACAACCATTCCAGAATGTGTTGTTGAAAAGACTGCCCTTTTCCGTAGCTGCTTTTGGTGCCTTTGTCAAAAACCAATAGACTGTATAAGTATGGGTCATTTTTGGACCTCTATTCCGTTTCGCTGATTCATAATGTTTTCCTTACGTCAATATCCCACTGCCTTGATTAATGTTGCTTATAGTAAATCTTATAAATTATGCAGCATAAGGTAGTGTAAATCTTTTGATTTTGTATTTAAAATTGATTTAATCGAGATATTTGAGATCATTTGCATTTCCACATAAATTTTAGAATCATCTTGAGAACTTCTACAAAAGGCCTCCTGATATTTTGAATGTGACTGGTATTGCTTTAAAATAATGGAAGAACTTGGGAAGAATTTTAATCTTAATAAAATTAATTCAGGGCACCTGGGTGGCTCAGTGGGTTAAAACCTCTGCTTTCGGCTCAGGTCATGATCTCAGTGTCCTGGGATCGAGGCCCGCATCCAGCTCTCTGCTCAGCAGGGAGCCTGCTTCCTCCTCTCCCTGTCTCTCTGCCTGCCTCTCTGCCTACTTGTAATCTCTCTGTGTGTGTCAAATAAATAAATAAAATCTTAAAAATAAATAAATAAAATTAATTCATCCAATCCATACTATGATACAGCTCTCCATTTATATAATTTTCCTTTATTGCCTATCACTGATATATTTAAGTATGCAAATCTTACTCTTCTTTTATTAATCATTATTTAATAATTTTGATGTTATTGAAATGGTATTTTTCTCATTTAATTTTCTAAAGGTTTGTTGTGGTACACAGAAATGCATTTAATTTTTGTATATTGACTTTGTATCCTGAAATCTTGTGATACTGGCACATATAAGTTCTAGTAGCTTTTTTGTAGATTCCTTGAGATTTTCTAAGCATACAATCTTGCCTTCTCCAAAAAGGAGAATTTTTTTTTCTTTCCAGGATTTTATTATACCCTTATTTACTCCTTTTAAAATATTCATTTTAGTTCATGTAGATCTAAGTGTCTGGTTCATATGGCTTTCTTTCTACCTGAAGAAATTCTTTTAACTTTTCCTGCAGGTCAGGTCTGCTGGTAATTCCTTAATTTGGGGTGGGGGGAGTCTAGAAAATCTTTTGTCTTCACTTTTGAAAAATGTACTGGATATACAATTCTAGATTTCTTTTAACAGTTTTTAAATATTTCCGTTCTCCAGCAATAAAGTCAAACTCTCGCTCTTTGCAGATGATATGATACTTTATGTGGAAAACCCAAAAGACTCCACCCAAAACTGCTAGAACTCACAGGAATTCAGTCAAGTGTCAGGATATAAAATCAATGCACAGAAATCGGTTGCATTTCTATACACCAACAGCAAGACAGAAGAAAGAGAAATTAAGGAGTTGATCCCATTTACAATTGCACCCAAAACCATAAGATACCTAGGAATGAATCTAACCAAAGAGGCAAAGAATCTGTACTCAGAAAACTATGTTTTGTTTTTATGCACAGATATTTAATAATATGGATTTTCCTCTGAATATGGTTACAACTTATAGATTCTGGTATTTTGTGCTTTAACTACTATTATTTTTTTTTAAAGATTTTATTTATTTATTTCACAGAGGGAGGGAGATCACAAGGAGGCAGAGAGGCAGGCAGAGAGGGGGGGGGG
>LNAC01001310.1:148747-192902 GCA_002007465.1 Ailurus styani
GGGAGCCCGATGCGGGCCTCGATCCCAGGACCCTGAGATCATGACCTGAGCCGAAAGCAGAGGCTTTAACCCACTGAGCCACCCAGGCGCCCTAACTACTATTATTTTTGAAAGATTTCTACAAATTGGTTTTTTTCAAGATTTATTTATTTATTCTAGAGAATGAGTGTGAGTGGGGGGAGGGGCAAGGGAAGAGGAAGACAAGCAGACTCCCCGCTGACCACGGAGCCTGCTGTGGGGCTCCATCCCTGGACCCTGAGATCATGACCTGAGCTGGACACTTAACCATCTGCATCGAATTCTAATAGTTAAAAAGTTCTTTCCTTGAATACAGAGGATTGTAAAATTTCCAGTTAGAGGAACTACTTTGTTATCATTATTTATTTTGTTGTAAATTTCCAGTTTATAGCATTGGACGGGGAATGGTTTAAGTATTCTTTCTTTTTTGTTCTTGAATCCTAGTGAGGGGTGTGTGTGTGTGTGTGTGTGTGTGTGTGTGTGTGTGTGTGTGTGTGTGAGAGAGAAAACATATGGTCAGTATTTGAAAAATGTTCCATGTATACTCAAAAGGAAAGTGTATTCTTCATTACATGTATTTCAGGTTTTATATATATATTTTTAAAGATTTTATTTATTTATTTGACAGAGAGAGAGATCAGATCACAAGTAGGCAGAGAGGCAGAGAGAGAGGAGGAAGCAGGCTCCCTGCCGAGCAGACAGCCCGATGCAGGCCTCGATCCCAGGACCCTGAGATCATGACCTGAGCCGAAAGCAGAGGCTTTAACCCACTGAGCCACCCAGGCGCCCCAGGTTTTATATTTAACTGGAAGAGCCACCTTATGACATGTTTTTACAGTTTTTTATACAATCACTATTTAGCTACACACTCAAGCTTTCTAGTATTAAGAAAAGTATGTTAACATCACTTATTCCAGATTTGTCCATTTCTTTCTTTCCTTTTTTGCATCTCAGCATTCTAAAAATAACTGTTGTGGGTTTTTTCCTTGGAGGGGGATATTTCATATTAATAATTCTTATGTATTTTAATGCCTCTAGGTCAATTTTAAATAAATTCTTAGACTTTAATTTGCTGCCCTTGATATTATTTTTTAAGAATCAACAAACTCCCAGTTCTAGAAATAACTCTTAAAGATTTACCCTTAGATCATTATTAACATCCACATGGTTGTTAGTGTACTTAGAGATTCTCTACACACTTCTTTCAATGCCTGTGTTCATGGGTCACCGACTTGCATGAAGGGTATTATATGAACCACACGATATATTTAAATAACTAAGTTGAGATCAATGCATTCACCAGCCCTTCTTCTTTTTTTTTTTTTTTTTTTAAACGAGATTGCTCTTCTTTTTTTTTTTTTTTTTTAACACCGAGATTGCTTCTCTTTTAAAGTATCACCTACATAAGTCCCTGTAATTGTCTCTAACAAATCATCTTAGATCCCGGACTTTGTTTGGTCTAAAGAAACTGCTTGCTGAATCAATTTCAATCACGCGCTCTGTATCTCACTGAGTACTCTAGCCCCCTCCTTTATCGTGGTTTGGTATATGTAAACGAAAATCAAAGGGATCTGGGGGTCTGGCTGCAGTGAGCTGAATTTAAACTTTTCTGAAATGAATTTGACCAAGGTTAGATTTAACTGGATATGTCTCTACCAAAAGGAATTGCAGGGAGCTGTTGTTTCAATTCCGACCAGCCACTAAATGCACCTGTTACCTGCAGTACTTGTCATCTGACAGCGTTGCTTAGTGGTTTGTTAAAGGGCTGTCCTCTGGATCTTTACAGAATATTCCTGAAGTAGTTTTCTTATATTCTTGGAAACGTTCATGTTTACCTAGGCCTTCTAGACTTCACCATGGCAATATATTACTGCAGCTATTCCTGCTTACAAAAATGACCTTGCATGTCTGCAGTGCTTCTCCCTTTCAGCTCACAAGTGAATTCCCGGCTAGCTTAATATCCTCTCCATCCTGCCTTCTGAAATGACTCCAAAATCCCAGGCCTGGTATTGCGGACAGGGCCCTGAGGAATGAAGAAAATGTGGCAGTCCAGAACTGGAATCTATCAAACTAATCTCATTTCTATCGGCTCCACCCAACCTTAACAGACGCGTGAGACACGGAAACAGAGGTGGAAACCAAGCTCACTGCTGACCTGATCGGCACATAGCACAGAAAGCCAAGAGCCACCCTAACCTCCAACGTCTTAATACCCAAAATTCTAATATGGATTGCTTATTTCTTCAAATAAAACTAGTTTTTGGCCACACAGAACTAAAATGTCAGTGAGTGAACAGAAACGATTCTGAAGAATTTTCACCTCTGGTTTAGCAGACTTTAAAATACTTTCTCAAGTGTTGGTGATAAAGGAAGTATTGTCCAACCTGACTTGCCATTGACATTGAATGCCGGTTTAAATTTTGTATGTATACAGGCAGATGGGTATTTACATTTTATCAAACCTGTTCCATAGTTTTTTAACAGCATTTCCCCCCTGAGGGGTGTACTGTGAGCCTAGATGTGATGGTTAATTTTTTCTGTAAACTTACCCGGGACAGAGTGCCCAGCTGTTTGTTTAAAGGTTATTCCAGGTCTGTACAGGGGTTTGGGGGTGAGATTAACATTTGAATCAGTAGACTGAGGAACAGATTGCCTTCAGCAATGTGTGCAGCCCTCATCCAATCTGTTGAAGGCTTGAATGGAACAAAAAGTTCAACACGGAAGAACTGGCTCCTGTCCTGATATACCCTTGAGCTCGGGCGGAGGTCTCGTCCTGCCCTGGGACCCAGACAGGAACTCTGGAACTACTATCCTTCCTGGTTGTCAGGCCTTCATACTGCAGACCTAGAACTTATGAGACCTCTTTCTTCTCTCTATACATAAATGATGGATGAATAAAGTTACCTATTGAGATTGACCAATCAACCAATTGACCAACCTACCTTCCATCTGTTCTGTTTCTCTGGAGAACCCTGCTAAATCAGTAGACTAGGCCTAGATCTTCGTACAGACAGAAGTGTTTGGTTGCACTTCCTGATGGTGCATGTAATTGGATTTGGGGAGAAGGGGCACAGAGTCAGCCACAGGAACCTGAATAACTTTGGGCCATTAAATGTTCTATTTCTTCTTTTTTTTTTTTTTAAGATGCTATTTATTTGACAGAGAGAGCGAGCGAGAGAGCGAGAGAGAGCAAGAGAGAGCACAAGCAGGGGGAGCAGGAGGCAGAGGGAGAGGGCAGAGCAGGCTTTGCACTGAGCCGGAGCCCAACGTGGGGCTCGATCCCAGGACCCCAGGATCATGACCCCAGCCGAAGGCAGTTGCTTAACCAACTGAGCCACCCAGGCGCCCCTAAACGTTCTACTTCATTAATATCTACGACATTAAAGATGACAATAGACTCAGAGTAAGGTATTATTTTATATTACAACCATAGGATGCTATATTTAGAAATGAATCAAGCTTGGAGTGGAAGCACGTGGATCCACACCCAGCCATGGGCAGCCTAAGGAGGGGCTGTGGGGGCGTACTATGCACCTGATGTATTCACAGAGATGCTTTGCTAGCACAGTCTTTCCATAAAAACATTTTTAATGACAAATCATTAAGGATGCACCAAATTGTCCATTTGTCGATTTGCTGTTCTGTGGGGGAGAAAATGATATATAATAAATGCTCATTATAACGATTGTGTTCTCCCTGAAGCGTTTTTCAGGTGTATGCATGCTGTTTTGGGCACAAAGCACTGTTGCCTATTTCTACAGACAGTGCTCACTGCTTCTCATTTTCTCTCCTGTCTGATTAGAAGAAGAAACAATTACTTCAGCCCACATTTAAAATCAGCTCACAGTGAGGAGAATAAAGGACATGCTGGCTAGGGACGGTTAGCAACAACACCTGGACGCGACCTGGTTGTTTCCTGACCGCGGGCAGCATTCAGGGGCTCCTGACTGGAGGAAGTCTGTCCAGAACCTCAGGTGCAGACAGAGGCCTGGGAGATGGAGAAGGTGCAACTGTCTCCAGGCTGGAAGCAGGGAACATGGGAACCACAAAAACATCGGTGACCTTGGACCAGATTATCGTAAGGATTTTACTTGGCAGTCATAAATAGAAGGCAGACTCATTTGGGTGAACGTTCTGGACTCTCCTTCGAGAACCAGTCAGCATAGAAGAGAAAACCATACTAGAGAAAACCACGGATTCCAGGGAAGCAGTGTAATCACAGATACAGCTCATCGAAGACCAGGATTTCTCAACCTCAACCTGGGCACCGTTAATGCTGCGGAGGAGCTACTGCTCGCTGTAGGAGCTGTCTCCGGCACTATGTGCTGTTCAGTCGCACCTGTGGCCTCCACTCACGGGTCCCCCTGACCCCCAGTTGTGACAACCAGTGTCTGCAGGCATTGCCAAATACCCACTAGGGGACAGAACTCCTCCCACTGTGAACCACTGTTCCACACAGAAAAGATTTCCTCCCTTGAATAACTAAAATTTTTAAGATTTTTCTGAATTGGCTTTTTATTTTTTAATTTTTTTTAAAGATGTTATTTATTTATTTGACAGAGAGAGGTTACAAGTAGGCAGAGAGGCAGGCAGAGAGGCAGGCAGAGAGAGAGGGGGAAGCAGGCTCCCCGCCAAGCAGGGAGCCCGATGCGGGGCTCAATCCCAGGACCCTGAGATCATGACCTGAGCCGAAGGCAGAGGCTTTAACCCACTGAGCCACCCCGGCACCCTGAATTGGCTTTTTAATAAGATTTTTTTTTTTGCATGCCAATGGCCTAAGACTTCTACACATTTTGCCTTATTTTTTTTTAAAAAAGGTTACTGTAAAAAAATTACGTTTAAAATTTTATATTTTCTTAAAAGTTAGTATGACCATGGATTAAAACAAGGGTCAGCCTTTTTTTCTCTCTCTAAAGGGCCATAATTAAATATTTTGACCTCTCGGGCGCCTGGGTGGCTCAGTGGGTTAAATATTTTGACCTCTCATGCGTCTCTCCTACAACAGCTTGACCCTGCTGTTATAGCATGAAAGCAGCCTTGTCACAGATAATAGGTGAAAGTATGGACATGGCTGTATTCCAAAAAAACTTTATAAACGCTGTCCCTCTTAATTAGAAAATGAGTGTCTAACTTAATTATTGAGGTATAACTGATATATGACATTATATATGTTTCTAATCTAAGGTGTACAACATAATGACTCGATAACCATGTATATTACAGAATGATCACCACAATTAGTTAACATCTGCCACCACAGGAGCTCACAGAATTTTTTTTCTTATAGCAAGAACTTTTAAGATTCACTTTGTTGCCAACTTCCAAGGATGCAATACAGGGTAATTAACTAGAGTTGCCATGCTGCCCATTACATCCCCATGATTTATTTATTTTAGAAGTGGAAGTTAGTACCTTTTGACTCATCACCCATTTCACCCTCCCACCCCACCCCCATCTCTGGCAAGCAGCAATGTGTCCTGTATCTGTGAGTTTGAGCTTTCCCCCGACCCCCAGATTCTACATGTGAGATCGTACTCTATTTGTCTTTCCCGGATTTATTTCATTCAACGTAATGCCTTTGAGGTCCATCCCTGTTGTCACGAATGGCAAGACTTCATTTTATTAAGGGCTGAATAAATCTCATTTTAGACAAATAGATAGATAAAGAAATTGAGGTGTGTGCATATATACCTCAATTTAATATAAGTTATTAATTTATCCATTTATCTATTTATCTATTCTTGATTTCTTTATCCATTTATCTATTGATGGATTTCTTTTATCCATTTTTCTATTGATGGATACTTAGATTGTTTCCATATCTTGGCTATTGTAAATAATACTGCAACAAATATACAGGTGCATATATCTTTTTGAATTAGTGTTTTCAATTTCTCAGATAAAAATCCAAAAGCCAAATTGCTGGATCATGTGACAGTTCTATTTTTAATATTGTGAGGAACCTCCATACTGTTCTCTACAGTGGCTGCACCAATTTACATTCCCACCAACAACACACAACCATTCCCTTTTGCCTGTATCCTTGCCAATACTTTTCGTTTCTTGTCTTTTTGGTAACAGCCATTTTCTGACTGTTGTGAGGTGGTATCTCACTGTAGTTTTGATTTGCATTTCCCTGATGATGAGTGATGTTGAGCATCTTTTCATGTGTCTGTTGGCCATATGTATATCTTCTTTGGAAAAAAAAAGTCTATCTAGGTCCTCTGCCCATTTTTTAAAAGATTTTATTTATTTATTTGTCAGAGAGGGAACACACAAGCAGAGGGAGAAGCAGGCTCCCTGATGAGCAAGGAGCCTGATGTGGGACTCAATCCCAGGACCCTGGGATCATGACCTGAGCTGAAGGCAGATGCTTAACCGACTGAGCCACTCAAGGCATCCCCTGCCCATTTTTTAATTGGATTTTTTTCGCTACTGAATTTTATAAGTTCTTTATGTATATTTTGGATATTAACCCCCTATTGGATATGTGATTTTCAAGTATTTTCTTCTATTCTGTATGCTGCCTTTTCATTTTGTTGCAGGTTTCCTTTGCTGTGCAGAAGCATTTTACTTTCATGTTATACAACTTATTTTTTCTTTTGTTGCCTTTGCTTTTGGTGACAAACCTAAAACTTCATCATTAAGACTGTAGTCAAGGAGCTCACTGCTTATGTTTCCTTCTAGGAGTTTTATATTTTCAAGCCTTACGTTCAAGTCAATGATCTTATTTTGAGTTAATTTTTATGAGTACTGTAAGATATGAATGTAGTTTAATTCTTTTGTATGTGGCTGTCCAGTTTTCTCAATGTAATTTATTACAGAGACTGTCCTTTCCACATTGTATATTCTTGGCTCCTTTTTCATAGGTTAATTGACCATATATGCATGGGTTTTTTTCTGTGCTTTCTACTCTGTTCCACTGATCTGTGTCCATTTTTAGAGCAATTTACTATCTTAATTACTAGAGATTTGTAATATAGCTGGAAATTAGGGAGCATGATGCCTCCAAACATACCTAAACATATGAGATGCAAGAAAAGTAGTCCTAAGTGAGAAGTCCACACTAATAAATACTTATTTCAAAAAAACAAGAAAAATCTCAAATAACCTAATTTTAGACCTCAACAAACTAAAAAAACCAAGCAAAGTTTAAGTTAGTATGAGGAAGGAAATGACAAAGATCAGAGAAGATATAGATGAAATAGAGACTAAAAAGACAATAGAAAAGATCAATGAATACAAGAGATGGTTCTTTGAAAAGGTAAGATTAACAAATCTTTATCTGGAATTACCAAGAAAATCAGAGGAGCCCCACCCCAGTATAATCAGAAATAAATGAGAAGTTACAACTGGTATCACGGAAATGGAAAGGATCATAAGGGACAACTATGCACAATTGCATGTCAACAAATTGGACAATCTAGAAGAAATGGATACATTCTTAGAAACATACAAACTTGTAAGACTGAATCGTGAAGCAACAGAAAATCTGCACAGACCAATTACTAGTAAGGAGATTCAACAAGTAATCAAAAACCTCCCAAAAATAAAAATCCAGAACCAGATGGCTTCACTGGTGAACTCTACCAAATATTCAAAGAATTAATGCCAATCTTTTTCAAACTCTTCCAACAAACTCATTGTCGAACTCATTTTACAAAAAGCAAACAAGGACGACAGAAAAAAAGGAAGATTACGGGTCAATATCCCTGATGAACATAAAAGCAAAAATCCTCAATAAAATATTCACCAACTGAATTCAATAGTAATTTAAAAGAATCATATACTTGATCAGGTGTGATTTACTCCAGGGACGTAAGGATGATGGTTTGACACCTGCAAATCAGTGTGATGCACACATTTTTAAAAAAATGAAGGATAAAATCATATGATCACCCCAACAGATGCAGAAAAGACATCTGACCTAATTCAACATCCATTTATGCTAAAAACTCAACAAAATGGGTATAGAGAGAACATGTATCAACATAGTAAAAGCCTTATATGACAAACCCGCAACTAACATCATACTCAATAGGGAAATATTGAAACCATTTCCTCTAAGATCAGGAAGAAGACAAGGAAGTCCACTCTTGCCACTTTTATTTGACATCATATTGGAAATCCTAGCCAGGGCACTTAGGCAAGCAAAAGAAGTAAAATGCATCCAAATCAGAAAGGAAGAAGTAAAATTGTCACTATTTACAGATGAAATGTTATATATGGAAAACCATGAAGACTCTACCAAAAACTGTCAGAATAAATGAATTCTATAAATTTCCAGGGTATAAAATCAATATATAGAAATCTGTGTTTCTATACACTACTAACAAATTATCAGAAAGAGAAATTAAGAAAAAAAATCCCATTTATAATTGCACTAAGAAAAATAAAATACTTAGGAATAAATTTAAGCAAGAAGGTGAAAGATCTACCCCCTGAAAACTATAACACATTGATGAAAGAAACTGAAGAGGACACAAGTAAATGGAAAGATACCCTGTGCTCATGGACTGGAATAATATAATTAAAATGTCATATTATCCCAGGCAATCTACAGATCAATGCAATCCATACCAAAATTACAAAGGCAAGTTTTTCACATAAATAGAATAATTTTATAAAATGTGTATGAAACCATAAAATGTAAAACTCTGAAGCATCCTACTTGCGGGGTAGTTTCTGTTAACATGTTTGCAATAGAGAAGAGAGAGCAGAAGAGATTTAACTTAGACATCAAAGAATACTTCCAAATGTAAAACATATAGGAAGCAAAGGATTATTCATTGATTACCATGTGACATGCACGATGTGAGTATTTTCACACAGATCTTCTGTGTGTGTGGGTTACTATCCTGAAATTACATACAAAGATATCGGCTCAGAGAGATTACGCTATTTGAATAAGGTCACACAACTAATAAGTGACAGAGGCCTGATTCAAACGCAGACATTCTGACCTAATTCTTGCACCCTTTTCTTGCATGCCTCGTTTCTGCTCCAAAAGACAACGTGGTATGAAATCATCTTTCTTTTAAGAATGCTGCTGAAAATAGTCTCCTCAGCCTGGATTTTTATGATCTAGTAGTACTGTCATAAAGAGAGCTTTATAGCAGACATCAGTAGCATCTATTATAAAATTTTGTAGTCATTTTCTTAACATTGCATTAGGACACTCAGATGCTTTGTTGTAGGATAGGAGTTAAGATACATTTGTGAGACTTTCATCAATGGCGGGGGGTGCCTGAATGGTGTGGTCAGTTCAGCATTGGACTCTTGATTTGAGCTTGGATCTTGATCTCAGGGTCTTGAGACTGAGCCCCGCCTTGGGCTCCCTGCTCAGGACAAAGTCTGCTTGGGATTTTCTCCTTCTCCCCCTGCCCTTTTGCCCTTCTGCCCCTCCCTGTCCTCACCCTTTCTTAAAAAAAAAAGAAGAAAAGAAAAGAAAAGAAAAAAGATGGCTGAATGGGGCTTTAATCATTATTTCTCTCAACCAATATTTATTAATAACATACAGTGAACATTGCCTTGTTGTAAGTGCTGAGGATGCGACGGTGAAGAGAGCCGTTGAAATCCTTGACCCATAGTTATACATTCCAGTGCAAGAGACAGCCGACCAAACACATGAAATAAGCAAGCCATCCGGATCATTTAAAAATAGTAATCAGTCCTACTAAGAATAAAATGTAGAGAGATGTGCTCTGTATGTATGTGGTGATGGTGGTATGTAATACATAGTTTTCCTAGGGAAGCCATGGATGAATTTGGGACATTTGAAGCGATACCTGAATGACCAAAAGAAACTAGACATGAAAATGTATTTCAAGGAGTTCTCAATTAGAGAGAACAAATATAGAGTTTTTTGTTTGTTTTTTAGAGGAGGGGGAAGGACAGAGAGAGAGGGAGAGAGAGAAGGCTCTAGGCCCAGCTCAGAGCCCCACACAGGGCTTGATCTTATGACTGAGATCATGACCTGAGCCAAAATCAAGCATTGGATACTTAACTGACTGGACCACCCAAGGACCCCAGGTATAGAGTTCTTGTTGTTGGAACAACTGTTGATCTTAAAATGAAGTCTTGCTGTTTGACAAAATCCATCTATGTTTCTGGCTAGCATTTTTCTCGTCTGCTTCTTAAATATAAATGGAAAACCCAACATCACCTGCTATTTGGGGGGAAATTTCAACATGAAAGAAAAATAATACACATATACGCACGCATAGAAAAAAAATCATGACCCGAGGTAAAACAAGACTTAATTCAAGTCAGGAGAGGGGACTGTTGCTTTAAAGGCAAGTAGCTCAAATAAGTATTTTTAGTTAGACTAACAGATACCTCACCTATAAGTCAAGAACAGGATGCTAACTCACGGAATAGTCAAAGAGGTCCTGAGTCTTACTGTACAGTGAATGCCAGGAAGTATTCACAAGGGAGTCATCTTTCGAGTAGAGTGACTAGTCAGTCATGTGGCTCCCAAAGAGTCCTGTAACCCTCATGTAAAATAAGCCCACCGTGTCCCACCACCAACATTTCACCCTAATAAAGCATGGGGAGAAGGGCTGGATTCTAAGTACCTATTTTCTAAATGAGGACCAGGTATGGATAAAGCTCTATGGGTAGGAGTCCTGTCCATGGAAACACATGTGAACTCAAGTGAGCATAGCTGTCCAACCCCCTCTCCGCAATACGCAATGATGAGACAGGGACAAGAGGGGCCACAAGAGCCACTCTCTTCACCCAGAGGAAGAACACAGGAGCACATGGCCATCACTCATAATAATACTCATGGGCTTTCTTTTTAAATCCCAGGATGCTTACAGTGACTGCTTGAAATGAACTGATCTTAACAATGCTTGAAATCTGCAGGTTTGTACAACTGGTGGACAGGGTCTCGGGTGCTGGCCAATCTACAAAGTAGTCACGGTTTGGGTTTTAGTAACTGGAAGGTCCAGTTCAAGACTTTTATAAAATAGTACACATGAAATTGTTGGCATCTGAATCAAGATGGAATGTGACTACAGAGAAAAGGATGGTTACCAGAGGGATGGCGGGGGTTGGGGGGAAGAAAGGAGGACACTTGTGGCGATGACACCAAGTGATGTAAGCAAGTGATGAAGCACTAAATTCTACACCTGAAATATTACACTGTATGTTAATTAACTGAAATTTAAATAAAAACTTAAATACCAGTACTGAATGAGTTTAGCAAGGTTGCAAGATACAAGATGAGTATGCTAAAATAAACTGTACGTCTATATATTAGCCATGAACAACTGGAAACTGTTTTGTTTCTAAAAAATAAACTGCTGGAAAAAAAGATGGAATGCAGAGCCAAACTGTTTCAACATAACATCACAGCCATTACTTGGTTCTCTCACTTTTTCCTCTGCTTTAGCAAACATCTGCTTTTGGAAAGCTTATTTGATATCAGGTAGTCAATTATGCTGTACCACGTGGGCATCTAAATTTTAATCTCCTTTAAAGAGCAAAAGACAGAAGAGCCAAAGGACTTGAACTACACCTGGCATCATTTGAAACAAGCTGTACCTCTAATCACCACTGGTGAGCAAACTCAGCAGCTGGCATTAAAGCAGCTAACGAACTGCAGAAACACATCTGGTAGTTCCCTTTGGTGTACTGCTGTTTGGAGAGAAGATTTCAATGTTTACCAAATAAAGTTCTGTTTATGCACTAATATTCTGTCTCCTGCTGTGGGAGTGCCCTCTCTGAGTGCCCTGAGGGGAAGGGAAAATACAACATAAAGGAACAAGAGTCCTGGGTTCTAGACTGGGATCTGCCCCTAGGATTTTGATCAAGTTACTCTTTCTTTCCAGGACTTTTGTTTCCTAATCAGTCAAATGAGCCATGGAATTGCTCATCTATCAGTAGTTCTAGATCTTTATGTCCAACTCATTACACATCTACACTTCCATTTTCAAATCTCAAAATACAGCAAGTTCTAAATCAATCTCATTATATTTCCTTCCTCTTTCTTTATTGTAGCTATACCTGAGCTCTTGAGTGGTGTGAGCTTGCCATCTAGAATCCTACTCAACTGTGTCATCTCTTCAAGTCCTACCATCTGTGGACTGTGGATCCTGTGATCACCACTGTCTGCATTTTACCTCACAAATGTGTCTCCATTCTGTTATCCTCTGCTATGGTCTGAGTGTTTGCATCCCTCCAAAATTTATACCTCAAAACCTAATGCCCAATATGATGGTACTAGGAAGTGGGGTCTCTAGGAGGGGCTTAGGTCAAGAGGGTGGAGCCCTCATGAATGGGATTAGTGCCCTTATAAAAGAGACTCCCCCAGAGTCAGCTTGCTTCTTCCAAGTGAGGTTAGAGCTAGAAGGTGCCATCAATAAACCAGAAAGTGGACCCTCGCCAGATACCAAATCTGCCAGTGCCTTCATCTGGGAGTTCCCAGCTTCCAGAATGGAAAGCAATATGTATTTGCTGTTTAAGCCAACCAGTCTCTGGAATTCAAAGAACCCATGCCGACAAAGACACATTTCATTTGCACTAGTACTATATTCGTCAAAGGCAAAAATATTAAAAAATATCTATCTCATGGCAGGCCTTGATAATGCATCACCTATTCTTTCCTGCTTAATCTCTGCAGCCTCAGAATTCTGCTGAATATGTTCAGGCAGCCAGTGCCACGTTTCTTATACGTGCTTATTCTCATATTTTGGGGCAGTACAAAACCCATATCTGACAAACAGCTAGGGTTCTGTATACATAAAAAAACTCCAACAACTAAGAATAAGACAACCCAACAAAATGGTCAAAGTTTTGAAAAGACCTTCAATGGTCAACTAATCTTTGACAAAGCAGGAAAGAATATCCAATGGAAGAAAGACAATCTCTTCAATGAATGGAACTGAGACAGCCACATGCAGAAGAGTAAGATTGGACCATATCTTACACCACACACAAAGATAAACTCAAAATGGATGAAAGACCTAAATGTGAGAGAGGAATCTATCAAAATCCTAGGGGAAAACACAAGCAGCAACCTCTTTGACCTCAGCCACGGCAATTTCTTGCAAGACACATCTATAAAGGCAAGGGAAACAAAAGCAAAAATGAACTACTGGGACTTCAACAAGGTAAAAAGCTTCTGCACAGCAAAGGAAATAGTCAACAAAACTAAAAGGCAACCTACGGAATGGGAGAAGATATTTGCAAATGACATAATAGATAAAGGGCTGATATCTAAAATCTATCAAGAACTTCTCAAATTCAACACCGAAGAAAGAACAAATAAGCCAATCAAGAAATGCACAGAAGACATGAACAGACACTTCTCCAAAGAAGACCTACAAATAGCCCAAAGACACATGAAAAAATGTTCCACATCACCACATCACTTGCCATCAGGGAAATACAAATCAAAACCACAATGACATACCACCTCACACCAGTTAGAATGGCAAAAATTAACAAGACAGCAAATGCTGGTGAGGATATAGAGAAAGGGGAACCCTCTTACACTGTTGGTGGGAATGTAAGCTGGTAGAGCCACTTTGGAAAACAGTATTGAGGTTCCTCAAGAAGTTAACAATAGAGCTAACTCAAAACCCAGGAATTTCACTACTAGGCATTTACCTCAAAGATCAGATGTAGTGAAAAGAAGGGGCACCTGCACCCCAATGTTCATAGCAGCAATGTCCACAGTAGCCAAACTGTGGAAGAAGCCAAGATATCCTTCAAAAGAGGAATGGATAAAGAGGATGTGGTTCATATATAAAATATAATATTACTCAGCCATCAGAAAGGATGAAAACCTTCCATTTACATTGATGTGGATGGAACTGGAGGGTATTATGTTGAGCAAACTAAATCAACCAGAGAAAGATAATTATCTTATGGTTTCACTCATAGGTAGAGTGTAAGAAACAGAGCAGAGGATGATAGGAGAAGGGAGGGAAAACTGAATGGGAAGAAATCAGAGAGGGAGACAAACCATGAAGAGACTCTAGACTCCAGGAAACAAACGGAGAGTTATGGAAAGGGAGGTAAGTAGGGGATGGGGTAACTGGGTGATGGACATTAAGAAGGGCACGTGATTTGATGAGCACTGGGTGTTATATGCAACTAATGAATCATTGAATATTATAGCAAAACTAATGATGTACTATATGTTGGCTAATTGAATTTAAATTAAAAAAAGACACTTCACAACGATATAGAAATGACCAGTATGCATGTAAAATTCTGCTTAAATTCATTACTCATCAGGAAAATGCCAGTTAAGCCACCCAAAGATGATACTGGACACCCATTAGAATGGCCAAAATTTTAAAGACTAACAACTGCAAAACTAGTGAAAATATGAAATAATTGGGATCTTCATACAATGTTTGGTGGGATGTACATGGAATACAACCACATTGAGCAACGATTTCACTGTTGTTTATAAAACTGAACATGTACCCACCTATGACCTAAAATTCCACTCCTAGGTGTTTACTGAAAAGAAATAGACATGTGTTCATTTACAAAAAATGACTTGCGCAAGAATGTTCATATCAGTTTTTGTAATACTAACCAACTACTGGAAACAGCTCAGATGTCCCTCAGTAGGATAACATATAAAAAAATGTGGTATATTTACTTATACGGAGGAATATTACTGCTGTGAAAAGGAAAGTGCTCATAATACATACAACAATATGGATGAACCTCAAAAGTTATGCTGAGTGGAACAAATCTTACACAAAAAAGTACATATTATATACTTTTATGGATATGAAATTCTAGAATAGCCCAAACCAATCTAAGATCGAAAGAAAGTCAGAGCATGGTATGTCTGTAGCAGTGGACACAGGAGTTGACTGGGCGGTGGTAGGAGATGTTTTTTTCTGAAGAAAGGGTAATGCCTTATGTCTGGATAGAGGTTAAATAACTTCAGGCATTTTTCAAAATTCAGCAAAGGTACATTGAAGGTTGGTGGAATTCATTACACATAAATGTTACTTCAAATGGTAACAGCGTATCAGACACTGAACTCTGGGGGAACAATGTGCATACCATGCAGGGAGAAGGCGTGTGTTCGGAATTTAGAACAACCAAAAAAATAAAAGGAATTGTTGAAGAAAGGAATGGATGCATGGATGTGCAACAAACACGTTTAGTCAAATGTTAATGATAATGTGTAGCTAGTGGACATACAGGTGCTCAGTGGAAAATTCTTTCCACTTTTCTATTTGAAAGTTCTCAAAATGTTTTGAAAAGTTCTTAGCCACCCAGAGTTCAGGCTCTCTTTATCATTCATGTTGACATCTGCCTCCGTCTCTTATCTGCCATCCTCACCACTGATCTGTACTTTCTCTGACCCATATTCATATTGGTGCCAGAGTCTTCTAATGAAAAAGGAAACTGTCCCATTCACTTCAGCTTGAGATAAAAGGCCCTTCAAAATCGAAGTCCTTTCTAACTCCTGGATTTTCCTACTCTGACTCTCCCCCATATACGTTGTGCTCCAGCCATAGGGAACCTCCGTGACTTGAGGGTACATCAAGGTTTGGAGGATAATCTAAGAAAGCTCCCTACTTATCCTTCCCAGCCCTGATCAAGTGTTACCTTTGATGTGAAACCTGCTCAGCTTTTCTGGTAACCTTTTCATTTGAGTTTTTACATCACATACTCAATACTATTCTTAGACTCCAGATTATATGTCCTCTTTCCTGCCTCCCCTATTAGCCCAGTCACTAGTCCCCCCCAACTAGAGCATGTACCAGAATCACCCAGAGGGCTTGTTAACATGCAGATTGCTAGGAATCATCTTTAAGGGTTTCTGTAGGTCTTCGACGAGGCCCAAGAATGTGTGTTTCTATCAAGATCCCTGGTGATGCTGATGGATCCAAAGGTCACACTTTGAAAACCCCTATATTGAACAATCACTACCTTGAAGGTAGATGGTAAGGTGTATTCATTTTTGTATCCTGAGAGTGTAAGGCAATGCCTGGAGGAGAGCCAACACTGAATAAATCCATGATCAATTCTTAAATAGCAATTTATGTGGTGAAGAATCTTAAAAAATATTAATATTGAATATGGAGTAATACTGAATATGCAGGGTGATATTTTGGGACATATAAATTAGTTCCAGAGGACTGAGTGCTGCACACGGAACACAGGCACCTGGGCTATGCCAAGCCAAGAAATCTGCATTCCCTTCTTGACAATTTCTTTGTGGCAATGACTTTGGTTGTCTAGGGAAGACATTTGCTTTTTGAGTAGTCAGACCCAACACTTTCCACGTTACGCAGACTACAAGAGAAGCATTATCAAAACCCCTCCCTCCCCCCATAACCGTGGCCAGGCTAATAAAACTCACACATGGAAACTGCTGATTCTGTTCAGTGAGTGTTCTTAGAGATGGCTGTTCTGTGAAGATGGCCACAAACTAGACAGCCTGGCCAGAATGAATGGATGAAGGTGGGGAAGTACAAGCAGACAGCTACCACCTTCCCCACCATCCGTAATTACAGCACAGATGTGTTATGGGGGTAAGCCAGCAAGGCCAAGGCAAAATCTTGGAAGATTTATAGGACCACTGTATGAGGCTGCATAAGACCCTTCCCCAGGGAAGTCCACATCCCAATTCCTAGAATCTGTGATGATAATACCTTACCTGACAAAAGGGAATTGGTGATTAATGGTCTGGAGAGGAGGAGATTATCCTGGATTATACAAGGGGGCCCAATAATATCATGAGGGGGCTTCATAGGAGAAGGTAGGATTAGAGTCAGAGATCAAACATGACAAGAGAAGAAGAGGTCGGAGTGATGCCTGGTCATGAGCCAAGGATCGCGGGCATCCTCCAGAAGCCAGACAAGACAAAGAAATGCTTTCACTCCTTGATCATTCAGAAATACCGCAGCCCTGCTGATTTTAGCCCACTGAGACTGAGTTTGGCCTTCTGATCTCCAGATTTTCAAGATAAAACATGTGTTTCATTTTAAGCCACGCAATTTCTGGTTAACTTGTCACAGCAGCAATAAGGAGCTGATACACTCTCTGATAAAGCTGTTCATGGCACAGTAGTCTTCTTGTCAAGAGATTTTATGACATCCACTGGCTTACATTTTAGCAGGTTTTAGAATTAACCCCAGGCCTGGAGCCAAGTACCAAAAATTGAAGCTTAAACCCCTAGAGTTTCCAGTATTTGTCATGTAAAGTATAATACATTTCTATGCAAAAAGAATCCATGTGGTGTCATGACAAAAGCTTGGAATGAAATAAAAGTGAAAGGATTTCAGCCATAAGTCCAAACACCTATGTATTTGGGCAAATCATTCCTAATCCTAGCCCTCATCAGAAAACAGGGGGGTTAGAGTACAAGTAAATTATTTTTAATGGCACATCTAGTCCATTTGTTTATAGAAATGAGACAGATTATTTGGCCACATTTATGCCAGCTAATTGGGAGAATAATAAATGAAGGGTTCCCAATAGCTCACAGCTCTGTAGCTCATGGGAGATAAATGCCACACAATTAGAAATTCATGAAGAGTGTTAAGAAGAGAAGGTATTTACGATGTTCCTCATTATCATTACAGTAGAAAAACAAGCGTACACAACCTCACAGAGAAAAGTGAAATTTATTTTGACATCCCCACCAACATAATTAATAAAAACCAGGAAAGAAAAAAATCAGGTACTTCATTGCAATAAAATATCAGTGCCTACCTTCCTACATTAGAGAAATTACATACTTATTCTGATACTGCTTAAATTATTCCACCTGCGTTACACTTTAGTTTCATTTTTCAAGTCCTATCAAGTGGAATGTTCATTACATTTTCGTTTGCCAGGCCAAGGAGGAATCGCCCTTGCAGTTAATGACTCAACGTAGATAAAACCAGTCCTCCACTCCATCTCGTGCTGCCCTTTCACTGTTTGCATAGACCTTCCCTGACTGCTCCTGGTGACGACTACTTCCTGAAGCAGCCAATTTTATCTGGGTCCAGGAATGAATTCTTAGGTTTTATCCTCTGGAAAAGGCACGCAAGGGAGCTGGTTTGATTTTTCCATCCACCTGGTCCCTTCACCCTTATACTCTGCCCATTCTGAAGTGTGTTTTCTGACCCATCCATCTGGTTGCTGCAGAATTTCCGTCCGGAGGAAGGAGATAAATGTAGAGACACAGAGGGAGGTGTGGGAGCCCCGGGAGAGACAAATGGTGCCTCTGAAAGACAGCCGCATGCATCTGAGATAGGGAGGCAGCAGGAATGGTGCCCTGGCAGTCTGCTCTCTGACTCCCAACAATCCTGGCAATCGCTAATGTATATGGCTGGACTGTAATCCGTAGGATGCTGCCCCTACCATGGGCATAGTGAAGCCTTACACACGATCTCCTCTTCCTTACAACTCTGGGAGCAGGGCACCAACATGTTCCAACTCTTGCCGCTTAGAGTCCCAAGGGCCAGAAGGATTAAGTAATACCCCACAGTTAGTAAACAGCAGTGGTTTCTACTGTTACACCTCGTCGTAGACAAGCCCAACATCTATCCAGTCCTCAGAGCCTGTGGTCTTGCCCCTGCAAAGCCACCTGCAAAGTGCTTCTAATCCACACGTCACTCCACTCACGTCCTCAAGTTTCACAGATGTTCTTGCTGTGCTCACCCCCACAGTTCTCAACCTCCAGCATTTTCCTGGGATTTTCAAGCGCACTGAAAGTGAACCATTTCAGATACCACGGCGAGATTACTGGCTCTGCTCGCCACACACTGTGTTCCACATTTCTCACAACACAACTCTGGGAAAATAAATGAATAAACTACACAGGTTCAAACTCTCAGCACTCCAAATTTCCCGTATGTAAAGGAGCAGTTACGCTGCTTGTATCTGCTGGGATCATCTGAGATCTAGGACCATCACGACACAGGTAAAGGGTGCAGCTGTGTCTCAGGATCTGTGAGACTAAATGCCTCTCCTCCCTCTTTCATTATTCCTTTTCCTAAATGTGCTTCTGCCCCATCAACTATTGGAGAAAAATGTCAGGGTTAGAGTCAGAAGAAACTGAAGCCCAGAGAATTCAAAAGGTGATACAATTATTAGGTCCTCTCCTAAGATCTTGGCAGAGAATGCTTGGCGTTACCACAGACATGATGTGGACAATCCAGACATCTCAGTACCATCCAGACAGAGGCAGGAGGAAAAAGTGAAGATAAAGTAAGCAACCACTACGTACTACAATGTACTTTAATCCCCAGTACCACTCTGGGAGTTAATATTTCTTGACATATCCGACACATCTTGACATATACCACATATTAGGCGTTGTTCTATGTACTAGGGATACAGCAATGATCAAGTCAGACTCCAGCTCTTACGGTTCTTATACTGGGTGGAATCATATGATAAGAAAGAAAACAAAGAAACAGTGTTTCCAAGAAAGCAAACTGTAAGCTCAAACTCGAATGACAAGAAGGTCCTGGTCACGAGCGGATCTAAGGGCTGGACATCCTAGGTAGAGGGCAAAGACCCCACGGCTCTGGCACTCTAGGACTGACCGAGCGCCTGGAGCGTGATGACAGGGAGGTTAAGTGAGTCAAGCCAGAGACTCACAGGGAGGTCAGGAGGGCCTTATAGGTCAGTGCTTCTCCAGCTTTAATGTATGTAAGAATTATCTGGACATCTTGTGAAGAAACAGTAACTGCCTCAGGACCTCTGTGGTAGGGCCCGCAATTCTGTTGCTAAGTAACATGATGTTGCAGGTCTCAATAAGAAGTTAATATAAAATTACAAGTGTCACTGAAGCCACAGAAGGGTTTTAAGCAGGCAATGAATGGACAGGATTTAGTTTTCAAAAATGTACCCTGGATGACAGCTTTTAGGAAAGCAAGAGTAAAGCATGAGACAGATAATGATGTGGAAGAAACCAAGGCTGAGACATGTTCATTAATTTGCCAAGATCTTCCTGCAGAGTCATAATGCACGCCCAGGATTATGTGACCCAAAGCCTGGGGTCTTTTATCCTTACACCATTTGCCTGGGCAGGAGAATCCTCGTCTTAGAAGATGCACACTCATGTGAGAGGAGTAGCCTAAGGCAGAGTCGGATGGGATCATTGGCTTTACTATGAATGTTTTTAGTAGTGATCTGCCAAATAGGTGCCATTCGTTGGATGCTGGGAGCATGTTGTTCGTTCTCATTGTTTGTGGTGAGAACACGCTATGTTCCAGGCACACCAGAGAAGAGGCCTTCTTAGCATGGGGAACCCACTCCTTTTATCTGTCTTGGTGCAGGTATATCTTCCAACAACTCCCAAAGGTGTCTTTGATGGCCGAGCTGTTTACTTCTTTGTTGGCATGACCACAGAGCAGGCACAAAGGCCGAAGAGAACCAGAGGGAGGGTCACAACTATCTAACAGCTGCACCAGGTAGCAGGACTCAAGCTCAAGCTCCCTCTGAGCGACAGGAGGGTTAGGACAACACATGTGAATGAATCTGGTCTCTTCTCCAGAACTGTCTACATCGTTACTTCCTTTATGTCCTTCTTCAAAACTTCCTCACTTCTACTTTTCCTCACCTCAAATAAATCGACGTAAGGTTTAAGATTATAACTTCTTTATATGCATACACCAAGTACTTTGCATGAAGCACTCTGCTCAATGCTCTACAAATATTATCTCATTTAAACCTCACAGGAGGGGCACCTGGGTGGCTCAGTGGGTTAAAGCCTCTGCCTTCGGCTCAGGTCATGATCTCAGGGTCCTGGGATCGAGGCCCACATCGGGCTCTCTGCTCAGCAGGGAGCCTGCTTCCTCCTCCTCTCTCTGCCTGCCTCTCTGCCCGCTTGTAATCTCTCTCTCTCTCTGTCAAATAAATAAATAAAATCTTAAAAAAAAAAAAAACTTCACAGGAGACCCTACCCCCCCCAAAAAAATTAGAACAAAAACTGATTCAAAGGGGTACATGCATCCTGATATTTATTGCAGCATTATCAACAAAGCCAAATTACGGAAGCAGCCCAAGTGTCCATTGAGACCTGAATGGATAAAGAAGATGTGGTGTGCATGTAAAATGGACTATTATTTGGTCATCAGAAAGTGCGAAATCTTGCCATTTGCAATGACATGGATGGAGCTAGAGAGTATGATGCTAGGTGAGATGAGTCAGTAGAGAAAGACAAATATCATATGGTTTCATTCAGATATGGAATTTAAGAAACTAAACAAACGATCATGGGGGAAAAAACAGAGAGAAGTAAACCAATAAACAGACTTGTAACTATAGAGGACACAGTGATGGTGACCAGAGGGGAGGTGGAGGAAGGATGAAACAGGAGATGGAGATGACAAGGAGCCATAAGTGGGGCACCTGTCATGATGAGCACTGAATCACTACATTGTACACCTGAGACTAATATAACCCTGTACGTTAACTAGAATAAAATATAAAAATAATTAAAAAAATAAAATAAACTTCACCGGAGCCCAGAAAAGGAGGTTCTGTCTATTGCAAAGTGAAGGCAGCTGCAATTTTAACAAAGTTCTGTAGGTCGCCCAAGTTCTCACAGGTGTAGGGTGAAATGGTGAGGATTTTAACCTAAATGTTACTGCTCCCAAGCCACTTTTTACCAGAAGACCAAGGAATTTTCCAAATGTAGTTCCTGGATCTTCAGCATCAGCATCGACCAGGAACCTGTTAGAAACACAAATTCTCAAGTCCTATCTCAGACCTTCTGAACCCAAGACTGGGGGGGGGCCAGCCAGTTTTAGAAAACCCTCCAGATGATGCCGATGCAAGCTACACTGTGACAACCCCCGATCTAAACCAGGGTCTGCAGACCAAACAGAGAGAGCAATCGAGGTGGCAATCTCAGGGTAGGGTCCTGAGACAAGAACGGCTTTTAGGATTTTAAAGATGGTCAAAAACAAGCAAGAATATGCGACAGATAATATACGTGGCCAATGAGGCCTAAAATATTTACCATCTGGCCTTTAAAGAAAAAGTCTGCTAACCCCTGACTTAAATTATGCTTTTCCATGGGGCTGGACTCGACTTATTCCTATTATTTAGTTTCCAATAATTGGTAACAAGTAATCCCCAGCAGTGCCTCCCTCACCTTCTTTTGACTCTACTAGTTTTCACCCTAGTATTTTTTAACAAAGTGCCAGCACTCTGTTTTATAGTTTAGTGTTCCTTTATATTGACATATCTTTACAGATAGGAGTTTGCAGGAAGCATTCTAGAATTTGTTTACTTCCTCTGGGGCACTTTGCTTTCAAACACTCTATTTTCCTGGTGACTTGGAGAACTTTTTATGGTCTTCTCCTTTGTCCCTCTCATCTCCTCAAGTATTTACTAATATAGTTATGGAAAGGATATATTTTTCTCATGTGAAGATACACATAAGAAAGTAAAGTAAGTGCTCTTATAAAGTAAGTACTCTTTTCACTGATTCTAAAACATATGCGTTTTTGGTACATCTTAAAATCTCTGGAATAAGGATACATGTGAAAATCCATGGTGCTTACAGCTCTTTGGGACCAGGCAGAAGTCACGCCATTGTCTTCTTTTCCTACAAGGATGGACTAGCACACCTCTACTCCCATTTTTAGAGTTATGAACATTAGCAAAACTGCCCGTGTTGAGTTTCACCCAAAATGTATTAAAAGATTACATGGTGAGTTTTTATAGGAAAAAAAAAAGCTTTTCTTTTTTCAAAACGATAAAGAAATGAGTGAAGCAAATACCCATTGTTTGGAGACTAACCACAAGTCTGTATTGTCTTTCCAAATAATGACCAAATGCTATTATAGGGTCAAAGAAAGGAAGACACTTACGAATAGATGAAGTTGTGGTGCATTGTGTTTGTGAGAAACGTGAAGAATTGTCTCAGACACGTTAGGCACCACACCGAAAGTTGGGGAAAACCACCATGATCCTTATAACAGAGGAAAGTAATTTCCAAGCAATAGGAAGCTGTGTCAACAATTCACGCATCATGGAAAATCTTCTTTAATGCATTGTGCCTCATTTTATTTGGCAGATTTTTGTTTTTCTTGGGAACTCGTAAAATAATAGCGGGTTTTGCAACCAATGTCTTAAATTTTATGAAGCAGAGTCTTAAAAATTGTATGAATGAGTGTTGCTAAATATTGTGCAATTATATGCTAATTAAAGCAATCTGAATTTAATAGGGCCTATTTTTAAAATGCCAGTATTTGGAAGCTACTTAGCCTACATTCAACCAGCCAGAATCAAGGTTGCCTACACACACAGATATCATCAAGGGTTGCTCAATGAACTGATCTCATTCTAGCTTAATTAGAAATGTTTTTCTTATTCTAAATCTATTAAGCTCTATATTTTCCCTGAGGTGAAAAAGACCAGTAAGCTCTTGATTAACTCTATCAAACTCTTGCAGGTTGCATGCTGTTTTTGTTTAATTTTGTTTCACATCCTATTTTCAAGCGAGACTTTTTTTTTTTAGAGTAGGATCACTTTAAATTACCTTTTTCTCTTTTCATTTAAATTCAATTAAATTCAACATATAGTACATCACTAGTTTTGATAGAATGCTCAATGATTCACTGGTTGCCTGTAACGCCCAGTGATCATCACATCACTTGCAAGATTTTTAACTACACGTCTATGATCCACCTGAAGAAAGGCTGAGATTACTTTTCCACAGTAGCATTTTCAATTTTTCCTTCATCATCGGGAGCAGAAACAAAGAAAAAGAAAGATCATTCCCTGTCATGAGCACACTGGCTCTTGCACAAGCTCCCAATGATATAGTTCACATTATTTCACATTAACTATAAAGGAGGTAGCTACCCACCCTCACTGACACCTATATATTTTTTTAAGATTTTATTTATTTATCTGACACAGAGAGAGAGAGATTACAAGTAGGCAGAGAGGCAGGCAGAGGGAGAGAGGGAAGCAGGCTCTCCGCCCAGCAGGGAGCCCGATGCGGCCTCGATCCCAGGATGCTGAGACCATGACCTGAGCCGAAAGCAGAGGCTTTAACCCACTGAGCCAGCCAGGCGCCCCACCTATCTTTATTGAGAAGACATCATTGCTTCATCCTTCTATTTGACATTTGTCCCCCTGCCAACCGTCACATGATGACCTCTGAACGCTGCTTAGCACTAGGAGGGAAAAAAACCCAAACCAAATGTCAAAATCTACCAATTTATTTATATTTAAATGGAGTATCCATTTTTAAAATTAGAATATATTGATCTTTGCAAAAAGAACACTAACATTTGAACCCACTCAGCGCCCCCTACTTGAATCAAGAGAAATCCACAGCCGATTTCCTCCTCGACCCTCCAAATCACTACAGAGGAAACGGGACTGCACGGGGAAGGGTGATCGTTCACGACACACACGCCGTCCTGATCAGGATCTCAGGACTCTGCGAGTGCTCCTGGGTGAGGGAAGATACGTCCCTACACCTGCAATTACAAGACGAGTAGCACTTGAGTTTTGAGAGTAGAAGACTGGACTGCTAACCAACGGCCTCCTAGCTTTAGCTCATCTGCCCTGCACTTCGTTTAAAAGCGTACTTTGCAAGAGAAGTTGTCCTGATGAAATTGCCACCTGCGGAAGGAGCGAGTTGGAAAGAGATGAACGCGGCGTGAAGCACACCTCCGGTGGAGAAAAATACACGCCGCATCTCAATGTCAGCATTGCCGCGATGAAAGTGATAGGGAAATAAGTCTCTTCCTGATTCCGGTACCTCTCGTCCGTCCCACAAGAGCTCTGGGAGGGAGGTCATTTTCTCTGCTTAGTCTCCTCAACGACCATCTCATAATTTGAAGAAAACGGTGAGTGGGCACACATCTGCATTCGAATGGAGAATAAGGCTTGAAACAGTCTTTATTTTCTCCACTGTATGGTAGCAGTGCACCGAAGACTGGTCCAGTGCTTTAAAAATTTTTAGATAAGTCCTTTAAGATTTCCTCAATGAGCTTTTAATGGATAAACGAAATGCCAGTTGGCCCGCTGGATTAGGCGTCCCTTGGTAAGATCGTGCTCATCCGAGCAGCGCACACCCCGTCGCCCCCGTGGCTCACGCCGTAACCCGCGGACAGGGAGACGGAAGGCAGAAAGGGTGAACTGGGGGAAACAGAAGGAGAGAGGTGGGGGGGAGAGCTAACCGAGAATAAAGATAAGAAGGGGAGGGGTGGGAAGGGAGGGAGGGACGAAGGGGAGACGACGCTAATTTAGATGGCGTTAGGCAAATACTTCACATTTTAGCTGTTTCTCCACAATATGTCGACTTATGTAACAACAGAACCCAAACTGAATTTTAAAGAAAGAGCTGACTTTGGCTATTTCGATGACTGATCATCGGCTGGAAACCAGCCCCGGGGCTGATTTCCGGCGGAGGTCAGGGCCTCGGAGACCGACCCCCGTGAAAACGGACAGCGCTCTACTTGTGGAGGGCGAGTGTGTCCCCTGGGGCAACCCTGAGATGTCCCAACTCCGTGTTCACCTCCCGGGGGGCTGAATCCAGGATGACACCCGAGGTGAGGCGGGGTTTATTTTTGCTCCTTGAGCAAGACTAAACCTTGCTTTTCCTCTGGCTCTTCGGGCGATCTGCGGGGCCGCAGGGACAGATTCTACACGGGGTCGGCGCGGGAAGCCCACTCCCAGAGGGCCTGGGAGCAGCACCCTCGCCGCTCTCTGCCTCGTCTCCTCTCTGTCGGTCTGGGTCCCTTAGCGCTGATGGACCCGGGGACTTGACAGGGCTTGGGGGCTGGTTCACTAATTAACAGTCCTCTGAACCGTTCCGGTGTAAAGTCAAACACACTGGTGTGACTACTTTTCTATTGCTGAAGTTGAAGAAACACAGCAATGCTAATAGTTGCCACTTAAAATACATTTGGCAAATTGCATCCCGTTTGGCATAATTTGATGCATTTGAAAATGATGTCTGTTTTTTGCTGTCATGTAAAGTACTCGCTGAGTTCACCCAAGCTAGAACTGCTAAAGACAGAGAGGAAAACATTAAGATGAAAATATAAAAAGAGTAATAAAAAAAAAAAAACTGTGAACATACTTTTGTTTTCTTGAATGAGAAAGTCATTTTTAAAAAGACACACAGAGGGGCGCCTGAGTGGCTCAGTGGGTTAAGCCTCTGCCTTCAGCTCAGGTCATGGTCTCAGGGTCCTGGGATCGAGCCCCGAATCGGGCTCTCTGCTCAGCAGGGAGCCTGCTTCCTCCTCTCTCTCTGCCTGCCTCTCTGCCTACTTGTGATCTGATCTGTCAAATAAATAAAAAAAGTCTTAAAAAAACAAAACAAAAAAACCTTTCCTTTCCTGGCAGCTCAACCCAGCTTTTTTTTTTTTCTAGATGGAATGCTGCCCAAATCAGGCATCATGTAATAAAGCTGATTCAATCTTCACATATATTTGGTTGGATATTTGTTATTTAACACCAGTCTTCATAGTAACTGTGCCAAGAGAGTTTCTTCATTTTCCTGACAGTACACAATGCACACAGTATAGTGAAGAGGGTGGGATTTATTGTCCCACAGACCTGGGTTCAAATCCGCACTCGCCTCCCTCCCTCTGATGTTGAACAAAGCATGTAAGGCCTCCCTCATTTTCTGCATTCATGAAGTGGAATGAGCAGTACCTAGTTCGGGGATGCACGGTAAGAACCAGACTGACAGCGGGCTGACGTACAGCGACTGCACAATGCAGCTCAGCTAGAATTTAAAGTATCCTGAGGAAGGCCCCAGAACTAGTAAGTAGTGCTTCCACGAATCAAATTTGGATTTGTTTACCCTCAAAATGAAAATCACACCACACCACTCAAATCAGTACAAAGGGATATTTCACATACATGTAAGGTATGCAAAGAGTAACATAGAAATTCAGTACCCTTCAAGTACAGAGTCAAAGAAAATAAATTCCTATACACAGCGTTTTGTTACCAAATTAATAAAAAATACGTCTTAGAGCCCAAAGGATATCAGATGGCTTACCATGAGTACTATTTATTAAAACCTGAGGTTGCCTTTAGCTACAAACCTGAAAATAAATTATACTGAGTTCATTTGCAAGCAAAACTTGTCAGACAAAATCATGAAGAGATAAATTCTTTTTTTGAAGCAATAAAATAAGTGTAACGAAATGTAGTTCTTTTAGAGGTTCTTGCTTCCTGCGTGCTGTTATGCTAGACCTTTAAATACCCTCTCTCGACTGAGCTTCCAAATGGAATTCATGAGGTGGTTCACATATTCCTCCCAATTCATGGCCGAGCTGCGGAGGCTTGAAGTCCAATAACCCAGCCACATGGCAAAGCCAAGATCTAAGACCAACTGGGCCTGATGCCTAACACTAGCTTTTTGGGTTTGTTGTTCACTGTTTGGTATTTTCAGACGACTTTTATTCTGCTGACCTATTTTGGTATTCATCACAAGGTCACTGTAACAACAAGTTTTTTCGTGTGTTACTAACTTAGGGTATGGAACAATAAAAGCCTGGTTTCCAATCCTAAAGCAAAAGTAAATTCAATGGGATGTTTTAATTAAGGTACAAGAATTATTTATAGCTCTGGATAGAACCAGATGGGAATATGTTTGATGTTGATCCCCAGATATCTCAAAGCAAACAAGTTCTAAATTATCGAGAAGGGGTGCCTGGCTGCCTCACTCGGTAGAGCATGCAATTCTTGATCTTGGGGTTGGGAGTTCGAGCCCCACGCTGGGTGAAGTGATTATTTAAAAATAAAATCTTTAAAAATATAAAATAAAGAATAAATTACCTATATAACTCTCAAGAGAGAACTATTTCATTCAAGGACTATTTTTACCCAGGCTTCACCTGGGCTCCCAGCCATCGGGGTCCTTTCCCCCAGATGGTCTTGGTCTCTCCGGTTAAACATCATGAAGCTGTCATCAGCCACCATGGACTGTGGACGTCAACGTCCTTTCCTGTCACTTCCTGTGGACAGTTTTCTTCACTGGCTGAAAATGGTCCCTAAGCAACTTCCAGCTGCCTGCGGGACAAAGGCAACCTAATCATCTCACCTTGTGTCTCAAGCTACATGAGACCTGAGCTCTCGCGGTGTCACCCACCTGGGAGCCCTGTCGTTACTACCAGTGGCCACAGTGTGTGTTATTCTTCACCTCACGAAACACTGTGCAAGAGAAGCAGAGAACTCTTCCCAGGCTGTTAGGGCTGATCCTTGATGTGCTAGTTGATACCGTTGCATACTCAACCTCTCCTCAAAGTTTGTCTCAACCTCCTGCCCTCCCTCTATGCTGACAAAGCTCTCAGGACACGGCCTACCTCTCAACAGTGCTCCCGAAATTTTAGATACGCTTGTTATTATCTCCCTCATGGATTTTCTCCACGGCCACACGTCCCTGCCCTGCCCCCACCATGGACTCACCTGGCTGGAGTGGGTTTAAGGACCGTATGCCGATTCTCTAATGTTCCAGGATGTCTCTTAGCTCACTCAGGGTCTCTCTCTGATATGGGGCTTCCCTGCTCCCTTTTTAAATTTCCCAGTTTTTGAAGCTTAGCTCCTGCATTATTTCCCCTTGAAGTCATTTCTGACCATTTCATATAAAAATGAGCACTCCCTTGTTTATATCCTTGCTTAAACCCCATGGATATTTCTTTTTTAGTACTTAGAACGCTTTATTGCACTTATTTTTACTCATCTCTTCTGTAACCAGATGATGAATTCATTAGCTTCTCCTGGAGACCAACTGTAATCCGTATTTAGTGAGATTAACTCTCTCCTTCCTCCTCAACTGCACCCGGAAGTCTCCCTTCAGATGTCATCAGTGCTACCAGAAATCTTCCATGCACATGCATTTTTACTGATCATGTTTAGATTTCTATAAATGTTTGCATACTTAAAATAGTATACAAATAGGCCTGATGGATTTCACACCATCATGGACATTTTTCCGTGTCGATACAGTGTCTTAAATAACTCTATGATACTCTATCATACACAGATACCTTATTTAAATAGAAGGAATGGCTCTCCCTCATTTTCAAAAGGTGCTTGGTACCCAGAGCCCACATCGCAAATGTGAGGGGGATCACCGGTGCCATTATCCAAACAGAAACACAGCCTTTTCCACTGCGAGGTGGCCTTTTGCTTGAACAAAGTCACAGCAGTTTACCCCTGGTTCCTCTAGACTCTGCCTTCCAACTGCTGACTCTTCGGAACACGGTTTGGGACTGAGCAACCATGACTTTATCCTTTCAGTATCGGCTGAAGTCTGGCTTTTTCATTTCTGTCTTTATTTTTTTAAAGAGGACCACCACCCAGACAAACACAGAATGCCTGATCCAGAAACTGCTCCCTAGCCCCAGGACCACGTGCATGCGAGCCTGAAAGGAGGCCGTGCCAGGGAGTGCCGGCCACACGGCCTGACCGCCTGCTCTACTCGGACTGATTCGCCCCGCTGGCTGGCTTCGTCAGCTCAGGGGCCATGCCTGAAGGCCACAAGCGAGGTGGCTGGAGACAACAGCCATGGACTTTGTCCCAGTTCTGGAAGCCACAGGTCGAACAGCGAGGTGCTCACAGGGCTGCTTTCCACTGAGGCCTCAGGGCCCTGCCTTGCTGGCCTCTTTAAAGGCCCTGGGTTCAAATGCAGTCGGTCTGGGATGAAGGCTTCCATCTAGGAAGTTTGGGGAGACGCAGTGCAGCCTGGAAGGGAGAACACGTCTACGGTGATCACATCTGGGTGCCTGAGACTGTTCCCAACTCTGTGTGGTCTCCAGTCCCCATTCACGGGAGAGCCCCTTGCACTCCCAGTAAGTGCGCTCGGCCTCTCGCTCCTTCCCGCCATGCTCTCTCTCCCCTTGGGAGGACGAGACATAAACTGAACCACGGAGCCTCAGAAGCATCGTTCTGAGCCCAACGCACCTGACTCTGGTACCACTGTGTAATTCCAGTCTGTGAAAGTGGCTTGTAAAGCACAGACTTACAGCTGTTGTCAATGCGTGGCCTGTTATTCCTGTTAATTCCACTCACCCTGCCAATCAGTTATCGTTCCTCTGGTCTTGAGGTGAACGTGGCTTTGCCCTCGCTCCGGCAAGCCCTTCTCAGGGAGAGGTCTCAGGGGTCCCGGTGCACCCCAGATGCTCTCTGTGAGCACGGACGGGTCAAAGACATCTGCCCATGAGCCAGATTCTCTCCACACGTGATCCCCAACATCCCTTTGACACCGTGCTTCTGACTTGGACGGCTTGTCTCTTCAAATGGTCTCTGAGGGCTTTTTATTTTCTTCCTTCCTCTTTCCTCTCCTACTCTTCTTCCTCCCCCTCCTCCTCCTTCCCCTCGTCCTTCTCTGCTGGTGTATTTATTTTGTGATTCCAAGCCACACTATCCCGTCGCCCACCCCAGCCCTCTCCCTCAATACTGGCCTGGTCCCTGGGCCTTCCGCACTGCGCTCGTCTTAGATCTTTGCTTACGGGGACGACACTGATGCTTTCCCCTGCTTCCACCACTGAGCCTGAGCCTCTGGCAGAGACACAGCTCCTGCTCTCAAATGACAGAAAGGAACATCTCTTCGGTTGACCCATGCTTTCATGCAGGAAGTTTCTTTACCTGGCCTACAACTGGATTCTATGAGCTGGCTGCACCTGATTGAAGGAGAGTTTCCCTAACACTGATAAAATTCAGTGGGAAGTAAAAATTCAATGAGACGCCAGTCTCACTATTGAAGAGAGGTAAGACCATCCTCAACTGGGTGCGAATAGACTCAGGACCATATATATAGTAGGAAACGAACCGTTTGCTTTGGCCAAGTGTTACCGCAGTAGTGAAACAGTATTTTCACATTCATTTGTTCCTTTGTTCTTTCAATGCATAGTTATTGAACACCTACTACAGTATGCTAGGGACTATGCTAGGTGCTAGGGGTCCACTGGTAAACAGAGTAAAGACATCGTGTGCACCCAGAAGGAACTTGGAATAAGCAAGAAAAGTAAAAATTAAATCCATTATTAGAACATAATTTTGAGATCCCAAAAATGAGGCACTTAATCCAGCATGGTAGCATTAAATCTTGTTTAGTCTTGAGTTAAGTCTCTACCTCTTAGAGGGCCCCATGGTTCACAGATTGGGAAAGCAATCAAGTCCTGTGGGTGAGAGTAAATGGGGGAATATTTCTGCCCCTATTGTCCTAGCCACCAGTTACATGTAACTAGGGGGCACCTGAAATGTGGTTAGTGCGCTCCAGGGACTTCCTTTTCATTTTATTTCAATGTGTTTCTGTTTAATTTGAAAAATTAAAGCAGTATAAAATATTTTCAGTTAAACCAAACTTTTTTTTTTAAGATTTTATTTATTTATTTGACACAGAGAGAAAGATCACAAGTAGGCTGAGAGACAGGCAGAGAGAGAGGAGGAAGCAGGCTCCCTGCTGAGCAGGGAGCAAGCCCCATGCAGGCCCGAGATCATGACCTGAGGTGAAGGCAGAGGCTTTAACCCACTGAGACACCCAGGCGCCCCCAAACTTTGTTTTGCTAGGACTCTACTTCACTTTAATTGTGGATATTTAGCACTTATACTGAGATGTGCTATAAGTGGAAAATACCAGATTTCCAAATTTGGTATATTATAACTATATTGGAAAATAATATATTAGTAATTGCTGTATTTATTACTTGCTGAAATAAAAATTTTTATACATTGGATTAAATACCTTATTGAAATTAATTTCATCTTTTTAAACTTTTTTTTTTAAGATTTTATTTATTTGACAGTGAGACAGAGAGAGAGAGAGCACAAGGGGAGAAGCAGGCTCCCCACTGAGCAGGGAACACGATGTGGGGCTTGATCCCAGGACCTGAGCCGAAGGCAGCTGCTTAATGACTGAGCCACCCAGGCACCCCTACACTTTTTAAAATAAGGCTACACCACTGCACCTATTGGACTGGCAAAGACAAAAGCAAACACACCACATACCAAGTGCCAGCAGTAATAGAAAACTACTGCAACTCTCATACAGTGCCATGAGAATGTAATATGGGGCAGCCATTGGGGAAACAATTTCACAATTTCTTATGAAGTTAAATATAATACTTGCTCTATGATCCACCAATCCTACCTCTCAGTATTATCTAAGATAAATTAAAACTTATGTTCACAACAAAATGTCTATGAGAATGTCTATAGCAACTTTATTCATAATCACCCCACTGGAAATGACCCAATTTTCCACCAACAGATAAATGAATAACTGTGATGTAGCCATACAGTAGAACAGAAAGGAATGAACTACTGATATACCTGACAACACCCTTGAATCTCAAATGCACTGTGTTAAATGAAAGTAGCCATATTCACATTGCTGCACACTGTGAATGAGAGCCAAAGAGAACGTGCAGAATAGACAGATCTGTGGAGAGAACAGGAGCCTCATGACTGTCCAGGGCCAAGCGTAGGAGGCTGGCGCAAAATGGCGAGTGACAGCTAATTGCTCGAGGGTGTCTTTTGAGGAAGATGAAAATATTTCAAAATTGATTCTGATTATTGTACAGTTCTGTCAGTATACTAAAAACCACTGAATTACAGGTTTTAAATGGGTGAATTGTATGATAGATCAATTATGTGTCAACAAAGGTGATAAATTAATAAACAAGTATATAAAAATGAATTATTTCTTGGAAAGATTTTATTTATTTATTTGACACACAGCGAGAGAGAGATCACAAGTAGGCAGAGAGGCAGGCAGAAGAGAGGAGGAAGCAGGCTCCCCGCTGAGCAGAGAGCCCGATGCGGGACTTGATCCCAGGACCCTGAGATCATGACCTGAGCCGAAGGCAGAGGCTTAACCCTCTGAGCCACCCAGGCACCCCTAAAAATGAATTATTAACGGGCACCTTGATTTTGGCTCAGGTCATGGCCTTAGCATTACGCAATTGAGCCTGAGTTTTGCTCCTTGCTCAGCAGGGAGTCTGCTTCTCCCCCTCTCTATCTCTGCCCATGCTCTCTATCTCTCTCTAATAAATAAATAAAACTTTTTAAAAGTGAATTATTAAAGTACATGTCACTAGTAGAAAATTTTAAATTTAGTATGTGGAAGAAAATTTTTTTTATTTACATGTGTGGCTTTTTACGTTCCTACTGGTCAAAGCTTGCCTAACATTTGATTGGTAATAGAGTGGAGCAAACTCTTGGAGTAGGAAGAAAAATATAGTGGCAAATCTGACATATGTTTCTCACTTCCTTTTTTTTTTTTTTCAAGATTTTATTTATTTTTAGGGAGAGAAAGAGCACGCAAGTGGAGAGGGTCAGAGGGAGAGGGTGAAGCAGACTTCCCACTGAGCAGGGAGCCTGATACGGGGCTTGAGATCATGACCTGAACTGAAAGCAGATGCCTAACTGGCTGAGCCACCCAGGTGCCCCTGGTTTCTTTCTTAATCACATCACTTTCTCCTTTTTCTTCTGTGTTCTTCCCTGTACTTGAGAGAATGTAATTCTACTAGAATCCAGAAATGGTAAATAGATTTACCATTAAATGAAATGAATGACCAAGGAGCCATTTATGAAGATTTTTTCCTCCTATTTACAAAAAAGAAGTCACAAAAAAGGACAGACTACCATTTAAAACAGTGTTACAGAGTGTTTAAAGTTCATTAATTTCTAAAATGAAGAAGTAAGACAGATTTAAAGATCAACTTTTCTATTATTTGACTCCAGCTGACTTAATAACTGATCACAAATATGAGAAGTCAAATGAAGCTAGTTAAATAATTTATTTAGGTCACTATCGTGTATAATAATTGTAGTCACCATTTAGTCGGAATGTTTTCTGTTTTAGGTAAATATTATAGCTGGTATTTAATTTAGCATTCACAGAAACCTTTACAGTGAAAATCCTACCTAGGCTAAGAGAACTCCTAACCCACTATATGTGTAACCGGTCTGCAGCCTGGATGCTGTGAGGATGGAAAATCAGAACAGATGACCAAAGAAGGCCCAAACCCCAGGTGATGGAACATGATACAGAAAGCCAGGTTGGCATCATGGAGGTCTCAAAGTATGCAAAAAGAATTCACCGAAGATGGGCCAAGAGCCATGTAAGGAAAGGATGAAAGCAGGAAATAGGCAGGGGACTGGAGAGATAGGTAGTCTGCTCCAAGGGTGTGGCAGTAAAAGTCACAAAGACCCAACCAAAGTAGCCAGGATTCAGGGGCACAAAGCTACTCCTGACTGGAGAGAAGATATAAAAGGTTTCCATTTTCAAAGAAGTGGAACTCTAGACAGCTCTTGTCATAACAATGGAGGTGCATTCTCGAAAATCTAACCCCAAAATAAATGTATCGAAAGTAATTTTTCTGTAAGAGATGATAGTGGAAGACTTTGTTGTTTAATTTTTAAGGTACTAGATATAGACATATACATTCATCACCTAAGGAGCAACCAACATGACCCATCCTAGACCTAATCCCCACTGGGGAGTCATTAACACACATAAGATCAATTACCCTCTTATTAGTCTGTTTCCTGTCACAGTCAAGTATCTCTCTCACACGCACGCGTGCACACATACACACTATGAAAGATGCCTCCACTTCTTTACCTTTGATCCACTCAAATATGGATTCTACTACACCATCACACAAAAACTGTTCTCCAATGGTCACCAATGACTTTCACATTGCCAAATCTAATGGTGACTTCTTTGTCTTCCTCTTATTTAACCCTTCAGCAATATTCACCATCTCTTGACTATTACTGTTCTGCTTTAATACAGTCTTCTCTTAGCTTCCTTAATCAATATCACGAAGTCCTAATAACCAATCTCTCACCTTTCTGACCACTCTTTCTCACTGTATTTGGCTAGTGGCTATAACTCCTGCACCGAAGTCTACACACTTCGGGGTACTGAGTACTGAGGGGTACTCAGGATTTGATTCATGTTTTTTTCTCTATCTATAGATTTGTCTTACATAATCTCATTTCTATCTGTGACTTGGAATAGCTGATGAATGTTAATGATGTCTAGATTTTGATGTGTGGCTTAGACCTCCCTCTGAGCTTCACGCACATTGCATCAACTAGCCCACCTCCATCTCAATCCACAGGCATCTCCGAAGCCCTATGTCTTGGTCAGCTAGGTCTGACATGACAAAAATACCATAGGCCGGGCATCTCAAACAACAGGAATTTATTTCTCAGAGAGGCACAGAAGTCCAAGATGAAGTTTCAGCCAATATGGTTTCTGATGAGAGCTCTCGTCCTGGCTAGCAGATGGCCACCTACTCACTATGTCCTCATGTGGCAGAGTGAAAGAGGATTCTAGGTTCTCTTCCTCTTCTTTGAAGCGATCCAGGCCCACCCCTTGTGACCTCATACCTTTAGCACATTCTCGCAGGGCCCTCTCCCATTGCAGTCACACGGGGGCGAGGACTTCAACACAGGAATGTGCAGGGGCACAATTCTGTCCAGAGCACCCTCTTCCATCCGTCCTCCCCATCTCGGCAAATGGCACTCAATGCACCCAACAGCTTCAACCCCACTGACGGTTTTTGCTTCAGTTACACTCGTAAATAGTAGAATGGCTGACAACCTGGATACACCCCCAAGGGGTCTTCCATCCACTCACTATTTCTTACTACCATGGCCCCCAATCTAATTTAAAGTCACTACTGCATTTTCCCTCTTGACGCTCTCTATTCCGTTCCAGCGATGAGATCACGCCATGCTGGCTTAGAATGCATGAATAGTTTTCCCTTGTACCTAAGATGGAGCCCCCACCTGTGAATGTGGATTCGGAGCTCAGGCTACTGTGGCCAGTCTTGTCTTGAGCCACTTTATCCAGAGCTTTCTATGGGCCAGTTACTCTGGCTTTTCTGTTCCCCAAATATAAAATTTTTCTTCTTCCTTCATAACCATCCTGCCTAACTCTTACTTAATATTCATTTTTTCTTTTTATTTTAAACATTCATTTCTTTACCTAAATGTTATTTCCAGAAAAGGTGTTCTTTGACCCCCAACCTCAGTTATGCCTTCCTCCTCTCCCTCTCACAGCTCTCTACAGTCCTTCACATGAACATGATCTATGTGACCGTCTTCCCCACTGGGCTAAAGTAGGGACTGTACTATGACTTACATCTATATCCCAATATCTAGCAGAGTGCTTGGTACATAGTAGGTGTTCAATAAACACTTGTAAAACATTTGCTGCTTCACTGAGTGAATGGCTGAATAAATGAATTAATAAAATTAAATCCACCAATCATTTGCTCACTTAAAAAAAAAAAGCTTAGCCTTAGCCTTCATAGTTGACATTTCCTTTGGTGTTAACTGTCACAGATATTCATCAGGTGGCATGAGCACTGCGTAGCCAGGAGACACTTAGTGTGCACATTTTCCAAAATGAGGCCACACTATTTCCGCCCCCAGAACTGAGTTATTGGCCAGAGATCATATCTGGCCACAGATAATATCTCCTGACTGGAGATGAACAAACTGAAAGATCTTGCTTACCTACCCTACTCCATCTCAGATCCAGAGTTTGAGGAATGAGTCAAATCAGTAAGAAGCAAATAAATTGTGATACTAAGTTTCATTACACTTCTAAGTTGTGATAGCTACACCTTGAAAAGTCTAAAAATTTATTTAAGGTTTTTTTAAAAAATATTTTTATTTATTTGCCAGAGAGAGAGAGAGAGAGAGAGAGAGAGAGAACACAAGCAGGGGAAGTGGCGGGCAGAGAAAGAAGTGGCTCCCTGCTGAGCAAGGAGCCTGACGCGGGACTCGATCCCAAGACCCTGGGATAATAACCTGAACCTAAGGCAGATGCTCAACCGACTGAGCCACCCAGGCATCCTGAAAAGTCTAAATATTTAAACAGAAATTTTGCACATTAAGATAATATAAGATATAAGACAAGTAAGATAAAAATCACCCCAAACTTTTCACTCCCACAATATTAAAGCCAGGAAAATATGTCAAAAGAAATCTAATTTTGTCATCGCATTGTTGACTTTTATTCATCCTCCTTGATTTCATTAGGAAAAGCAGTTTCTCCTTCCTGGAAATGGATCAGATATGCCCTGTGCAAATCTTTAGGGGCAAGCACATATCAGAATATGTAATTTTTGCAAAAACTGTGAGGTGATCAAAAAATAACTAATAGTTGTTTTTCCTTCAAGTAAGAGAAAATAAACTGAGCATTCTAACTTTAGAGAAAAAAAATGCTAGATGAAATTAAAACCACAGAAAAGCAAGGCAATCAAATATTAAGATTTTAATTACTGCATTGGCTCATATATATTCTGAGAAGCTCAGTAAGACCCAAATGCATTATGCCTTGGAAATCTTTACATTTTCCAGCAAAATCCAAACACATTCTTACCATTATCAATGTACAATACAAGCAACTCCTCACTTCAGATTTGGGGGAAAAGAGTGTTAACCAGAACCATGTTAGAAAAGTATAAACCTTTATTAGTGGAATGGAAGCCACCCAAGCTCAAAGGCCTTTTAATAAAGAAAGGCATGGATATTAGAGACATCATCCAGTTTTTAAAAATACACTCCCATTTTAAGAGACAGAAAACTCCAGTTGTGGCCTCAACACTGTCATCTGAAAACTGGTTCTCTATTTCCTGAATTTCACACTGATCTGGGAGAGAAGGGGAAAAAAGAGCTAGCCCTTCCGGCATCTCTACACAGGTCCATACCGGATACAATAATTTTAAATACTTTGTATCAACTTGTTACGCCAACATTCTGGAAGTACCCCTCCCCTCCCCTCACCCCTGGCCAAACTACCTCTTCTGGAATGTATCCCATTCACAGCACCTTTTGTAGGAAGTGACTCCTCGCCACCAGCTGACTTGGCTGGGGTTGAAGGCAAACACAAGTAGAACCAGTGAAGGGACTGAGTTGAACTAATTAGAGTCTTTCTCTTGAGAAGTATCACCTGGACACTTAGGGGTTGTTATTTAGATGGTAATGGGCAATGGAAATGTCAGGGCAAGTGGAGGAATGTGGACCCACATGAAACTCAACAAGAGAAAAAAGAAAGAAGCAGATATAAGGGAGAATCTCATGCTTTAAGAACACAAAGAATGAGCGTGCAAAAGATTTTTCTGTTCCAGTGTTTGTCCCCAGGTAGCAAGGCTCTATTTCATTTCTTATCCTTAAATGCCTATTAGGTTGCCTATTTTAGGCTAAGACTAAATTTTCCTTACCTTAAGCTAATTTAAATGGGCTTTATTCCTTGCAACTAGGGATCCTACAGTGATATGTTAATTTCCAAAAAGGTCTGTGGCTGAAGGTAAGTTGCTCCCCGTCCTCTAATCACGGTGTGTGTGTGCAGACATGGCTTGAATGTGTGTAAATGGACTCTTGTCTCCTCTCATCAACAACATCTCTTCTACTGGCCAGTCCTTATACTTTCAAATTGACAATGGCCATGCAAGAGAATTTTCCAGAATCAGGCAAACCCTCATCCTATTTCTCCCTTGCAGATACAAAATTCAAGCAGCATCTTTTAGAAATAGCAGGAGTGAGTTATTATTGCATCTGGGTGTTTGGGACTCTCAATGCTACTTTCCCAGCACTGGTAGGTAAGACCCTTTGAAGCTCTTTCCTAAAATGGCAGTGCTCTAAATAACATAGCGGAGACCTACGGAGATGCATTCACAACTGTCTACACAAGAAATCTCTTGCTGACGCCAGTGGAGTTTATCCCGAGGGCCTAAGAATTAGGCGAGTATTAATAAATTTTGCTGAGTTATTTCAATCTTATCTGAAAGTTTAGCTTTTTCCTTCCCGAGAGTGGGTGGGAGAAGAGGAGGGCATGACTATGTGGGAACACTTTGATGTTCCCCGTGTTTTACTTAGAGATTGTACTTAGGAAGTTCAAGTTGGAAGAAACTTAGCACAGCTTCTTATTCCTCTATGCTCTGACTCTCCCCTCCCTCCCTAACCTCCTTCTCATCTTGTTGCATTTCTCTTGCACGATTTCAATTTTCACGGACTCTCAGAAAAACTTCTGAAAATGACACCTACATTTAAAAGCAGATGGCCTGCAGATGTTGAGTGTTTACTCATGAGGTTTGGGAGTCTTGGTGTACTTGGACTTTCTCTAAATTTTTTTACATATTTTTATTTTTTAAGAAGTCAGCTTGTTTTTGGCAGATTGGGTGTGAGCTCTCAAATCGATTAATTTCAGTGGAACTATTAAATTAGGCCAAACCTCTTACATATAGAGAAAGGAGAAAACCTTGTAACCTAAAAGAAAATCTAGAGTTTTGAAAACGCAAAATGGTTTTTTTTTTTGAAACAATACACATATGAATAAGCCATTCTCCATTCACTCAGTTGGAAATTTTTTTTTTTTAAGAGAGAGGGGGAGAGGGAGAGAGAGAGAATCTTAAGCAGGCTCCACCTCATGGCCCTGAGATCACTAATGAGCTGAAATCAAGAGTTGGGTGCTTAACCCACTGAGCCACCCAGGCGCCCCCCCCCCAGTTGGAAATTCTTACTGCCTAGACTAAAATTCATCATTAGAAAGATGTATTTCTCCAATGTTTCAGGTGTCTAACAAAATAATGCTAAAAATACACATAAGCTCATAATTTGCTGCCCAAATAGGACACTTTGGGAATGAAATCGTGCTAGTAAGAATACATTGGGATAAGAGGTACAAACCAGTTTATCTCACAAATAAGGCCCTGGCTGTCATCATTTTCCCCTAAAAAAGATCAAAATCAATGACAACAGTTCTAGCTTTCTAAACAAAATGACTGAAATATTCTTCACTTAGTTTATAGAATTGATTTCAATAAAGTTTCCTTACAAGAGACAACTCGAAATTCATCTTGCTTCAGTTTTTAATTTAGTGTTAATTTTATTTTTTTCTACTAGCTATTCAGCCTTCCTAATTTTATTGTTTGATGTTAATTATGGTATGTGAATTATTATAGACATATACAAAAGTACATAAAATACAAGTGTTTTGCAATTATAAAGAAAACATTTATATAGTCATCTCCCAAGTAAAGAGACGGAACATTGCCATTTCCTTGAAGCCCCTGAAGGCACTTCCCAATAAAATCCTGTCACCCCCAGAGGAAACCATGTCTATACTAAGGAAATTAATTAAATATTTGACTTTATTTTTGTAGTTTTACTTCTGAAGCATGAATTCTTAAGTGTTAGTTTTTTAGACTTGTCCAGTTTATGTGAAATGTATATAAATGAAAGTGTTTTGTGTATGGGCCTGGCTTCTTTTGTTCAATATTACATCTTAAAGAATCATCTAAATTGTGGTGTGTAGACGTATATGCACATTGTTATATTATCATTGCTGTGTGTTATTTCATTATTTGAACAAGCCACAAATTGTTTTGTCATTCTGCTACTGGTGGGTATGTGGGCTGTTTCTAGTTTCTGGTCACTAAAAATAATACTGCAGGGTGCCTGGGTGACTCAGTCCATTAAGCATCTGCCTTCCGCTCACATCATGATCCCAGGGTCCTGGGTTCGAGTCCCACATCGGGCTCCCTGCTCCATGGGGAACCTTCTTCTCCCTCTCCCTCTTCCTGCCATTACCCTGCTTGTGTGCTCTCTTTTGCTATGTCTGTCAAATAAATAAGTAAAAATCTAAAAAAAGTATACTAATACTGCAAAGAAACATTCTACACAGGTTTCCTGGTGCATAAAAACATGAGGGTTTGTAGGAGACATGCGGGGGGGTTGTTGGGTCATCATGTAAAAGCAGCTTTACAGTCAGCCCTGAACAGGTCTCAAAAGTGACGCTACCCAGCGCATTCTCACACTTGTGCTATCAGCACCGCCTGGGGACTTGCAACACATACAGACTCAGAGACCCTTCTCTAAGACAGCTGAGTCAGGAATGTTAAGGATGGAGCTCAGCAATATTTGTTTGAACAAGTCCTCTAGGCTTTTCTGATATAAGCTCAAGTCTCTCAACTGTACTGAATGGTGGAGTTATTTGGGGGCTCTTTGGGAAAAAAACCACCAATGCCTAGCTTCCTTGCACCAGATATTCTCATTTAATTGATACAGGATATACAACCTGGACCTCAGGCCTGAGAGAGTAGTTCTCAATCTCTTGTGGTAAATTAAAATCATCCTGGAAACCTTGAAAAGAAAATAAAACCCAAAAAAACCTTCCCCTGCAAAGATTCTGATGTAACTGTCCTTGGGGGATGAGGAGCTTAGGTACTGATCTTTGTTTGCTTTGTGGTTTTCACTGAAAATGAATTAAAATTAAAAATGAATCCCTTGGTAGTTTTAACATGCAGCCAGGATTCAGACCACTGCCTTAAAGTGGTTATTGATAGTGTATTCAATGCCCCAGTCTTCTCAATCATTTCTCATCCCTCCACTCCCTTCCCATCATCCATTATTACTTTCTTCAGTACAGTTCAGCTCAGGGGGGAAAAAAGCAAAAAACAAAACAAACGAACAAACAAAAAGACAAAAAAAAAAAAACCAAAACCAAAAACCCAAAACTAAACCATACAAATGTGTGAACCACAAAGAGCTTCAGAGTCCTAGAGTTATCTATTATTTAATACTGAATTATCTAAAATGAATTTCTAATTGACAGAATTTCAGGTGGAATTTAAAAATGAAATAAAGGGTAATTTGGAGCAGAAACAGCTATACGGCAGCTCTTAAATCACATAAAACATATTCTATTTGAGAATGTGATAACTTCTTTCAAGTGTCCTCTTCTAATTTCTTTTTTAATCTGGTAGAGATTGTTTTATGACTCAGTCTTCTACTTCCCATTGAAAGATGTCCCTATTCCCTTCAACAGGCCATTTGATGGAACACTTTGATGATGTTAAGTACTATATGCACCTTAGTAGAAAAAAGAATCATATAAATTCAGGCTATTTAAAAAAGATATATGGGTACCGACTTTCCACTATTTGAATCCAAGGCAATGATTTAAAAAATAAGATGCAAAATCAGCCAGGCCAAACTTTCAGGAAATTCGAACAATTGTTTAGTATTTGACATATTATTTAAGGTGGCTCATAAATCCAAAATTATTTATCTTATTTCTGCAACTCCATGATCCACATAATGGTCAAAACTAAAGACAGAGTTCTTTTTTCTTTTTTTAATTCATTTATTTGACAGATAGGGAGAGATCACAAGTAGGCAGAGAGACAGGCAGAGAGAGAGGAGGAAGCAGGCTCCCTGCTAAGCACAAAGCCCGATGCAGGACTTGATCCCAGGACCCTGAGATCATGACCTGAGCCGAAGGCAGAGGCTTTAACCCACTGAGCCACCCAGGCGCCCCTAAAGACAGAGTTCTATCTCAGCCTCTTTGTCCCAACTTTGTGAGTTCTTTGTTACCTCACAACTAAAGTGTAGCAGGGAGTGAAAAATGTATCCAATAACTTCATAAAAGGCTTTTTTGCAGCCCTGATTTAATCAACACCTTTCTACAGAATAGAGCATTCAAGATTCTTAACCAAAACCGTGTATTTCATAGCTATGGGACGATCTGCTAGTGGGAACTGGTCTATGGAAGTGGGATCAAATTCTCCTCTCTGATTTCTGCTTTAAAGTTCTAGCATGGGCCGGGATCTCTTGCCATTGTTGATGCAAAAAATGCAAGAATGCAACAAAGTATTAGCAAATTGTATAAAAGTATAAAAAGAATTATATACCCCAACCAAGCAGGATTTAGCCCAGGTGTGTAAGGCTGGTTCGACAACTGAGAATCAATAAATGTTCCATTACATGAACAGACAATGCAAAATGGCACCAGCATACACCTGGGAATGGTAGGAGGAGGAGAGTAAGATGGACTACTGCCTCTTCTTTATTGTTGGTCCTGGCCAAAATGTTGTAAAATTCATCTCTGACCCTTGAACCTTACAAGGGAATGACCAGAAGAAAACCAAATGGCATAACATTTTATAAAAAGCAGGTTCAGTTCCACATCAAAGTTAAAAGAAAAGTATTAAAATTTCCTATATGCGTCCCTACTTCCATACTGTGACAATTTATTTCTTTTTTTATGGTAAAATATACCTAACATAAAATCTACTAAATTTAAGTGTACAGTTCAGTGGCATTAAGCACATATACTTCATTATACAACTATCAACACTATCCATTTCTGGAACTTTTTCACCATCCCAAACCATAACCCTGTTATGGCAACTCCCCATACCTCCTTCCCACCAGTTACTAGAAAGAAAGAAACCATCTTTCTACTTCCTGTCTCTATGGATTTGACTATTCTATATACTTCATTTAAGTGGAATAATACAGTAATTATCCTTTGGTGTCTGGCTTATTTTGCTTACCATAATTTTTTTAAGGTTCATGCATGTTCTAACACGTATCAAAATTCCATTCCTTTGAAAGGCTGAATAATATTCCAACATATGCACCTATCATGTTTTGTTATCCATTTATCAAGTGATGGATGCTTGGGCTCCTTCCACATTATGGCTATTGTGAATAATGCTGGCATGAACATAAGTGTAAAAATATGAGTTCTTGCTTTAAATTCTTTTGAGTATAAACCCAGAAGTAGAATTGCTAGATAAAATGGTAGTTTTTTTTTTAAGATTTTATTTATTTATTTTACACACAGAGAGAGAGATTACAAGTAGGCAGACAGGCAGACAGAGAGAGAGGAGGAAGCAGGCTCCCTGCTGAGCAGGGAGNCCTCCCAGCTGTTCCGTACTTCCGCCTTGTCCGTACAGCAGCAGGTAGTTAGTTTTTTTTTTTTGAGAGAGAGACTACCATACTGTTTTCCTTAGTAGCTTCCCTGTTTTACATNTAGTTTTTTTTTTTTTGAGAGAGAGACTACCATACTGTTTTCCTTAGTAGCTTCCCTGTTTTACATTCTGACCACTAATGGACATAGATTCCAATTTCTCCACAACCTCACCAACACTCAGTTTTTAAATTTTTTTCTTTTTAAAAATAGGTAACTTAGTGGGTGTGAAGTGGTAACATATTGTGGTTTTGATTTGTATTTTCCTAATGTTCAGTGATGTTAGACATCACTCGTACTTATTTTGCCATTAGTGTGTCTTTTGTGGAGAAATGCTTGTTCACAGTCTTTGCCCATTTTTTTTTTAAAGATTTTATTTTATTTATTTCACAGAGGGAGAGAGATCACAAGGAGGCAGAGAGGCAGGCAGAG
>LNAC01001310.1:192948-243465 GCA_002007465.1 Ailurus styani
GGCCTCGATCCCAGGACCCTGAGATCATGACCTGAGCCGAAAGCAGAGGCTTTAACCCACTGAGCCACCCAGGCGCCCAGTCTTAGCCCATTTTTGACATTGAGTTGTAAGTTTTTTTGTTGTTGAGTTGTAGAAGTTTTCTTTATATTCTCTAGATACTAATCTAGATACTATATACTCTAGATACTATATACACTCTGTATACTCTAAATACTAATCTAGATACTATATATACTCTGTATAGCCTAGATACTAATTTATATTCTCTAGATACTAATCTAGATACTATATACTCTAGATACTATATACACTCTGTATACTCTATTACTAATTTATATACTCTAGGTACTAAGACTTTTCATTCCCAATGTTTTTGGCACTTTTGTCAAAATCATTTGACTATACATATAAGGGTTTAATTTATGAGTTGTCAGTATTATTCCATTGGTTTGTACATCTTTTTGCCACTACCACAGTGTTTCCACAAGTGTAGCTGTGAATTAAGTTTTGAAATCGGGAAGTGTGAGGTCCCCAACTTTTTTTTTTTAAGATTTTATTTATTTATTGGACAGAGAGAGAGACAGCGAGAGAGGGAACACAAGGAGGGGGAGTGAGAGAGGGAAAAGCAGGCTTCCTGCCAAGCAGGGAGCCCGATGTGGGACTCGATCCCAGAACCCTGGGATCATGACCTGAGCTGAAGGCAGAAGCTTAACGACTGAGCCACTGAGGCGCCCCATTCCAACTTTTTTTTTTTTTTAAGATTGTTTGTTATTCAGGGTCCTTTGCAACTCCATATGAATTTTACGATAAATTTTTCTACGTCTGCTAAAAGCTGTTATTGGGATTTTAGGAGGATTGCTTTGAATATGTAGATCATTTTAAATAGTACTGAAATTGTAATGCTTTAAATCTAGTCCCTGAGCAGGGGATGTCTTTCCATTAAAGGCATACATCATTTTATTGTGCTTCACAGATATAGCCTTTCTTTTTAAACAAACAAAAAGTTTGTGCCAACCCTGAATAAGCAAGTCTACTGCTGCCATTTCCCAATAGGATTTCCTTACGTTCTGTCTCCATGTCACGTTTTGTCAATCTCACAATTTCAAATTTTTTCATGATTGCAGTGCTGCAATCTGATGGTAAAACTTTAATGAATACAGAGTTGTTTCTTAAGAATGAGCAAAGAAAGGGGTTTCTTGAGATGGAATCTATTCCTGGTGAAGATGCCGTGAAGATTGTTGAAATGACAACAAAGGATTTAGAATACTGCATAAACTTTTCCGAGAAAGCTGTGGCAGGGTTTGAGAAGACTTCAATTTTGAAAGAAGTTCTACTGTGAGTAAAATGCTATCAAACAGTATTACATGCTACAGAGAAATAGCTCATGAGAAGAGTCAATCCACACGTCAACTGTCATTGTCTTATTTTAAGAAATTGCCGCAGCCACTCGAGCCTTCAGCAACCACCACCCTGGTCAGTCAGCAGCCATCAGCATTGAGGCAAGACCCTCCACCAGCAAAAAAGATGACTCCCTGAAAGCTCAGATGATGATTACATCGCTTAGCAATAATGTATTTTTAATTAAGGTATACACATTGTTTTTTATACATAATGCTATTGCATTCTTAATAGCCAACTCTATAGTATAACCAGAACTTTTATATGCATGTATGATATATATCAAGTGAAAGAAAGGATATCTCTAAGACGTCTCCATACCAACACATAATCAATAAATGACTATTATCTTAGCCTACATTATCTTTATGATGCATGATGTTATGATGAAGAGGCTGAAGGCAAGAGAAACGGAGATAAAATTAAATTTCCTTACAACTTGCAGCCCATTGATAAATACCTGTGACACACGAGTATGATATTCCTCAAGTTACTCACAGCTGCCTTAATGTTAATGCTTTGCTAGAGACTAAAATCAATCTTAGCTTGACAATAGCCAAATCTCCAGGTACCTCTTTCTGTCCACAGATCCTTGCCCTGGACTATCACAAAAAAGCACCTGCTTGCACCGTAAAACATTCCCAGAATTCTCTCTTGACCACTGTGCTCAATAACCCCGCACCATACTTTTGGTGGACTGTGCATACGGGGGTCTGGTCTGCATCTTCCTTCATCTGAACTTTGAGCCCCAGTGCAAACTCAGTGAGTTACTCCCTCTTCTCTTCTCACTTTCATTTCAGGGGCTTTTCAAGGAGTACGGTCTTACTGGAACACTTTCATGTCGATTGCTCAGGCTGCAATCCTCTTGCCCATGGCTGCTCTACGAAGAGGAACAAAAGCCTGCTAGGAAGGTCTGGAAGCTACCACCTTGTCCAAAATGGTAATAAGACCCAGAAACCTGATGACCCCTCCTTATTCCTATTCTTATAAAAAGCTGTCTTTCTTGGCCATGGGACAGTCCTCAAGTCACTAGGACAGTTGCTAATCTCAAGACTCTGTAAGGTTTTCTCCTCATTGGTCTAATGTGATCCCCTCCAAGGGGAGGTCTAGCCACTTCTGGCCAAGAGATCTCCACTTGAAGCTGGCTGAAACAAGTAGCCTACCGAATTAAAACCCAATCAGGGACAGTTTCCTAGGGATATCAGCTGAAAGACTACATGTTTTGGAACGTTGTTTAGGCCATGGCGGATTTTCATTTTTACTATTATTTGTCTGTGTCCCCTACTGACTAGATTGTAACATTAGGTATTTCCTCCTGCAAATTCTTAGCATTTCCATGGGTTAAAATGGCAGCCTCTCTTGGTCTATCTACCAGCACCTATTGTGTCCCAGGAAAAACAACAGGGAAACAAAGGGACATCAACATTCCTTCGGTAGGACAGGCTGGTGTTCATAATAACTTTATGAGGGGCACCTCTGGTTGCTTTGAACACTAGGGACCCTTGACATTGTCCTGAGTGGGATATGACCCAGGAGGTGGGCAGGGGATGGATTATGGTAATGGACATGTTTTCTTCTCTAGTCCCCAAGGACTCCACCTGCGGTGTCTCTTAACCCACTGCAGTCAGTCTGGATTGCAAGATAGAAAGAAAAAAATGATCTTCTGCAGCAACAATTGGCCTCAGTACTCCTTAGGAAACAAGGAAAGATGGCCCATTAATGGGTTCTTAAACCAGTATTATTTCTGCCAAGAGGCTGTACATGCCTCCCACTTTTTCCTGAATTACTTGTCTCATCTTTGTTTCTTTTCAGGATCTAAAATATATCTTGAGAGAACTAGATGAATGTGGCTGGACTCTTGTATGGTGGAATCTACCCCCTCATTCATTTCCCAGGATAATGGCTATGATCATTGGAACCAATTGTCTGGTTAGTCTACCATGGGATAGGGACTTTACAGAATATTCCCAAGCAGCTGCCCAAACTCGTTGTTTTGGGTAGGTTCCCTGTCTTCTGCCCGACACAGACTGCCTATTTCCACTTTTTGCTGGTGGAAAGAAAACAGGTTTCTTTCCTGAAACTAAGAATTCTTTCTCTCTGCCCTCTCAGGTCTTCTCTCTCTCCAGCCTTGCCAGCACCACCTCACCTCTTCAGCCTCTCCTCCACACATCCTGCTTCTGTACCACCATGGGCATGGTTTGCATAACCTGCCTCTGTACCATCCTCTGTGCCTCTTGTGCGACTCACTGCACTCTTCCTGCCCTAGCTATCAAGGAGCGAAAAGCACCCCAAGCTGCTGGGCCACCTCCTTAGGAGGTTCACCTCCCTAAACAACATGAAGGGGTCCAGAGACCCTTCCCTGGAATTAAACCACCCACTTCAGATTTTCCCACAGGCACCAGGTAAATATTGGCAGTGGGGGACAAATTGAGTGACATTGAGGGGGTAAAGATTTATTTATTTATTCCAGAGAGCGAGCAAGCGAGCACAAAAGCAAGCTGGGTGAAAGGGCAGAGGGAGAGAGAGAATCTCAAGCAGACTCCACACTGAGCAAGGAGCCCAGTGTGGGGCTTGATCTAGGGCCTTGAGACCATGACCTGAGCCGAAATCAAGAGAGTTGGCTGCTTAAACCACTCAGACACCCAGGCGCCCCAAATTGCGTGACTTTTAAGTGGACATAGATGCAACATATTCTATATTTCAACTAATTAAAGTTTATTAATTTAATTAAGATAGACATGTTTTTAGAGTTATCAGTATCAAATACAAAACTTTTATTCTACCAAGGTTTACTGAAGGTCAAATAAACTCATGTTATTTCTGCTGCAATTTGTCAACAAAAGGTTAACTTAAAATGATGATTAATTTTGTCTATCTCAGAGTTTTCATGGGTCATTGTTAAAAAACAAGTAGGTTGAATAAATAAGAAGGTTCTAGGTTTCAAAATATTTGGTAATCTTAAACTTTAAAATTTTTGCTATGTTAGATGATGAACTGGATTGAATTCATTGGATATCTAAGTCTTTTCCAAATAAGACAAAATATTAAAGCACTGATCACTGAGCACTGATCATTAAAGCACTGTAGGGTTGTGCTTTTGGTTTATTTCAGGGAAACCGAAGATCCTTGGGTCTGTTGGTAAACATGCTTTGTGCTTTAAGACCGTAGTGTGGAAAAGCATGTTTTTAGGTATTATGAAATATATTTATAAATTTCAGAGAGAATTCTGGTGGAACAGACAGTTCACAATTGGTCACCATTTAATTTTCAGAGACAGTTTTCTGAGAGTAAAGGTTCTGATAAATATGGCTGGGACTGCTGGGGATAAGAGGGGGAAGCAACTCTGTATGTAGGAAAATAGGGGATGTATGAGAAAGATACGAGGAATAGGAATCTATTTTGTTGAGGGGAAAAAGAAAGTAACTTTGCTCTAAAATGAGACTGGTTAGTTAGAGAGAAAAGGCTTAGGACCAAATGTGAATGAAGAAGAAAGTTGTGGAAGGCTTGTGAGGGGAAATCTTTCCAAAAGGATTTTAAATATGATCAGGATTAAGGTTGAAATGAATGGGCTTTAAATAAATAAAATATTTAAAGAAAAAAAAAGAAAGAAATGAATGGACTTTAAAAGTGCCTGATATAAGACTGAAATTCTGCTTTTCTCTCTATTAAAAAGAAAGTTTTCTTGGATTGTTGGTCAGTTCTTGATAAAGGAAAAACAAAACAAAACAAAACTTTGTTTATAAACCCTCATCTACCCAAAAAACCAAGGTTACTATGTTTTGTCTTTCTCAAGTCTTTGATTACTTAATAAAGTCAAAACTTCCTCAATATTAAAGAAGCTAAGTTTTACCAACACTATATAACTCCCTGTAGAATCTTTTATTGCCACCTTGGTTAAATGTAAATACTAATTATATAATCATCTGTAATCCTACTTAGGGTTGAGCTTTAAAAGGGAGGGCTTTAACAAACTTCACAAGATTTGAATTGTAAATGAAGTCTTTTTGACTAATTAGGCTTGTTTATTTGGTACGTTAAGTCACTTGGGAAACACTGTCCAATAAATAACGATAAGCCTTAGGTTGTATTGTTGGGATAAATGGTATAACTGTTCCAGAAATTATAAAATTTCTTAAGTTTTAATATGTTCTGGTATAAGGTCATCACTTGATATTCTGATTAGTGAGGTGTTATATGTCACAGAAATAACCAGATTTCCTTGTCAGCTATATTACAGTGAACTCTCATATCAGGTATTTAACAATGTCCATTTTTTAATCTTTTGTCATTTATAGTTATTGTTCTTATTCTCTTGCAAAATGTGTTTCACCTTCAAGGAGATTCGTGAAAATGAATTTGACAAATACAGGTTTTTGATATCTTTAAAATCATCAAACTAAAATGGCTAAGAATTTCCAGAACTAATGGAAAAAGGTGCATTCAAGCTGAACAACAAAGAGTAACATGAGACTAAATGAAATGAGGAAGATGATTACAGTTTTCATGATTTTTATGTGAAACATTTCTGGTTCTCTATTGAGGAAACTTTCTCTTAAGATATCCATGATATACAAAAACATGATACAAGATACTTTCTGAGCAAATTGAAGCATTTAACTTTTCTCTCCATCTGAACCCTCTGAAACTCAGAGACCCTCAGTGAATATTCTTTATTCCATGGCAATAAATATTAGCAGAAGTTTAATGAGAATCTGCTCTCCTTGTAACAGGACTCCATTGGAAACACCGGTTATATTACCAAGCCTTCAACTAGACTGTCATATTTGAGAGAGACATACCTTGACTTAGACATGATCAGACAGCTTTAAGGAACTACGGTTGACATTATGGAGCCATAAAGCCCCTTGGAAGTGCTGGTCTGATCCCTTGCTTACAGAGTTCCCAGCAGCCTCACCAGGTGAGTAAGAGAATGTCACTTCCTGGCTGGTGCAGGAACCTCGGGATGTTTTGGGGGCCTTGAGAAGAGGAGTTTGCCCCAAACTAACAGGAACTGCAGGCAAGCTTGATGACAAGTATTTGGCTTGGCTTCTGGCCTCAAGAGGTGATTAACAGTTCAATCCAGAGATTCCTTATAAAAAGTTCCAGCAAAGCTGGATTTTAAAAGATTTTAAAAGATTTGTATGATCAATCAATAGTCTTGCTAAGCTTCTGTAAATAATTAGGCCAAATTTATTAAAACTTGACTCGTTTTATAAGCAAATTATTCTTGATTTGGGTATCTTTGTAAAAAATGAGGATGATTATAGAGAGAAAATGTTTCAATAATACATCTTCATAGATATTAGATTTTAATTATTGTTTACTGTAAACTGGACTAGATCCTGAATTCTTCTGGTTTCTTAAAATACCTGGCTATGGGTCTCCAAACTAAGGTTTCCAGCCTTCTTCCAGTCTCTTAATGTCATTACGAACTAAGACTGCCATTTTTTACTCAAACCTTGAAAACCAATGCTGGACAACTTGAGGTCAGTTTCAGAGAAATTACCACAAAACTCACATATACATAGTCTTTGTGCCCGTTGCTCTATGGGCCATTCCAAAGGGTCACCAAAGACATCTGAATCACAAATTACAAAAACCTAGCTGATCCCCACTGCCTGTTCCTACTCTGAGGATGCTTCAAGCCTGACCTTTAAAAATCCCACTGGCAGACACTGGGTTTGTCATTTGCTCTGACCATTAACTTAAATTTTTCTTTTGTTTCCATAGAAGTTCCTCTTAATTGCCCGATTGCTTGCTAAACAAAACAGAGTCTATATGATGGCCAACACCACCTGCTACACAATTAAAGCCTCAGGTGACTCTCAAAATAGCATGACATTATGAAACCCTGAAATGAGTCAAATGTGTAGTGCAGTTCTACAAAGTTGAATGGTGGACATCTTGTTGGCGGCGCAAGGAGGAACATGAGCCATTGTTAAAACAGAATGTTGTGTATATTCCAGATTATCATAGAAATGTGACAGGACTGCTAGAAGAGATGGATGGGCATTTTACATGATCTCTTACTACTTTAGTGATAGGTGAAACTCCTGGACGGAGATGGGTTTGGGACAACTCTCAGGCCTTTTAATTGGGCTTCTTTTTCTCATGCTCATATTACACTAATTTTGTTGTGTTTTCTGATGTCTCTTTGCTTGGTACCAAGACTCCTTCACCGCCATAACTTCCAGCTGACAGACCATCCTTTCTACTCAAGGAGGTTTGTACAGGTTGTCTGCCTTGGATCTGGTGCCTCCCATGTATGAATCCCCCACCTGACCGATGTTGACCCACGGGTAGGGACATCTCTGTGCCCTACTCAGGAGAAAGAAGTTATAGGAGATAAGACCTTCCACTCCCAGCAACCTGAAAGATTTAAGGGTCAAAATGAGGAAAACAAAGAAAAGAGAAATGCAGATAAAATTTCCTTCCAACCTGTAGCCCATTGATAAATACCCAAGACATGCACAGTGTGACATTCCTCAAGGAACTCACAGCTGCCTTAATGTTTAATGCTTTGCTGGAGACTAAAATCAATCTTAGCCTGACAACAGCAAGACCTCCAGGATCCTCTAGGGGTTCTTTGACATGTGGAAATCCCCTTAGAGACTTCAGATATCTGCACCCCACCCACCCNTAATGTTTAATGCTTTGCTGGAGACTAAAATCAATCTTAGCCTGACAACAGCAAGACCTCCAGGATCCTCTAGGGGTTCTTTGACATGTGGAAATCCCTTTAGAGACTTCAGATATCTGCCCCCCACCCACCCGCCCCAACTTAAAAGTATATAATCAGGTACACCTAACAATCCCCATGGGGTCCTGTCCCTGTGCAATAGTAGAAAGCACATTTTCGCATCATAAAATGTCTCAAGAATTCTTTCTTGACCATTGCACTCAATGACCCCATATCAGTTGTATTTACATATTTATGGTTACTATATTTACTGTCTGGATTTCACAGTAAAATGGAAGCTTGTTGATGGCAGAGACCTTTTCTTACTCAGTACCGTATCATCAGTCCCTAGCACCATGCAGGGATGGTCTCGATTAAAACAAACAAAAACAACAACAAAGAAACCTGACCATTTGCTATTCTCAAGACAGCAGAGAGGGAAGATTTATTCCGTGGCCAGGCCTGGGCAAGAAAGCCCAAGTGTACCGGCCCTCTGGATGGCTGCTGGAACAGGAGAGAGGACTACGGGGATGGAACATGGAGAAAACCAAATGCAGATGGAGTTACCGTCTCTGAAGTTGGAACTCAATTTGTATTTCCTTTTGACACTGATGTGTTTACATGAGGGCACATACTGGGAATAGCCTAGGATCCCAGTAAGTCCCTTGGAGAGGTTTGGAGTTTTTTTCCTTCCTCTGAATTCATTCCACTCTGGATGCTGATTATCACACGTTAACATTCTGGGTTGCTGCTGAAGTGACATTTCAGATCTGAACAACGGAGGGTATCCCGCCGGGAAGCCTGTCTTGGCCCTCATTTGAAAGAGTCAAATCGTTTCTCTCTTTCTCCATATAGTACATTTCCTGAGGGCCGCATTCCAGTTAAATAAAGACCAAATCCCAAGTTCTCTCCCTTCCTATTCTGAGCGTGCGCAGCCCCAGGCTGCCCTCGGACGCCGCGACGACCCCCAGCAGCCGCAGGAGCGCGCAGGGTGGGAGGCTCTTGCTCTCTTGCCGCCTAAACTTGAGAACGAAGTTTTGATTTCTTTGACAACCTCGATTTATTTTTAGAGATATTAGGATGACTCACCTCTCCTGACATTTGTTTCTATAAAAACTAACTTTAAAATGTCACACTTCCAACTCTGTACAAAGAGCGAGAGTAAAGCTGCAAAAGCAACTGAACTCGAGGAGGACTCCACTTGGGAGCTGCTTTCATGCTGCCTTGTCTGCCCCCCCTTCTCTCCCGGGATCCACGTGCCTCTTCCCTACCCCCACCCCCACCCCCCCCNCCGCGGGTGGCGGTCTGTGCGAGGGCCCTGACCAAGGCCCTCTAGGAGCAGGAACACAGTTACGCGAGCCAAAATAAAGTGAGCCCACGCTGGCATCACTGCCTGTGCAAGTGAAGTACTAACAGTATACAAGTGGTTCACGGAAATAGTCAAAGTAATTGTTTGAAGGACGTGCAACAAAGAATATTGTTCCTGGGAGACTATTCAGGACATTGCACCTCCCTTTTATGCCATTTAAACCTCTCAGGGGACGCTGACAGACTCAAAGCAGAGGGGCTGAGGAAGAATAGAAGGGAACTGATAAGTACGTCATCGAAGATTTCCATATGAACTGGAAAAGAAAAAGGCAGGCTCCAAAATGAATCGATAAAAACAGAAGGGAGAAATGGACAAAAATGCAATCATACTTTCAGACACAAAGTTTATTGTGAAGCTGGAATTATAAAGATTTTCTTTTCTCTGGCAAAAATTTCTAATCTCCATGAGTTACTTTTAAAATGAAAAGAAAATGTGTAACAAACTTGAAAAAAAAATGCTATTTTAACAATGTGCTCTAAATGAATACATGTGTGTATATTCAAAATGGATTTACTTTTAATGTTTGTGAATTCCTGGATCGGTTACATTAAAGGATTGAAGGTGTCCAGTAACCACAAACATAAGTCTACTCTGGCTTAGTGTGCCAAAGAGCTATTACAGGAGCAAGTTGGGAGAACAGGAGAATGGGTTCTGGCTAACAGACAGATGTAATGAAAGTCAAACTGCTGAGAAAGGTCTTCTCATATATCCAAACTAACTAAAGAATAAGAGGAATAACTCAACTGGAGTTCTAACCTGGGGACAGTGACCGTACGAAGCAGCAAACTGATCTGAAATATTTACCAAGCACTTATCATATGCCAAACCTCCATATCTAAGTTCCGTGAGGAAAACACAAGGATATAACAAAGTGTGCCAGTTTTTAAGGTATACGCAATCTGGAAATTCTACAGAGAGCCAGTCTTCAAAGCTTAAAAGATGTGAGGCCATTGTATATGCAAAGGAATCTCAGGTAAGGGAAAATGGGGGAGGGCGGAGTCCAAAAACCCTAGAGGACAGGGGGCCTTTTCCTGAATCTTGAGTGACGGGAAAATGCTGAGGTTCTGGAACGAATGGTCAAGAAAGAATTCTGGGGACATCTTTGGTGCCAAAGGGGTGGTTTTAATAAAGCACCGGGGCAGGACGTGTGGGCAGAAAGGGCTGCCCTGTGGTTGTGGGGTGTGACTGATTACATACTTTCCGTTGGGAGGGCATTAGGGGAGCTTAAGTCTCCAAGGAATTTTGGAAACATGGTTTCTAGGACCTTGAGGGGCTAGCTGTTGTGAGGAAAATTTCCTTTACTACTGTCTAATCAAACCTTAGACATGAGAGCCTTCAGATTTGTTATCAATGGGTCATGTGCTTTGAGGATGATTGCTAACATATGTCTTGGGAGACAGAGATAAAGGAAGTTTCCAAAGGAATTTTTATATGTTAAAGTAGACTTAAAGGATCTTGGGGGTCAGGCTAATGTTAACCTTAGGCTGCCTTTTTCTCTTAGCAAAATATTAACATTGAGGCTGTTGAGTTCCTAGAGGAAGGTCACTCTGGGTGTTTCAAGGACTTGTCAATCGACTGTAAGTTGTAAGGAAATTTAATTTTTCTTTTGCTTTTGTTTTCTACATCCTGAGGACAAGTGAGAGAAGGAATAGTATCAGAAGTGGGAAAATCAGTCTGCCTTGTTATGGATGGATAGTATGATGTTTTAAGATAATCTTCATTTCAGTGTCTTTAGTTTCCAAAGACATTCACAAATTCTCAATAGAGATGGTATTATAAATGAGTGAATGAATAAGTGAATGAGTAAATAGTAAGTACACTGCCAAGTGCAGTGTGTATATTTAAAGATGGCAGTAAGGCTTGAAAACTTGAGCGTACTCTGCCTCTGACACTCTACTCATTCCCAACAGGGCCATGACATGAGTATTCAAGTCCACGACTCTTACACCGAGGATCAGGAATATTTAAAGATGGCAGTAAGGCTTGAAAACTTGAGCGTACTCTGCCTCTGACACTCTACTCATTCCCAACAGGGCCATGACATGAGTATTCAAGTCTACGACTCTTACACCGAGGATCAGGAATATTTAAAGATGGCAGTAAGGCTTGAAAACTTGAGCGTACTCTGCCTCTTCCACTCTACTCATTCCCAACAGGGCCATGACATGAGTATTCAAGTCTACGACTCTTACACCGAGGATCAGGAATGTCTCAACTCCCTGTTTTCCAGCATCTGATTCAAAAGGTCTTCTCCAGCTCCCCTTTGTTCTTCATTTCCAGTGTCCCCCTATCTTTCTATTCTTNTGAGGATCAGGAATGTCTCAAGTCCCTGTTTTCCAGCATCTGATTCTAAAGGTCTTCTCCAGCTCCCCTTTGTTCTTCATTTCCAGTGTCCCCCTATCTTTCTATTCTTTGTCTACGCCTGCTTGATTTGTTGACTCGTTTTAGGTTGTGTCCAGCTTAGAATTTTCTAGACATTGCCTTCACTCTCCCATCAACTCTCACGCTGCGAAAAAAGGGGTAATGCCACTACTATTCTTGTACCCCAGCTCCCAGGGTCCAGCTCTCAGAGTCTTGTCTGGAAAAGGTTTCCTAAATTGTGTTAGGAATCCATTCCACTGAAGCTACGGTGAGTCTGCTATGACAGAAGGCTGGATTCTAGCTACGTAGGCTCCATTAATTAATTCCAGGCTCTACAATTCAGTTGTGAACGAGACAGATAGAGTATAGTCTTTCCCTCATGGAATTTATATTCTCATGAAGGAGAAGAGGAGGGACACAACGGTAAGNTAATTCAGTTGTGAACGAGACAGAGTCTAGTCTTTCCCTCATGGAATTTATATTCTCATGAAGGAGAAGAGGAGGGACACAACGGTAAGTCTGGAGTTAAGTGAAAGACATCACTGAAGGGTGTTAGGTTCAGCAGTGACCCAATCCCAATTACTCTCTAAGGGATTACTCTTGCTGCTGTGCACAGGAGATGAGTTGAGGGGGCCGGGGAGTGAACAGTAGATGGTCAGTTAGGTGACACTAACATAGACCAAAGGAGAAAAGATGGCAGTAGGGACAGAGAGTGGAGATGGAGAGATATGAGTGTACTCAATAGGTATTTGGAAGGTAAATTTGACAGGACTTGTCATTGCAATGGATTTGGGTGACAGGAGGCAAGGACAATGATTCTTGGGAAATCAGTGGAGTCTCAGAGCTCAACTGGTTTAGTATTTGACTCACAGCAGCAAGGCAAGAGAGACTTAAATATTAATATTACAACCAGTCAGCTTCACCAAGTTTTTCAGTGTAACTTATTGCCCTAATATAAGTAAGCCAAATTTCCTATCTCTGTAGTTTGGCGGTACTTAGATGAGAACTCTGTCCAAAACGGTGAACATACAGTGCCCAGATTCAAGACCATCTGTTGGGTGGGATACAACTCACTCAGAAGCAGATCATCTAGATTTAGCAGTGGCCAGCTGCCAAACACAGATGAGACAATTATAAACCAAAGGAAGCAGTTGGTGTTTCCCTGAGAGAGGTGATTTTTGAAGAAAGGTCATAGCAACTCCTACTCTTTGAATTGTTTCCTCTAGTGACTTAAAAAAAATGGAAATGATTATAGGAAGCTCTTTGAAATAGCAGGGTGAATGACACCTGTCTTGGTCTATGAAAATATTTTGGCAGCCTGGTTGACTTTTTACTTAACAGACAATTACCTGCAGGCCATCATTTCTGCTGAGAGAGCATGACCAAATTTATAGATGTCAATACACTGGCCTCCAGCGTGGATCTCCATCCTCTGGGCTATTAAAGGGCTAGAGAAAAATCCCCTTGTGTACACTGGGAATACCACATTCTGTCATGAAAGCCCCAATTAGTGAACATGTAAGGGAAAGTCTCTTCAGCTCACTTGGTCTATACTGTCAAAGCCGAACATAATTTTTTTTTTACTTGTCTCTCCAGAAGTTCTAAAGAACACAGAGAGGATATGAGAAAATGCACTCTTCTTTAGCCCCAGGGCCCCACTACACGAGTGGTCAACTTTTTTACAAAATTATTTTTACAGTACTCAAGAAAGTCAATCAGGCAGGAAGGCAGTGATGCCTGTATTATGGTGATCGGAGTGGGGAGGGATCACTTTGAAGGGTTAGGGGGTGATGATACTACTTCCATTACCAGAGTGTCTGCTGTGCATTAGGTTATGTTAGAAACTTTACATCTGTTTTTCTACTTAAATTTCAAAGTAACCCTTTAAAATAATTGTTGTTCTTATTTTATAAAAGAGGAGTCTAAGGCTCAATCACTCTATGGCTCCAAAGATCGAAGGGAAATATTCTAGTTGAGTCAAATGAATGAAAAATATATGTATGAAAATTGCGATTTGAAATAAATATCAGGGTTAGGATACTGATCTTTTGGAGCACCAGATAATCCTAAGATATTGTTTGAGAGAAAGGTACCTTTGTGGCATTTCATGCCTCTCCAAGAGGTCTTTATTACTGAGATGTTTGAGGTAATATGAACAAAACAACCTGGATTATTTTATTCTCCACCCATTTGCTTAATGTGTAGCAATCTGATAAGTATCTATCTCCCCTCTCTCTGGTATGTAAAAGTTCATGCTTGTCACTATAGCATTATTGTGTCTTGCTAGATTTAAAGGTATTCTCCACTCTGGATTTATTCAAATAGAAGCCATTGTTAATATATAAATGTTACCTTATAAAAGTAAAAAAAGAAAAGATGCAATAGTTTAAAACATCTTGGTTAAATTAGTTTTAACAAAGGAAAGAACAAGAAGAAGAAGCAGGGAATAGTGTGTGTTGTGGAATGGGGACTAGGGTGGGTGGAAGAGAGCAGGTTATTCAGAATTTAGTTTAAGAACAAGGCAGGAGTGGAGGAGGGAGAGAGAAAGCAACAGGGAAAGAAAGGAGGTGGGGGGAGGAATGAGAAAGAGAAGAGGGCACGAGGCAAGGAAAGAGAGTAAAAGCATTGAGTATCAGATGCACCTGACTCATAGTTTTGTGTAAACTGCTCAGTGTACAAAAACAATGACACTTGACTCTTGAGCTCTTCAATGTTTAGACTCTACTCTCTTCTTAAGGGCTGATATTACACCATCACTGTGCTTTTTAAAAAGGGCATAGTACTTTTAAAACAATTATCTCTGACAATATACTACAATGGAGACTAATCTGTGAGGCTGTAGGTTAAATATAATCTTTGTTCCTTTGAAATTTCATTAGTCATTCTTGAGAACGGATGCTGCCATTTTAAGTTTGCACACCAGGAGAAGAGGAAGAGAAAGAAAGAATCATTAAGCTGCCTAAATTTACCTCGGGCTAGGTAATCCAATTTCCAGGGCTGATGAATGTAACCTTTTCCCCCAATGATCTAAGACGGAGGAAGATAACACTCATAGGAGAGGTTATCCTTGTGTTGGCCTTGCAGTTTTTGTATTCTGCTAGAGAAAATGTGTTATTTCTTGAGATTGTTGAAGCCTTAGAGACCCGCCTGTGCTGTCATGGGTTTCCAGGCTCACTGAAATGTGACTTACTGTTCTTTCCTTTCTGTTCAAGCAGGACCAAGAATTTCCTTCAAAAAATATTTATGAATTGTCATCAAATGCAAGATTCAGTGCTAAGACTGAAATAACCCTTAAGGTATAGTTTCTGTCTTTAAGGAGCTCTGTTAATTATACCCAATATTTAAGGTTTGTTTCATGCCTAAGAATTTTGTAGGCTTTGTTGCTAATTTATAGCTCAGTGTTGCAGTGGCAGCCTAAGGAAATTTATTATTCTCCCTTGGATACTTCATTTGTAGCTGACCCATGGCCAATGGTTCTGTGGTAGTACCATAGACATTTTGGTGCCTGAAATGAGCAGCAAAACCTGAACTCTTGCCTGTTACTCACCAGTGCTAGTCCCCAACAGTGGCCATGAATCCAGTCTTTTCTAGCTCGCAGATCTCTGGATTAGTGTTATTAAATACAACTGTGAGCCTCCATCGAGGAGTAGGAAAGTGATCATTTCTGTCCATAATACTGTGTCAATCAAGATAACATACAATACAACTATGACTGATAAAAGACTGAAATGAAGAGATCTGCTTTATAGCCTATTTGACATTCACATCTACTACTTCAAAGTGCTAATTCATGATACGGCTTCTAATAATAAAGCAAACTAATGATAAAAGGAAAAATTCAATGATACAAGGAGAAATGTGCAACATCTGTAGTGGGATATTTTAGTACCTTTTTCTCAGTAACTTACAGACCAAGAAGACAACGAAAAGTCACCAAGACTACATGTGGAACACCATATTTACAAAACTGACCTAACACACTATGTACAACACTGTACATAAAGTTCTAGAATACTCATTCTTTTGAAGCATACATGAGACATTTACTAAATTGACAATATAAAAGGTGCTAAATTAGTCTGAAAAGATTTAGGAAGATTCAAATCATACTGACTACTATAGAATGGAATGATATTAAAAATCAAACTAGAAAATTCTATCATATTGGGAAATTCTAAAATGTACTTTTAACTCATGATTCAATGAAATCACAATGAGGATTAAAAAATATTTTGAACTAAATCATAATGAAAACAAGACATCTGAAAACAAATGATATATACCTAAACCCATGCTCACAGATCTACAGATATACATCTGTATATTATAAATTACAATCAACTATCTAAGCATTCATATCAAGAAATCGGGAAAGTAACGGAAAACTAACCCCCCAAAAAAGTAGAAGAAAAAAATAATGAAGATAAGAAATAATAAGAAATAATAAGCAATACTATATAAAGGATAAAGTGAAAATCTGGTTACATATGGATGTAATGGACAAAAATCCTAGAAAAACACAACTTACCAAATGTGTCTTCCAAAGAAAGAGAAAATAATATTACTCTTACAGCTGTGAAATAAATTGTATTCATTATTCAAAACCTTCCCCAAAGGAAAACTCCATGCTCAGGTGTTTTGTTGGAAATGTTTGATGATTTCTAATGAACAGTTAAAGAAATGATGACATCACTGCTATAAATATTTTTTAGAGAGTAAGTAAGAATGGAACACTTACCAAGATGTTGTATGTGATCTGTGTAATCTTGATACTAAAACCTAGGGAAAAAGAAAAACATAGACTCAATATGATTTCTTTCAAAATTCCACGGTGTGTGTGCATGTGTGGATATGTGCATAAATTGGCAAGCCATTTCTAAAATGTGTATGAAAACTAAAAGTTCACTAGTCAATCTTGATGAAGATGACCACATATGGAAGACACACAATGTCATATATCAAGATGTATTATGAATTACATTAAGTCATATGCTATTTCTGTAAAGATAAACAATGATTTAGAGATTCTAGAAATAAGTCCATACACATATGGATATTTGATTATAAAAATTAGGGTTATAGGTAAATGTTGTTCAGAAAATAATGCTGGAACTATTTGTTATCTGTGGGGAGGTAGAAATCAATTCTAGCTCATAATGAAACATAAATTCCATACGAAATTAAATCTAAACATGAAGGGTAAAGCATAAAATATAATTTTTATATTTTTAAATTTTAATCTTGACAAAAAGCATTATTTTGACTATATTAAAATTGAAATATTTCCATTAAAAGATTCCACTAAGAGAGTGACAAGGCAAATCCACAAATTAGAATACACTCTCAATAATTACATCTGATAAAAGGCTCATTTCTAAAAGATATAAAGAATTTCCACAAATAGGAAAAGTAAAATCATTTGAAAAACTGGCAAAAAAACCCCCATAACAACCTTGAAGAGGAACTTCCAAAATGAGCACATCCAAATGACCAACGAGCACTGAAAAGATGTCTTCATTCCTTGCTTATCACCACAATGACAATCTACTAAGTATTCACCAAAATGACTAAAATCAAAAAGACTAGCAATGCCAAATGTATATGAGAATATAAAGTAACTCAACTCTCATAGATTGCTGAACAGGATTATAAATTGTACCAGCACTTTCAAAAACTCTTTGTCAGTATTTACGAAAGTTGAAACATACACATATCCTTTGACCCAAGTATTTCAGTCCTAGCTCTAGCCAATAAAAGTACACATAAACGTGCAGTTGTAATAGCCCCAAACAGGTTACAATTCAAAAGTCTATCAATAGTAGTTGGGAAAAAATGTTGCATATTATAAGCTATATTATACAGCAACTAATATGAATAAATTCTAGCTTAATACAATAATATGAATAAACATTAGTAGCCTAACACTGAACAAAAGATGTCAGACATGGGGGAAGGGAGCCAGGAAGACTGTGAAGTAGGAGGATCCTGAGATCAAATTGCTCCATGGACACACTGAGGTAACATTTTTATCTATGCAAAAAACTCTGAAAACAATCTAAAGATTCAGAGAATAGACCTTCTACAGTTAATCCTAGAGAGGAGACAACAACAAAAGGCTAGGAGGGGCCCAGTTAGGGCTGGGAACCAAACTTTTGGTGGGACTAAGCACAGCTGGGAGGGACACTACAAGCATGGAGAAACAAGAGACTCAGACCCCACACCAGGCACTTCTGGCACAGGGACCCACACCGGGAAGATGAGTGCCCATCTTATCTGGCTTTGAAAACCAGCAGAACCTAACTTTGGGAGCTTTAAAAACCAGTGGAGCTTAATTGTGGGAGAGCTTGAGGGTGAAAGGAAATCGAGTACCTACCCTTAAACAGTCAACATAATAAATACCTCAGCCCAAGATACAGCCAGAAGCAGCAGTCTGCAAAGTGCCTGAGGTAAAGTGAAGAAGGTTTACGGACTAATCTGAGAATGTGTTCTGGAAGGCAAGGGTCTTCAGGAAATTTCTTCAGGGACAATAGTGTCATGGGTGGCATTTCTTTCCACCTCCCCAGCCTAAAGTAACAGACACTTGCAGGGGGCATTCTTCCCAGCCACAGCGCCTTCCTGCAGACCTGGCCAAACTCCTCGCCTTGGCAGGCATCCCTCCCAAATGGCTCCTACCCCTCTTCCCCCCACAGGGACCAGCACCATTCCAAAGTAACTCCTGCCCTGGGAAAGGAGAGGGTTAACACCACATACCAGTGTGCCCACAGTTCCAGGAGTGTGGCCTGTTAGCTGGTGGCACAGAGAGCAAGTCCTGTCCTTCAGTGCTCAGCAGCTTCAGCAGCTGTGGCAGAGGCTAATGTGGATAGCTAGCCTGAGTACCAGCCCTACTCACCAAAGAGAGCCTCTCAGTTGGCCAGGCATGGAACAAGCCCTACCCTTTGGTGTTACAGCAACTGTAGCAGACAGGATAACTCTATAATCTAGGCTGAATGCTGACTCCACCCACTAACTAGAGTCTCTCGGTTGGTAGCCTCAGACAGATCTCTCAACAGCATGGGCAACAAATGTTGTTGTGTACCCATAGAAGGCAAAGTAGGTCATTTCAGCCAGCTGGAGTGAAGACAATTATGGCTGAGCTACAATAGTTAGGGTACATGCAGCCCACACAATGGGCACTCCTTGAGGGTTCTGGTGACCAGGGTAGAATGCACTGGAGGGCACTACAGGACCTCTTCTACACAGGACCACTCTTCTCAAGACCAGGAGACAGGCCTGACTTACCTAATACATAGAAACACATACAGACAACACTGTAATATGAAGGAATATGTCACAAATAGAATAACTAGGCAAAATTATAATAAAAGAACTAAAGGCAATGGAGAAAAGCAGTATGTCCTGATAAAGAATTTGAACTAATGATTATTAAGATACTCACTGGACTTGAGAAAGGAGTGGATAAACTCAATGAGAACTTCAACAAAGAGAGAGAAAATATAAAAAAGATTCAGTTGGAAGGGAAGAATTTTAATAAATGAAATTTTAAAAATATACTAGAGGCAATCAAGAGCAGATTAAAAGAGGCAGAAGAACAGATCAGTGATCTGGAAGGCAAGGTAATGGAAAGTAACCAAGTTGAACAGCAAAAAGAAGAAAGAATAATAAAAAATGAAAATAGGTTAAGGGAACTCAGCAACATTGCCAAGAATAATAACATTTGCATTACAGGTATCCCAGAAGAAAAGAAAGAGGGCAGAACATTTATTTGAAGAAATAATAGCTGAAAAATTCTCTAATCTGGGAAGAAAAATCCACAACACATCCATATCCAGGGGGTACAGAGATCCCTTAACAAGATGAACCCAGAATGGTACACACCAAGACACATATTAAATAAAGTGGCAAAAACTACTGATGAAGAGAGAATTTTAAAAGCAACAAGGGAAAAAATTTACATATAAGGGAAACCTCATAAGGCTATCAGCTGATTTTTCAGCAGAAATTTGCATGCCAGATGAGAATAGCATGATATTTTCAAAACACTGAAAGGAAAAATCTACAATCAAGAATGGTCTAGCTGGCAAATTTATCATTTAGATTAGAAAGAAAAATGAAGAGTTTCCCAGGCATAAAATTTAAAGGTCATCACTACTAAACCAGCCATACAAAATATGTTAAAGGGAATTCTCTAAGTGGAAAGAAAACGTAAGAAATTATGAAAATTATGAAGAGGAAAAATTCGCCAACGCATATATTCAATTATACATATAAAATATGTGTGTGTGGGGGGAGTAAAAATTTAGTGCTTTTAGAATGTGTTCAAACCTAAGCAACCACAATCTTAATATAGACTGCTATACATGCAAGATGTTACATAGGAACACAGTGATCATCACAAATCAAAAATCTGTAATAGATACACTAAAATTAAAGGGAAAGGAATCTCAGTATAACACTAAAGAAAGCCATCAAACCACAAAGAAATGGAACAAAAGAAGGACTAGAGAACTAAAGAGGAAACCCTAAAAAACAAAAAACAAACAAGAAAACCAGAAAGCAATTAATATGATGGCATTAAGTACATACCTATGAAGAATTACTTTCAGTGTAATGGACAAAATTCTTCAACAAAAGACACTGGATGACGCATGAATAAAACAAAACAAGACCCATCTACATGCTCCCTGCAAGAGACTCACTTCAGGCTTAAAGACACACAGAGGCAATCCAAGTTTGGAAAAACATATATCCTGCAAACGGGGGGAAAATGAGAGCTGGAGTGGCGATATTTCCATCAGACAAAATAGACTTTAAAACAAACACTTTAGCAAAAGATGATGAAGGGCACTGCATAATGATGAAAGGATCAGTTCTACAAGAGGATATAAGAAGTATACATAACTACACACCCAACACTGAAGCACCTGAATACATAAAAGAAATACTAACAGGCATAAAGAGAAATATTGACAGTAACACAATAATAGTAGAGAACTTTAACACCTCATTTAACATCAATGGATAAATCATCCAGATAGAAAATTAACAAGGCAACAGTGGCTTTGTATAACACCTTAGACTGGATGGACTTAACTGATATATAGAGAACATTCTATTCCAGACCATAGAATACACATTCTTTTTAAGTGCACATGGAACATTCTTCAGGACAGATCACATGTTGGGCCAAAAAATGAGTCTCAATAAATTTAAGAAGATTGAAATAACATCAAGCAGCTTTCTAACCATACAGGATGAAATTAGAAATCAATCATAAGAAAAAATCTGGAAGAAAGACAAACACACGGACGACAATCAATTGCTACTAAACAATGAATAGGTCAACCAAGAAATCAAAGACAGAACCAAAATACATGGATACAAATGAAATGTAAACATGATGGTACAAATTCTTTGGGACACAGAAAAATACACTCAAACTGGAAATTTTCTAGCAATATAGGCCTTTCTCAATAAACAAAATTTTCAAATAAGCCACCTAACCTTACACCTGAAGGAGAAAAAAGGAAGAATAAACAGAGCCTAAAGCCAGTAGAAGGAAGGAAATAATTAAGATTAGAGTAGAAATAAATGACATAAAGACTGTAAAATATAAAATATAATGAAACCCAGAGCTCAGTCTTTGAAAAGATAAACAAAGTTGGTCAACATTTAGCAAGACTCATCAAGAAAATAAGAGATCCTAAATTAAAATCAGAAATGGAGGAGAAATAAGAATTGACCCCACAGGACTACAAAGGATTTTAAGAGACTAATATGAAAAACTATATGCCAACAAATTGAACAACCTAAAAGTGAATAAATTCCTAGAAACATAGAATTCTCCAAAAATTAATCAGAAAATAATAAAAAATTTGAACAGACCAGTTAGGAGTAGCAAAATTGAAGGAGTAATCAAAGAACTCTTGACCAAAACAAACAAACGCAAAACAAAACAAAAAAAAACTCTTGACAAACAAAAGTCTAGGACCAGATGGTCTCAAAGGAGAACACTACCAAGTAGTTAAAGAAGAGTTAATGCCTACTCTTTTCAAATTATTCCAAAACTTAGAAGTGGAAGAAAAATTTCTAAATTCATTCTACAAGGGCAACATTACCCTATTGTTAAAACCAAAGACACCACAAAAAAAGAAAATTATAGGACACTATCTTTGATGAACATAGATGCAAAAACCCATGACAAAATATTAACAAGCCAAATTCAACAATACATTAAAAAATCACTCACTACAATTAAATAGGATTTATTCTAGGAATCAAGGGTGGTTCAATATTTGCCAATCAATGTGATATATCACATTAATGAGAGAAAGAACAAAAACACATGATCCTCTCACAAGGTACAGAAAACGCATGTGACAAAATACAACATCCATTCATGATAAAAAAGTCTCAACAAATTGGGTTTTCAGGAAATATACTTCAACATAATAAAGGCCATATATGAAAAACCCAGAGCAAACATCATATTCATTGGTGAAAAACTGAGAGCTTTTGCTCTAAGATCAGGAACAGGACAAGGATGTCCATTTTCACCACTTTTATTCAACATAGTACTAGAAGTCCTACCTATAGTGATTGGGTAAGATAAAGGGATGAAAGACATCTAACTAGTAAGGAAGAAGGAAGGCTATCACTATTTGCAGATAGTGTGATACTACATATAGAAAACTCTAAACACCAAAAAAACTATTGGATCTGACTAATGAATTCCATAATGTTGCAGGTACAAAATTATAATAATGAAATCTAGTGCATTTCTGCACACTAATAACAAAGTAGAAGAAAAAAATTAAGAAAACAATTCCATTTCCAATTGAACGAAAAAGAATAAAAAACCTAGGAATAAATTTAACCAAGGAGGTGAAAGACCTACACTTTGAAAATTTATTATAAGATACTGATGAAAGAAATTGATGACAATACAAACAAAAGGAAAGATATACCATGCTCAAAGAATGAGGAAGTCATTACAATGTCCATACTCCCCAAAGCAATCTACAGTTTAATTGCAATACCTATCAAAATACCAATACAACTTTTGATAAAATTAGAACAAATAATCCTTAAATGTCTATGGAACCACAAAAGACCTCAAATAGCCAAAACAATCTTGAGAAAAAAGAACATGGCTGGTGGTAGCACAATCCCAGATTTCAAAATATACCACAAAGTATGTACAGGAATCCACACAGTATGGTACTTGCACAAAAATATACACAGAGATCAATGGAACCTGACAGAGAGTCTAGAAATAAACCCACACCTATATGGCCAATTAATCTATGATAAAGGAGGCAAGAACATAAAATGGGGAAAAGACAGAATCTTCAATAAATGGAGCCGGTAAAACTGGACAGATACATGCATAAGAATGAACCGGAATCACTTTCTTACACTATACACAAAAATAAACTTAAAATTGATTAAAGACCTAAATCTAAGACTTGAAACCATACACTTCCTAAAAGAAAACATAGGGAGTAATCTCCTGGACACTGACCTAAGCATCATTTTTCTAGCTATGTCTCTGATATGTCCCTTGTCTCTAAACATGGAGGCAAGGAGAAATCAAGCAAAAATAAACTATTGGTACTAAATCAAAATAAAAAACTTCTGCACAGCAACAAAAAGAAAGGGAGTCTATCAAATGGGAGAAGATATTTTCAAATGAGATATCCAATAAAGGGTTAATATCAGAAATTCATAAAGAACTTCTACAACTCAAAACCAAAAAAAAAAATTAAAAATATGTAGAGGACCTGAACAGACAGGTTTCCAAAGGAGACATTACAGATGGTCCACAGACACATGAAAAGATATTTAACAATCATCAGGGGAATGTAAGTCAAAACCACAATGACATATTACCTTATACCTATCAGAATGCCTAGTATTAAAAAGATAAGAAATAACATGTGTTGATGAGGATGTGGAGAAAAAGGCATCTTCCTGTACTGTTGGTAGGAATATAAACTGGCACAGCCACTGTGGAAAACAGTATGAAGTTTTCTCAAAAAAATAAAAAATAGAAATACAATATGATCCATTAATTCCACTACTGGGTATTTACCCAAAGAAAAAGAAAATACTAATTTGAAAATATATATGTACTCCTATGTGTATTGCAGTATTTACAATAGCCAAGATAAGGAAACCACCCAAGTGTCCATCAACAGATGAATGTATAAAGAAGTGCGGTGTGTGTGTATGTGTGTGTGTGTGAGTGTGTGTGTGTATGGAATGGAATACACACACACACACAACCATTAGTCATAAAAGAATGAGATCTTCCAATTTATGTCAACATGGATGGACCCAGAATGTATTATGCTAAGTGAATTAAGTCAGAGCATGACAAATACTATATAATTTCATTTATATGTAGAATCTAAAAAACAAAATGAACAAAAAAAGAAAAACAGATTCCTGAATACAGAGAAAAATCTGATGGTTGTCAAAGGGGAGGGAGTGGAGGAATAGGTGAAATAGACAAAGACATTAAAGGTTATAGATTTCTAGTTATAAAATTAATAATGGTGATAAAGTACAGCATAGGGAATATAGTCAATAATACTGGGATAATGGTGTATGATGGCTATATTTAGAGTGGTGAGCATTGACGAATATATAGAATTACTGAATCAATGATATACACTGGAAACTAATGTAACACTGTATGTTAATTATACTTCAATTAAAAAAAGATGCCATATATAAGAGAATTTATAGTGAACGAATCCATTTATAAAATTCTCATCAACATTTTATTCCATAATTCATGGAGTTACAACAGTAAATTAATTCACAGAGTTGCAAAATTTACAAAGGTTATTGCAGTATCTTATCCAGGAAACTTTATTAAAAGGTCTCTTCTAGAATCATAGCAGCTGGAAAACAAAAAAACTGCTGGTAACTGGGGATGAAAGGAAATTAAACAAATTTTAGGTTTCCCTGAATTTTTGTTTCCGCATTGTTTTTTTTTTTTATTGGTCTTAACCAACACACTGATACTCAGTATGTCTAATGATGTGTTGATAAAGCAGCTCTCCAAATAAAAAATGACCCTCACTTGTAGCACTTACTGATTTCCATAGTGTAAATATTCCCAACATGGCCAATTTCTAGTTATCCAGTGGGATGTCACTGAACCCAAGGCTGGAAGGAGATACACAGTATCAATTTGTCTGGGGCTCTTGGCACGAGCTCCAGTATACCACTGCAGGTAAGCCATCACTAAAAACACATTTAAGACCTCACAAGTGGTGTACCATAATTCTAAATTAATAGCTCTTTCAGTGCAACTGGGTTAAAAGCCATTTTGTGCTGTTTGTAATGAAAGGATTTGTTGAGGAAATTTAGGTAAAGAATATTGAGGGGATGCCGTGACAGCACACAGTGCAAAGGCAAAAAACACAGGAAGTCAAAACTTTAAAGCAAGCATCGCTTATGATTTTAACATTTTCAACACTTAACTCTATTTCTAGGAAGACACCTGCAAGTTTCTGCCACGCATTGGCAGGTAATTTTGCAAGCATTTCAGTTTATAACTATGTGTTCTCTTAATAATAAAACTTAAGATAAAACTCTTAAGATAAAACTGTTTATATGAGTATTGATTTTATCCTACTGAGATACGTTCTATATTTGGATCTTTGCCTCTAGGACTAGATAGGATCTAGTCTCTATTTTTTTGTCTGCTTTTCTGAAGTGTAGGTAACTGGTTTAGCAAATTAGCATCACAGGTAAATCACTGGGTACCCAAAGATTACCTTAGATCAATAATTCCAAGTCTTGGCATTTTATCAAAATCAACTTTTACATTTTTTAGCAGTTCCTAGACCTCCCCTTCACAGTTGCTTCCAGTAAGTCTGGCCTGGGAGCCTGGCAGGTGCATCATTTTAAGGGGCTGGGATGTGCGGAGCGAGACTCCAGCAGAGCCTCTCAAACTTTATGGGCATATGTTTCACCTGGGATCTTGGTAAAGGTCAAATTCTAATTTCAGAGACTATTTTAAAACTCTAGTAAGCTCTTGGGTGATTTCTTTGAGATCAGGAGTCTAAATTAAATATGTCATCTCATTGGTTTGAATTGGGGTATGATCGCATGTGTTGTGACAGCAGACTGAACCGCTATTTAAATTTTACATTCAAAAGCACTCAGGACTCAATGAACATACAGTAATTGCTAAAGGGAGGATATTTGAGCAAATGAGTATTTTTTCTGTTTTTCTGGGCTTTTGAATGTAAAAAAAAATATGGAATGCTTCAGATATGATTGGTAACCTACCCTAGGGTCTCAGTGGTTTCACTGAGGTAGTCTGATTTTTCCTTTAGAAAATCAGTCTTGCTTATTGCATGCAATTCGTTAATATGCAATAACTCTTAAGGAAGCTTTTGAGAACATCCAATCATTTTTTTTTTTAGGGGAGGAAAAGAGAAATTATTAAAAGCCATCAAAATTAACACAGCTTCTCAGAGTTTAAATAGCACCAATGCAAATCGCGAGAAAAGGAATTTGTAATTATTTACTAATTGTCTCGGTTGGAGGCATAATTAGAGGTGATTACTGGAAGCAATAGTACAATAGAAAGTGTAGAAAAAGTTTCCCTGTGACCGCCCAGCAACTTGCAGACAATGAATTATAACAGGATACCGTGCTGTAGCATGTAACTTGAAAATAAGGGATGGAAATAATTCACATTCCTGAGTTCCCACTGCAGAAAAGTGTGTGTGCCTATGTGCTAGGCAGGGCAGGGTGAGATCAGGAATTTATCTTTTATCCTTGGCTTTTGGAACAGTGATTTGTATACAGTGGATCTGTATTATGCTTCTAGAGAACCTGACCGGTAATTAATAATCAAATCTGTCTAGCTTTCATTTGTCTACCATACCCATGAATTAAGTAGACTGTGGGCTGGATTTCTGTATACTCAGTGACAACATATTCCTTGTTCAGCAGCAGCAAAACAAGAACAAAGCAAGCAGGAAAAGCTAACAATTACGGAAACCTCACTGTGTACCAAGCTGTATGTTAATACTTCACATTAATTGTAACTTTTAGTACTTATAATATTCCTAATAAGATAGTTGGATGCAAAGAGTATCAGGGGTTCTCTGGGTAAAAAGGTAAAACCACAGAAAGGGGGTCTGCTGTTGGGACATTTGGAGGCAGGGACCTTATCTTCTCCATGGGGGGAAAAAAAAAGAATTAACTCCTTTTTCTTCTGCAAGATAAGGATGTTGGTCTATTAACATCTGTTGTGGTTCAAAAACCAAGAGGGTTCTGGATACCTGTAATAAGTTCGTTCAAAATATATTAATTTCTAACCACTTTTACAGAAGTTTCCTCAGTTATGACCATTTTGAATTGTACTGGAGCCCCTTAATCCCAGAAGGTAGCAATTGTTAAAGGAATTCCCCTACCCTTTGTATACTAGGAAATAAATGATTTACCATGAGAAGCTAAGATTCCTAAATGTCTAAGAAAGACTGAATAACCAGCCCCATTGCTCACCTGAGGACAACGTCAGGCGCAGACCCTCCCAATTCCCAATTTTTACTTCATCAATGATTAGCTCAATTATTTGTCCCCACTGGTCAATAGCAACAAAATGCTTGTGATTTTGACTTTGAGATTCTCCTCTCCCCACGTGAGCCTGAACTTTGCCCGGAGCCTGACCCAGCATCATCAGGCAGAACTGTTCTTCCTGAGGACCCCTCCCATGCATCTCTATCCTACCCACTCATCCGGTCCTTTCTAGCCTCACATACTCCTCCTTGGGTAAGAAAGGCCCTTTTCTGTCTGACCTTGAGACACTTAGAGTTTCTCCCTATGCCCACATTCTTTTCAGATGCAGTCTCTCATTTAAGTTGGGATTTGTTTGTATTTCGGAGATGTCTCCCTGCCCCCATCTACTGGCCATGCCTCCACAAGCACACGTTTTCAGGGGGCACCGTTTCCATGGGGGCAAGGTGAATGGCATTCCCTGGACCTTTACAAGCACGTCTGGGGTCACACATGAATAGTCTGGACCCCAGGAGTGATGTCTTTCAACCTCACACTAACCACTTCAATCCCCTGCCTCAAACTATGTTAGTTTCTCTGAAGTCTCAGTAGGGAAAGTCCAAACTCCTTGGTTTGACTTAGAGGGACTTTTACCAGTTGGGTTCCACTTATTTCTCTGATTTCATCTCCTACCACTCTTTCTGTGTGCTTTTTAAAAAATAACCTAAGGATCCCTCATTCCCAGTCAATTCTTTCTGTCATTAAACCAACTCCTCTCTCTCGGCCGAAAATTCCCGTTCCCTCATTTCTAACGGGCACACTCTGGCTTTTCACTCAGGGTTATGAGTGAGAGTCCCCACCAAAGTGAAGCCTTTCTTTAATCCTCTCTGTGACTTCCAGTCAGAGCTGGGCACTCCGTGACAGGACTAACTATATCCTAAAACATTAAAAAATAGTCCACAGCTGCATTATTAGAATTGATCACTGAATTTAGCAAGGTTGCTGGATACCAGGGTAGTATTTAAACATCAACCATGCCTCTTTATATCAGAAAAAGTAAATAGAATTAAAAAGTATTAAAGATGTATTTTATCATAACATTAAAAAGCATCAAAAAACATCTAGGAATAAATAAATTTCATGTGAAACCTCTACATAGAACACTTTAAGACAAACTGCGAGAAGATAAAGGAAACTTCCTTTCCAGTTTTGGTAGATTAATGGACTTCTTTTTATATGTAAGTAGATAGAAAAATGAAAGCAATATACGTGGCATGTTTAAAAAACCAAATTCATAGAAAGAGAACAGAATGGTGGTTGCCAAGGGCTGGAGAGAGGGGAGAGAGGGGGAGATTTAAGTCAAAGGGTACGAACTTCCAGTTATAAGAAGAATCCGTTCTGAGGACTAAATGGGAAGCACGGCGACTGCAGTTAACAATCAGTATCACATACTCGGGAATTCTGAGATTCAATCTCAAGCACGCTCACAGCAACAACAACAAAAAGTTAACTATGGGAGGTGATGGATGTTTACTTATCTTGATCTTGGTAATCACCCCACAAGGTATTTGGGTATCAAATCATATTGTATTCTTTCAATATATACAATAGTATTTGTCAATTATTCCTCAAAGCTGGGGAAAAACAAAACAAAACAAAACCAGTATTAGGCAATAGGCAACACAGGATTATGACCCCTGAGAGAAAATAAACTAAAAAGAGGGCTTGTTAGAGTATGTAATTGCAAAACAAATTATGCACATATCAGCAGCTTGCCTATATCCTTTTCCTAATCCCACAGGAAAATACATTGTTTCCTGTAATCAAATGCACTAGGTATTTTAAGAAGTAAATAGAAATGCCAGCAGTATTTAGTATCATCGAAAGCTGAACATGTGGTGTGGAGGAAAAGGAACCCTCAATGCACGGTCAGGGGGAGGGCACACTGGGGCAGCCACCGCGGAAAACAGCATGGAGGTCCTCAGAAAGTTAAAAATAGAGCTTCTCTACAACCCAGCAACTGCACTGCTGCATATTTACCCAAAGAATATCAGAACACTAAATCAAAGGGATACACACACCCTGATGTTTCTGGCAGCATTATTTATAATAGCCAAGATATGGAAGCAGCCTAAGTGTGCATCACCTGATGTCTGGATAAAGAAGATGTGGTACACACACACACACAGTGGAATATTAGTCACCCACAAAAAAAGAATGAAGTCACGCCATTTGCAAGGACATCGATGGAGCTAAAGAAGATAATGCTGAGCAAAACCAGCCAGAGAAAGACAAATGCCATATGATTACACTCAGAGGTGGAATTTAAGAAACAAAACGAAGGAGCAAAAGGGGAAAAGACACAGAGAGAGGCAAACCAAGAAACAGACTCTTAACTATAGATGGTTACCAGAGGGGATGAGAGTGGGCGAGATGAGTGAAAAACGTGACGGGGATGAAGGAAGGCACCTGTCGTGATGAGCAGTGGGTACTGTATTGTACGGAATGTGTGGAAACACCATATTGTACACCTGAAACTAATATTACACTGCATGTTAACTGACTGGAATATAAATACAAACTTTAAAAAAAATGAAGTAAAACCCTTGTATTTTTAAAAAAGTACAAAAAAAATAACAGTAACTGATGAGCTAACAATTCCACTCTTTGGTGTATATAAAATAGGTTGTGTGTGTGTTGTGTTGTGTTGTGTTTACCAATGAGATGCACTAGAATGTTACTAGCAGTACAATAACTCAAACTGGAAATACTCAAATACCCACTAACGGTGGAATGGATAAATGAGTCGTTACATGCTCCACAACAATGAAAATACAGGCTACAACTAGAGTCAACAATGTGGATTCAGCTAACAAAACACTGAAAAAAAGAAGTCTGTTACCAAAATACCGAATATGATTTCATTCCACTTACATAATGTTTAAAAAAAAAAAAGGCAAAAGTAATCAGGAAAAAGCCCAAATAGTGGTCGTTCTTGACAACAGATAGTGAGTAGAAGGGAGAGCAAAGAAGACCCATTAATGCTTGAAATATTTGACTTTGGGGTCTGGGTAACCTTCACACTGGTGTGTTCAATTTGTGAAATTAACTGAACTGTAGCTTTATAATAAATGCAATTTCCTGTATTTAAATTTTGCTTCAACGATATAAAACATAAGGAATTTCTGCACAGTTAAAATCAGCTCTAGTAAACTTAATGATGTTTTAAATAACTGAACTGCAAAATTTCTCAAACTTTTCAAAAGCATGAAATTAACAACTATCTGCCTCATATTCCAAAGGCCTGACAGGGATTTTCTGTCAGTGCCTACTGAAGAACAAGAGAAATAATTTGGCATATGTCATCCACTCATTAAAATTTACCACCTTTTTATCCCTTTGTCATTTAGTTGAATGCTTAACCTAGAGAAGTCTAGATTGGATTGAGTTCATTCCACATTTTTATTTTTTACAAGTCCAGTGTATTTTACTGAGTGGTGTTTTCCTTGTGCTGGTGTGTATATCCTGATGTTTTTGTCTCACAGTATACACTCTGTCTTCCAGAAACGACATCTCCCATCTTCCAGGAACCTAATCCTCCCTCTGTACCGGAATGGTGAAAGACAGAGACTGACAATGTCAAGTGTCAGTAGGGATGTAAGCCATCGGGACTCTCACTGTGGTCTGAATGGGAGGCTGTGGACAGAAACCAGAGGGAGGTTGGGAGAAACCAAGGAATGTGTCATACAGAATACATGTGAGTCATCTTGGAGCTTACACTCTAGTAAGAGAGAGGTATAATAAAAATACAGAGTATGGTAGGTGATTATAAATGCTATATTAAAAAAGCATAGGAGTTTGACAAATATACCTTTCATGGGGGACATAGGTAACAGGGAAGGTTATGCATGCGTGCAGACAGAGTGTATATGGGAAATCTCTATGCCTCTCGATTTTGCTCTTAATCTAAAACTGCTCTGAAAAAAAGTCTTTAAAAAAATGGAAGAAGGAGGGCGCCTGGGTGGCTCAGTGGGTTAAAGTCTCTGCCTTCAGCTCAGGTCATGATCTCAGGGTCCTGGGATGGAGGCCCGCATCGGGCTCACTGCTCAGCGGGGAGCCTGCTTCCTCCTCTCTCTCTGCCTGCCTCTCTGCCTACTTGTAATCTCTCACTCTGCCAATTCAATAAATAAAATCTTTAAAAAAAAATGGAAGAAGGAGAGGGAATGTTGGGGTTAGGGAAGTGTGATTTTAAGATACTAGCGAAGAAGTCCTTCTTGAGGTGACGTGGTGCAGAAGCCACGGGAATGTGGCCGTGCGCTTGGGGGGATATGCTAGGGCAGAGGGTTCTGGTAGAGAACAAAGTACAGACTCTGACATAGCACAAAGCCTGGTGTCTTCAAGGACTAGCAAAGAGGTCAGTGTTACTAAAGAGAATGAATGAACTGCATGACTAGTTTTATTTCTGTTTGTTCCATTGTTACAAGTGTTTATTAAACATAAATACTGCTACTGATACAGGGATAACAAAGCCAACCAGTGTAGTTCAAGAAATTGCTTTAGAGCATTCAAGTCTACAAAAAGCTTTCAGAAGAAGGTCCAAGTCCTTGGAGAAACCTAAAAAGCAGTTCATTTACTCACCCTGACCCCTCCCCCTGCCAGGTTCATCAGTGGAAACAAAGGGTCCACTCTGTTCCATTGATTCTGAGCTATTAGTTCTTACTGTCTCACAGTTGTGGGTATTTTTCACCTTTACTAATGTTTGTCCAGTTCAAATCTCTTTATTACAAGAATTTATTACAAGAATTCTAAAAATAAAATTTTTTTGGCTTAAAGGCTTGCATATATGGTGGCGGTGGTGATGAGGGAGCAGAAGGTAAGCTGAAGAAGACAAAGCATAAGAGGACCCTGGAAGCTCCCCCAGCCCTCCCCACTCTGGGGTGGGACCTGTTGGACATTCTCCCAGCAATCTCCCAACTAAATGTTAATACCTTTCTGGAGGGGAAAACCACCTTAGCTTACTAATGGCAAGACCTCTGGTATCTGGTAAGTATCTAGTAGGTTGGTCCTCTTCAGCATATGAAAGTTCTTTTGAAACCTCCCTTTTTCCTTACTTCCCCCAATTTCCGAGTATTTAATCCATCACTCCTCAAGACCCCCCGCAGCAGCTCTTTCTGCCCACAGTCCTGTCCCCAGGCTTTAATAAACCACCATTTTGCACCAAAGACCTCTTAAGAATTCGTTCTTAATCATTGGCTCGAGACTTCACCCCACTCAACCTCCCCTATATTCCAAAACACCATCAGTGGCAAGAAGGATAATGAGATAAGACGTTGAGGAAAAAGTACATCCAGGCTTAATGGGAAACAAAAAGCTTCCTTCAGGAACAATAACTGCCACTGTTGTGGTGCCTTTCGTTCTCCACAAGAAGCTTCTTTTCGCTCGTCTCTTCTACTTCTCACAGTTTTCTCTCCTCAAGCATGGTTTCTGATCCTACAGCATGCTGGCTTCCAAATGACTCTGGTTCCCTTCCTTCTCTCCGGTCTACGTCAGCCTCAGCACGACGTGTCCTACTGGAGCAGCAAACCCTCACCATGTGGATACTCTTTTTCGCTGACATTCTCAGGAGACAATCTTACTGACTCAGCAGGTTACATGAGGAAAAAGTCTGGCATACCTGGCAAAATGTGAGAATACTAAACCCTCAATATCCCCTCTTTTTGGCTTATTGGAAGGAATGTGGTTATGAGGAGTCTGATACAGAGCCAGATCTCCATTCTGCTACTTCTTTACATGAAGACTTTGACTCACCTGATCTTGTTTCCTCATATATAAAATATAGAAAATGTACCATCCAAGAGTATAGTGAGAATTAAATAAGAAAAAGATCATAAAGTGCCTTGCATGAGGTCTGGCTCATGGTGAATACCACTAAAATATGAAATTACTCTTTCTTTTAATCTACACATTACAGTTCTGGTATCATCTGATCTTGTAAATCTGCTGGAACTTCTTTCCAACATCACACAGAATTATAAATTGCTTCTTTCTCTGTGTTATAACACTTTTTATTATTTAATTAATGTATTAATTAATAATATTTTATTAAATTACTATACTTTCTGTGGTTTTTTCCTCCACCATTGTGAAAATAACTTGAGGTCAGAACCATTTTCTCTTTCATCCTTATATCCTCGCAGCCAACATGTTGCTTAGCATAGAGTAGAAATTCAACAAATACTTTTGAAATAAATATGTGAGCGGATGGCAATGAGTGACAGTGGAATAATGCCAACCACCCTACAGGGTAATGCCACTGGTCACCAGTGAGGTTAACATTCTTCTTCTTCCCACTGTGAAAGAAACCGACTCCAAGGACCAAGCCCGAGTCCCCGCTCACAAACAGAACAGTTTCTATCAATGGCATCACACTGTGTTTCAAAATATTTTTCTTCTAAATGGAAGCCCAGGAGAAAAGAGGCCAAATAAAAAGCTCCTTAGGCTATAAAGAAGAAACGGAGGGCGCCTGGGTGGCTCAGTGGGTTAAAGCCGCTGCCTTCGGCTCAGGTCATGATCCCAGGGTCCTGGGATCGAGGCCCACATCGGGCTCTCTGCTCGGCAGGGAGCCTGCTTCCTCCTCTCTCTCTGCCTGCCTCTCTGCCTACTTGTGATCTGATCTCTCTCTCTGTGTCAAATAAATAAATAAAATCTTAAAAAAATAAAAGAACACAGTCTGTCTATACTTTAAAAAAAAAAAAAAAAAAGGAGAAACGGAAACTTGGAGTCATGAACGAAGCCCCATTTCAACTTCAGATGAAACACTAGTAAGACTTTCTGTGCTCATGAGGGAGGGTATTATAAAAACCTGGAGGCTCTAAAAATGTGAACATCATCTTTTCATATTTAAAAAAAATCTTTTAATCCTCTAGAGATTTCAGTGTTTGGGTTTTTTTTTTTTTAAGTATTTGCTATATTCCCACTCCATCTAAATCTGCTAGTGTCCTACTTCAAACTAAAGAGATAAACCACTGCGTTTTCATGGGTGAAAATATGAAAGCGATGAACACTGACCATCCTGAACTTGGATTTCTCAACCAGCGCTGTGGACAATTTGGGCTGGATAATTCTTTGTTGTGGGGATTTGTCCTGTGCCTTGCAGGATGATCCACACCCTCTACTCACTAGATGCTGGTAGCACACTGAACCCCCAACTTGTGACAATAGAAGAATGACTCCAGACATTGCCAAGTATCTTCTGGAAGGCAAAATCACCCTCAGTGAAGAACCACTTTATCAATTATTTGATAGACAATTATTTAGAACCCTTGATCTTTCTTTTTCTCAGTCAACCAAGTTATATTTTTTGTGCCAAAATAGTCTTGAGATGGCATCTAGTCCCTCATCTGATTTTCCAGGGAGATCACACCTTTGTCACCTCAGGCCACTGGTAACCTAATGCAACACTGGCTATGTTACTGAAGGACGTTTTAAACACCAAGGATTTTGGCAGAAGTAGTGTTTGAGAATGTGAGGGGGGTAGGAACTTGTACCTAAAACTCCTGAGGAGGAAGGAGGAGTCACAGGGCCAAGAGATCACAGACACAAACAAGCAAGGTGCTGTTTTAATGACATGAGGTTGACAGCTGGTATGTTCATGAGAAAAGGGACAGGAGAATAATATGGATGAAGCAGTGAGGAGCCCCCAACTCTAGGTCCAGAGGTAAGAGGGGTGTGGGAGAGAACACATCTACCACTGGAGAGGACCAGTAGAGAAGCTACACTCAGAGAAGAGACGGGTTTATGTTAGAGAAAGAAAATGAAGAAGTTGGCAAGAGAATAAGGGAAAATTTGATGATGATTGGTCCTGAGATCTAGGGAGTAGAGTGAAGGGATTCGGAAGGCAGGTAAATGTGGAAGACGGTGTCAGAGAGAGGAATGTATAGAACCATTTGGGAGTTAGAGTCTGGAGGACAGAGCATGACTAGGGAATCCTGGGATTCCTGTGGTGACATATGTAAATAGGAAGAAAAAACATAGTAAGTCTGATGGTCACCAAGCAGATAGACATAAGGGTCTGGCCAGGAGTACACTCAAGTCCTATGGATCCATTTGAACCTCAGCTAATGGAAGCAGAGAAGCTAGAGAAGAGGCAACTTACGGGATCCTTACTGATATCTACTGACAACATCAACATTATTTTCAGTCCCTTGACTACTTCTTCTCCAGTAACATTGTCCTCCATGCCACTGCAGGCAGTGCTGCCCATGGACTGTTACCATATAATTATCAATAATTGAAACCCCTCTGCAGGCTCAATTTCCAGTGCCATAGCCTTTAACCACCACTTCCAGCTTAGCTCATGCCCTCCAGTTCTCCAATTCCAGCAATTCTTCACAACACAGAACCTAAAAGCCTTTTACCCTATCAACTTTTCACTGTCCTTTCTGCCTCACTTCCCTTTTCCTTCCACAACTTGCTAAATTGCTACCATTATTGGTATTATCATTCTTTTTATACCCTGCATTCTTTTGTCCCTCCTTTACTTTGTTGCACCCACTTTTGAAAACCACACCAAAAGCTGAATTCACATGACAGCCTAGTTGATGTCTACTGTATTTGCCTATTCCACATGTTCTCCTACTTAGATGACTATTTCATACTGCCTTCTCTCACATTCCAACATCTCCTCCCCCTTGTCATATTCAGCCGATGACCTTCCTTTCAATTTCACTGTGAACACAGAAATAATCAAGACACGTTTCCACCCCATTCCTACAGTACATTTCCCTCCTGCCTATATCCACATCCAAAGAATCAGCTCCCGCTTCTCTCTGTATGGATATCAGTGACCCTACTAAATACCACACCTTACCCTTGAGCAGACCATAGCCCCTTTCCTTCACTCAAGGATACTGCCCAGTGATTCACTGGACCTTTGCTATCAGCCAACAAACATACCTTTATTACCTGTATCTTTAAAAAACTTCTCTTTGATTTTACTTTACCTGTCAGCTACTGCTCCATTTCTTCCCTTCTTTCTACAGCAAAGATCCTTGGAAAACCTTTCTGTACTTTGTTTCCAATTTTCCAACTCTCATTCTATCTTCAAGCCATTCTAATTTTGCTTTCTCTTATAACATTCCACTAAAACCTCTTTGATCAAGGTCACCAGTGACCTCTATAGTGCTAAGTCCAAGAATTCTCTCTACTCGATCTAGCTGGAGCACTTGACATGGTTGATTATTTCCTGTTCCCTGTTCCTGAAACATTTGCTTCGTGGGTCTGCCAGACCCCTCTTCTGGTTTTCTTTCTGCTCCTTTAGCTACTCCGCCTTAATCTCTTTTACTGGTTCCTCCTAATTCATCAACTTGCTAAGGTCAGCATGCGATTGGCCTTAGTGCTTGGACTTCTACTTTTCCCAATTTATATCCATTTCCTTGGTGACCTCATGATATCATGTCCTTAGGTACAATCTATATAATTGTACCTAATAATTCTGAAATTTACTCAAATCTAGATTCTCAAATCTGGTTGTGTCCTCTGCGACAGAGAGAGAGGAAGCAAGCACTCTTGTCTCTTCTGTTTAAGAGCACTAACCCCATTGTAAGAGCTCCACTCCCATGACCTAATTACCGACCAAAGGCTTCATCTCCAAATATCATATTATTGGGGATTAGGGTTTCAACATGTGGATTTCGAACATTCAGTCCAGAGCAAGAACTACCTCAGCTCATAGCACTCCTCTGCTGAACCACCTCTTCCATTCCCCAACTGATTTCAAAAATCTGGACTGTGAGAAAAAGCCTAAATTTGTAGTAAACCCTAAGAGTCTTACACAACCCTCTCCCTTTTACTTCTCTGCTCTTATGTCCTATTATTCTCTACTATACCCATCTCCAAGCACAAAGATTCTCTGCTGTCTTTCAAATTTTCCAGGCAAGCATCTCTAGATTTACTATTCCTACTGATTGTTCATTGTTTCCCAGATAGCTGTAAGTCCCCCACCTTCTTTAGGCAAATTTTATTGCCTTAAGCCACCTCTGACCCCACTAACTCAAGCTTCCCCTTCTTAAAAACAATCCTTGCTTTCCTCTGCTTTAATTTTCTCTGTATCACTTGTCCTAATGGAGCATTTTACAGATTCATTTATATGACTGGTATTTGCTTTCCCTTCCAGAAATTAAATTAATTAATACTGGCCTCTAATGTACATTTTTTGTAGGTTTCGTTTGGGTTAATATTTTCATCAGTAACAGAAAGCAACCTAAAAGGGAAAGTTATCATTGCTGGCAAAACTAAGAAAAAACACCCACTCATGTTGCCAAGGTTTTAAATTTGCCATCAGTGATCAGAGTTGCAAGTTCTACTTAAAAATACCATTTTGCATGTCATCATTTACAGAAGTCTTATGAAATAAGTGATTTATGCTGTCAGTTTTCTAATACTATGGTAAAGTTAAATGCAGAAAGAAATCATGAAGAAGAAAAACATTTGAAGAGGTAGTCTAATAAAAAAGATGAATTTTTTAGCTAAAGTTTTAAATAAAGCAAAGTAGAAATATCAGGAAACAAAAAAAGAGGGAAAGAAATATGCTGTGTGTGAACTTTGTAAAAATAAAACAAGTTGTAGATCTGAGAAGCCATAAAGGTATAGAGCCTGGAAGAAGTTTGGTCTAGTTCAAATCATTGCTTTAATTACTTAAAGACAAATAGAAAAAACTGATAGCTGGACACAAACGTCTAATAGGAAGGCTTACAGTTCAGCAGTAGACTTTCTTCATGAATATAATCATATAAAATATATACATAGAATCCTATATAAGGGAATGCTAAAAAATGATATTTTAGTGTTACTATAATCTTCCTATACTTTATAAATTAAAAAATATACTCTGAATGCTATAAAAGAGATCAGATGAATGTGCTAGGCTTAAAATACACATTGAGACTCAGAGCAAGACATTTTTAATATAATGATAATGAATGAGATCATCAAGAACATTAGGATAGTCAAAAGCAAGGATCCGGAGGTGCCTGGGTGGCTTAGTCGGTTAAGTGTCCAACCCTTGATTTCAGCTCAGGTCATGGTCTCAGGGTCGTGAGTTCAATCTCCATGCTGGATTCCATGCTCAATGTGGAATCTGCTTAAGATTCTCTCTCCCCCTTTTTCTCTGCCCCTCCCCTAACTTGTGTGCATTCTCTTTCTCTAAAATAAATAAATAAATTTTAAAAAATCTTAAAATAATAATAATAATTTAAAAAAAGAGTAATGATCGAAAGACCAAGACTTCTGATCCTTGAGGTTGACCCCAAGAGGGTAGGAGAGAGGAGACGCTGGCCATGCAAACTGAAAATGTCTACCCCGAGTGATAAAAAGCCTGCTGAACTGTGCTTTGTCAGGCAAAGAAGGCTTGTCTTGTTTCATTGCTTGAGATTAGAAATCAACCATGTGAAATATAGTTCTTAGTTCATGGAAGATGAGAACTGAGAACTGATATTTAGTGAAGCAGAGATATTTTCGTGACTGTGATAATAGCAACTCTGATGAAGGCAGATGAGTGGGACTCAAGAGAACATCAAGGAGCGATACTGGAGAAAGTAAGGGATTGGACGGCGTGGGGGAGGAGAGAAATGTCCTTGTAGACGAACAAGAAGTAACCGTCAGGAAGTATTTTTTTTTTAATGGGAGTATTAAAAGCAGGTCTGTAAGTTGGTGAAAAAGTTACAAAGGAATGAAAAATTGCTGATGCAGGAAATTCAAAGAATTTCTGGGGCAATGTCTATGAATATAAAAGAAAGTGGTGCCCAGAGTTTGGAATGTGTAACAGAAGAGAAGTCAAAGACTATGGGTACAGAAACAAGCAATTTAGTAGATGTAATGGTGGGAATTTGTGGACATTTTCCTAATGGTTTTCTTGATTCTCCTCCAAGATGATATAGTTTGTCAGAGCTTAAGAAACCCATTAGTTGACTCTTATAACTTCATGATGATGCATGCTGTCATATTTATATGCCTTTATATGAGCTTTTATATTTTCTACATTAATATGACAATACCTTCAGCATGGGAACATTTTCAATTAATCATTTTCTCTTTCTCTTTAGTTACTTGGATCACAGAACTTAAAACACAGAATGTGATCTTTTGCATTACATTGCATGTGTAATTCCACTACAGAATATAAATAATACATCTTTTGAAATTCATAAAATATAATGAATGGGGACCCTGTTTTGGGGGGAGCATCAAATATTGGTCTCTAAAAGACTATTATCTAAGGAAGATGGTACATGAGACACAATGGTCTGCTCAGCTAGCTGGCCTACGACAGACCCGAATCTAAGGGGACAAAATAATCAAATTTCAAAAACAGTGACTTCACTTCTGGTCGAGACAGAGTAACATGGAACTGGATTTACCCTTCCAACTAATACAACTAAATGAACTGAACAAACTAGGAAAATCAATGGCTTGCACATGAGACCAAAAAGGCAGTGATTTTGAGAGAGGAAAAATAAAGGAGATGAATCCCCTAATTGCTCCAGCTTAATATCCTGAGTTTGTTTTTATGCTTGGTTTCAGGTGGACAGGGAGGAAAACCAAGGTAGACCTGGACACAGTGTCAGAGTTATGGGCAGAGAAGTATGAAAAAGGCAACACAGCCTGCTCACAGGGCAGAGTACTGGAAATGAGGAAGGTACAGAGAGGGATCCCTCCAGAGATAGACACAGGTCCTCCCAATAATCTCAGCTGAGAATTTACAAGTATAATCTTAAAAAAATTATATGGTGTTTTTAATACTACCAAAAATTTTCCTAATTTGAAGCCCAACAGATCCATGAATGACAGCAAACCTATTAGAATGGCTGAAACTATAAAGGAATAAAGGATATCTATCACAAGAGTTAGTGAGGACGTGGAGAAACCACAACTCTTTCACAATGCTGATGGACATATAAAGTAGTACCACCAATGTGGAAAACAATTTGGGAGTTTCTTAATATTAATGTGAAACATACACCTATCATAGGATGTGGACCCCAATATTTATCCTAGTACTTATCCAAAAGGAATGAATGTTCTTATGCTCAAACAAAAGCACACGACTATTAACGGCACTTTATTTGTAATAGCCCCAGTGTCCATCATGGGGGAATGAATTTTGGTGTATCTGTAGAAAGAAGACGTTTTGGTTTATCTACAAAATGGAATACTACTTGGCAACAACAAGGAATAAAGTATTAATACATGCAACAACTATGTCGTTTCTCAATATATTTTTACCACAGGAAAGTGGATAGACAAGATAGAGTACATATTTTGTGATTCCATTATATAGAATTACAGAAAGTACAAACTAATTTACACACAGCAGATGAGTGGTTGCCTTGGAGTCAGAAAATGGATGGTTAACAGTAATGAGGGATTAAAAACCACCATGAATAGCCTTTTGGTGGTGATGGGTATCTTTATTTTCATGACTTTTGTAAAGTTTTCATGAGTATATCACACATCAAAATTTATCAAATGACATAGTATGTTCATTATAGCTCAATAAAGCTATCAAAGGAAATTAACATAACATTCCAACAGCACATTTTCGTTCACATGCAAACACACACACAGACACATCCATGTATCCATACCTGAATAAAAACATACAGAAGAAAAATCAGGAGGCTTGTATCGCCTCTTCTGTTCCTCAGTATTCGTTCACAGTTCACCTACCTTGGGCTAAAAGCTGTACTGTGTATATTTAATATAATATGAATCAGACATAATTACATTTACAGGCATATTGCCACTCTTATAACTTTTTCCTTTTAACCCCAAGTTCACAGTTCACTGTAAGGAGGGACCATTGAGGAGCTCACCTCAATCTAATTTGTTGCTTTATCTCAAGATTTCTTAGCTTCAGTGTTATTAGTACTTGGAGCTGAATAATTCTTTGTGATAGAGACTAGTTCTCTGCATTGGAGGACGTTCAGCAGCATCCTTGGTTTTTACACACTACATGCACTAGCATTCCTCCCACCCCAGCTGACACACCCAAACACCTATCTAGATATTACCAAGTGTCCCCTGGAGATGGGATTTCTCCCAAGTGAAAACCATCGCTCCAGCTCTAGTCCATAGCACAGTGATGGAAACAGAGGTGCTCAGTATATGTTTTTTCAATGGATAAAAGATAATCATTTCTACAGACTTCATAAATCTCACTAGTAATGAAATACATGTATATTTAAACAATATTTTCATTGATTTTTTAAAAAAGAGACGATGAAGAAGAAAATACACAAGCTTAGAAATGGTCAATACATAGATATTTGCAACGTAGATTAGAATCCTTGTGGGAAGTGATTTGGTAATGCAACTGACCCATTTATAGGTCTCTTAGGAAAATAAAAATCTTCAAAACTTTATATATATACACATATATATAGGAGTACTATTCATTTCAATAAAAACAAACTGAGAAGTCCTACAGAAAAAGGAAATCACCAAATGAAGCTATCTTTATACTTCTTTCATATCTTAATATGAAATCATATGTAATTTTTTTGCATTTATATTAATACAGTTTTCAATAAAATGGAGACAATTTTGATATGATGTTAAATGAAAATTTAAAGTACACTTCTAACTAATGTAAACTATGTGGGGGGAATTTTTAGTAGCGATGTTTTCAAATATCTAAAAAATTGCACTGGAAGAAACACTTTAACTGTGGATGCCCTAAGTAACTAATTGGTTTATTAGGTTATTCTTAAATATTATTGGTAAATATGTTTGGGGAAACTATTATGTTAGGAATTTAGTTTTTCCTCTTTGAAATAGATAGCTTATCCAACTGAGTTAAAGGAGATTTTTGTATTTGTCCAAATGATTCCATAAGAGACTATATTTTGCTCTAAAATTCTACTGTAAATATTAACTGATACATCATTTCTAACAACAGCAAAGAACAGGGGGAAAGAGGAAATACTGACAGATCCATTTCCTTGGCTCTTAGATAAATTTTATATTTTAAATGTCACTGATAATATTAGCAAGGAGCTAAGAAATATATAAAAATCAATAAAAAAGCTCCAGAGTATTTCTAAAATATTTCAAATTTTCTGAAAAGTTAATTATTCATTAGGCTACCATATGATGCATCAAAGGCTTGAATTAAAACTGGGTATTTAATAACTACACTATAGACTCATATCAACTTTAAAGGTCAAATTATTCCCTCTAGTCTTCATGACATATAGTGAAGACTGTTTTAACACAGTATATGCTGGTATATGATAGCAAAACAGATCCTTTTCACTCTGTGCAAAGATAAGAATTATATGTTATGAAACACAGAAATAAAATTCTGAACTTCTAAATTCTAAAATAAGTTTATTTTTGATTTTATAATCAATCATATTTTATTATGATTGATTATAAATTAGAACATCCTGTACCAAGGCTATATGAGGCTCTGTGCATGTCAAGGGGTATATGACAAAGAGCCCAAGCCCGGGAGAAAGACAAAGACACTAACAATTTAATTATAGAATCCACCACAAGCATACATACATGCAATGATAGGGAGACATGTCATCGAAGCTGGAAGTTAAGAGGAGGGGAGAGGTCAGGAAACACATTTCCAGAGCTGAAGATAACAAGGAAAGTAAGATGCGGCAGGGTCAAGAGGGAAGAAGGGCAGGAGACAAAGGAAGAAGAAACCGTCCAAGCCAAGGAAACAAGGGTGGGGAGCAGGGAGTCACGACACATTTCAGGCATTGAAAATGGTCATAAGGAAACAGTCTTTAGTAGTAGCTGCATTTTTATGATTAATTTGTGTATTCAGAGGCTGGAACAAGAACTGGGTCCATGAATACGCAATATGTAGTCACATTAACCCCACATTTAGAAAGACCCTAAGCTTGGTTTAATGCATTTCTGTCCTCATCTTGCAATTCTGAATACTTGAGACCCTAAGCTTGGTTTAATGCATTTCTGTCCTCATCTTACAATTCTGAATACTTGAGCGAGTCGCCTGTATTTTCATTTTGTGGTGGGCCACACAAATTCTGCACAACTTAGGGCTGGAATGCAAGTTAGCCTGGGCAGGGGTGAGGGCTGCAAGAGCTCAGCTCATAACATGGCTTCAGGGGCATGGTTTAGAATTTGAGTTTTCCTTAAGAACCAACAGGTGCTAATAAAAAGGATAATTTAAGCTGTGGGTGAACACAACCAGTTGTTTATTTTGTAGCACAAGCATTGACCAAAGTATAGAGGACGAATTGAATGTAGGCAAGGCTGAAGCTAGGGAGGTAATGAGGAAGGAACCACAGTGGTTCAGAAAGGAATTATTCCTCTATGAAATCACGCAGTGGCAATAGAAATAAAAAGGAATAAAAAAAGTTCCAGAAATATTTAAGTGGTATAATCAAGAGTTTTGGTAAGCAGCAGTATAAATGAGAGAAGAGTTAGAAATTATTCTCGACCATGCCGTTCACCAAAACAAAATACTCACGAAGCGGCAGACTTTGGGAAAAGACAATGTCCTTTATATTGTTGGACTCACAATACAGGAGTGAGATTGCCCTGGTCACATGGTGTGGTCTCAGAGGCTCCGAATGTTCCAACTCTAGTCTATCCCCACAGGGATGGGTGATGACAGGTGTCACTATTAATCACTGTCCTTTGGGTTAAAGCATTGGGAAAACTGCAGATATGTTACCTGACAGTGATCATCATCAACTTCCCACTGCTGATGGAAGATGATGGGGGGTGGCTTGATGTGGGGAGCAGCCATAAGCATGATTTTGTTGTATGATGGGATGGGTACTTAGAGTTGGAAAAAGAATCTGAAAGAGAAGCAAACGAGAGACTAGTTTGTGTGATAATGTGACTCTTCATAGAACAGGTTTTTGGAGAGCAGGGTACAAGGACCATTTAACTTGCTTACTAAATTATCCACTAGTCTAATGTTCAATATCATGCAACACAACCAAGAACTTTAATAACTTTGTTCTTCCTTGAGGAAGCTTGTATCTTGGTTTGGATTCTAACATAAAAACCATAAATATTTGGCTATTCTGAACAGTACACTATGAAGGAAAATCCAATGGTTTTCATTGGAAAACCAATGAAAAAATCTTTACTATAGATGGAACTGAATTAGGAATGTGGAAGAGTTAAAAGAATATATAGAGGTATTTTGTTGGTAAAAATGTTTATAATCTATGCATTCTGAAACTTATACACAAAAACACACCCACATTCATCACAAATCCCCTCCTTTAGACACTATCATGGAGAAATCCCCAAGAAAATAGAATAACAAAGAGCATGACTGAAAAAAAAGGTGAGAAAAAAATGGGAAGAAATGTAAGATCAATTTTATGGTTTCTAAAAGGGAAGGGAAAACTTCCAGAAAGATAGAACAGCTACCTAAAGGGAGCAAATTATCAAAATAATGCATCAGGACAGATTTCTACAACTGAAAGATCAAAGTTTCCAGGATGAAAGTACCGTTCAATCATCTGGCAAAATGGATGAAAAAAGGCACACAACAACATATATTGTCATGAAATCTGAGAACACTGTGGACAAAGAGAAGATCCTAAAATCTGAAACACAGAGATATACAAGAGAGAGGGTAAGAGGAAGAGGAAGGGGAGGAAGGGAGGGATTATGTCCAGAGTGTCTAGAATTAAAATGCCATCAAATTTATAATGGCAAATGTGGAAGCTACATTAATATGGTTCCAAGTTTTCAAACTTTTGATTTATTTCAACACAGGATACTATATACAGCCAAAGTAATCAAGGGTCAACGTAGAGTAAGGATAGTTTCTGTCACAGAAGCTCTTTACAACTAATCATCCATGCATTTGGGGGGAGTTATGTGGGAGAACACAAAGAGAAAGGAAGATATTGGAATTACACACTGGAGGGAAGGGAAGAGAAAACCCAAGAAGATGGTGAAGAGATGGCCAAAGGTTACAGAGTTGCCAGATTTCGAGAAAACAACCTTTCTACATTGTACTCAAGAGAGCTAAGACTCCAGAAGGAATGTTTCAAAGAAAAAGATGAGATGGATACATTATTCAATACCTTTAACCATTTCAGTGGGATTTATATCAATGGCAGAGAAATTGTGGATAAGCTGATGTAAGTATTCAGAAAACAGAACTAAGAATCAATCAATTATTAGCTCCACGGAAAAGAAAAGATTATGCAAGAAAGTAGATACACCCTATGTGGCTTAGTTGTCCTTAATATCTCCACTGTTACAGTAACATACATGCTGAGGAGTTGTTACACTAAAACTTGTAAGCATATAAACTATCTTGGAGGCATGGAGAAGAGAGAGAAAGTGTAAATGGACAGAGAAGGAAGCTCCCATAGTGGGAGGCCAGTAAGTATGAACGAAAATAAAAACAGAAAGTAAAATGGAAGGATACAAATTTTATATGGGACAATATAGATGTAAATACCCTAAGAAGCACTCACCACAGTTGAAAGCCATTACCTCTGGGAAGCAGAAATAAGGCTGAGGAGAGGTAAGGACAATCTGTTTTTAAAATACTATTAAGTTAACAGATAGAAATTAAAATTTACAAATGAGCTGTTGATGGGACAGTTATGGGTGTGGCTTACCTGCAGAGGGAACAGTATGAACAGAGGAAAAAGTGTGACGGTAAATGGTATCATTAGTCATGGTCATGTGTGACCCCAATAAAGGGCCAGCCAGGGAAAATAAGTAGTAAAGCATGATGCTGAAAACAGAGGTTGAGACCAGATCCCCGAGACACGGGAATAGTGTCTGAAAGAGTTTGGACTTTGACTTATGCCTGTGATGCTCTCTCCGTCCTGCATCACCCTTCTCTCCGAACCGCCCACCACCCTCCCCAGGAGATGACTCCGCGAAGCATGTTTCTGCCAGTTAACCCTGTAACCGTAGTTGACTACTGAAGGGTGGATTTGCTCACCCTTCTTCAGGCCAATGATTCTTAAGAATTCAGAATTTTAAATTTGGAAACGCAGGCAGGGGTAAGAGTTATCGGTAACTGACAAACATTACTTGCAATATTTAGAGACAAGATCTACAGACTCATTAAACTCCCACGGATGCTCTGATTCCTGTTTTCCCCAAACCTGCTCTTGAGTTTTTGATACAGAAATACACCATCAATATATTTATTTTGTATTTTTGCTCTCAAAGTCTGTTTCTGTTATTTATGTCTCAACTAATGGATAGGCAACTGAGAACATTGTTTCTCATAATAAAACATAAATATTGAACATAACTGACCATATTCTTCCTTTCAGTGATAGCAGTTCCTTAGAAGGTTCACAGCCCCTTTAGAGGAGCTCCCTATCACCAGAGCTTTCCAAGTTCAAACAGGATGCTCTCTTGTCAGGAATCCTGGAGAGGGGTTACTCACGATCTTTAGACATCCTTCAGTGTCTGAAGAGATCCAGAGCCCCACTCACACCCCTAAAAAATCAACAACCTGTTGCGATTTTTCCTAACACTAACCCTGAGCTAAGAATCTCTTCTTCTCGTGGTGGGTACAGAGTCCATTACTTTCATACTTTTCTTGGGTCCACTGCTCAGGGGGTGTGGTACATCTACATTTCAAAGATTTAGGGCTTCACACATCTACTTCCCCTTCGAAGAGAAATAGCTCCACCTAGGGCATTGCTGAGGGGATAGTGACTAAATTTTGGACCAGAATATGCTGGCCCCTTAGTCATCAACTGTCAGACAAAGTTGGACGCTTGACCTAAGCACAGTTAGCCAACTGGCAAGCCAACAAATCACTGTGTAATCTATAATTTTAAGTCCATGGCTTGGTATGAAAAGTATATTGAGGCAATCACTTTCCTCTCTAGGAATTATTGCATTGAATGTATTAGAAGACAAAATTTGTCTAGAGCGACCCCATGAGGAGGGTCCAGGCTAGAATAGTCATGGTAAGGCAAAGCTGAAATTTTGTTTACATTAGAATGTTTACAAATGTAAAAAATGCTGAGTGACACAGAGAGGTGCCTCAAGTAAATCCACAGAGTAAAGCAAAGAAGCTCAAAGAGGACACTGTGGTAACCAAGTGAATAGCCAGTCCCTAGAGCTACCTTAGTCCCTGCTAATGTTTATTTTCTAGTTCATTGGTATTTGTAGAATAAGTATCCTTTCCTTGACTTAGTGTGAGAATATGTTTGTTCATTGCAAACAAATGAGCCATCAACTTTAAAACCCTATTAGGTCTCAAGGTAACCCACAGTCATTTGTTTATATTCAGGCAGTGGGCAAGGTCAGTAGTATAATGGGGCAGCGATGATGAATAGTGCTTTGCTGGTTCGGAGCTAAGGATGCATTTAATGGAAAAGTTAACAGAATTTTGCATAATAGTAGATGGTTAAAAGCAATAAGCTAAAAGAATCTCGGCCAGTTTTCTTAAATCAGCCCATTTCAGGAAAAATTGTCAAGGAGGTGAACTCCTGAACCAATTAAAATAAATGAGAAAATGGGATTCCACAGGACAGAGTAAAAAATAAATTGTAATGAGGAACATTATAAATGGATTTAAAAAAAGGAGCAGTGAATAAATGAAATTAAACTATATCTTTGTTTGAAAATGGGAAAGTGACACTAAAATTAGAAGCCTGAAGTCTGGATTTGTGTAAATAAAATAAATGTTTTCAAATCTATAGTCTTCAGCATTTAACAATTGAGTTATATCAGGAATGGACTTCTTTTGGACATTTCACGAATGACTTGTTTCTGGAACACCAAGAAGCAAAGACTAGGCAAGATCTAGCTATGTTTTAGAAGGGGAGAACAAGAAATGCTTGAATAGAAAGTCCTTTGGAGTCAGCCACAGGACTGGCTCACTGTTCGGCTGGTAAGCCACTGAGCTACGCGGGTTAGTGTGCACCCAGGAGAGGACAGGATCGGATGATGCTCAGGAGACGCTATGTAAGGGACCCCAAGGGAAGTTACCAAACCATCTTTCCACTCTTACTTCCACCAAGTCCCTACTCTGGGTTTGTCAGTCTGTGAACTGTACAGTTTCACTGGCTGTTCAATGCTTTTCACTTATTCTTCTTACTGTCGGGCATTCTCCCTGCTTTCTCTTCTCCCCCAAAGCCAATATCAAGTCCCATGTCTTTTAGAATGCCTCTCGGGTCTCCTGGGATAAAGTGGAATCTGTCCACTTCTAAGTTCTTCAGAACTCACTGTTCTTACTTCTCTCTTGAAAACTGTATTTTTTACTTTTCAAAGTAAAAAAATTTATTAATTTGTTAATTTTATTTTGTTAAGTGTAAAAGTAGGTTGGGTGTTGACTTTTCCCATTTGAATTTTTCATACAGTCAAGCTTGTTTTATGTATCTAACGTGATTTTAAGTACCCTTCAGGTTACAAGCTCCTAAATATAGGACCTAGCCCAATGCCTACCATCAGGTTGCTCGTGTTGATTCAGAGCCCATGCTATGAGAGAAGGTAGCACACCACCTATCTACATGCCATTCTAAGTCCACTGCTTCTTCAGTGTGCCTCCAAGCCCATTAAGTTCTCAGGTTACAGGAGATGTGCCTAAATCTGTGATCCTGAGGGATCTGGTTCAAGGTCTGCTTTTGTTATTCATGTAGGCAGTCCTTAGCCTACAGCTTTTGTTTCCATGGCTTCTAATTTTTCTGTTGAAAGAGAATCAGTACTATCTAGCATCTAATTCCCTGAAGTAACTGGAGTAGTACTTGCCCTCATTTTGCTAATTCTGATGCTACTTTCCCTGGAATAAATTTCACCACTCAAATCTAAAACTTTACATGACAGCATTACTTTCAAAGCTTTCCGTTCAATTTAACTTAATTTAATTCAATTAAAATTAATGTAATGGGGAGATTGAAACTGAAAGACCCTTCCCCTAGAAGGTAGATAGGATAACTAACCGCTTTTTTTGCTTTTCTGTAAACCGCTGGCTTTTAGGTATAAATTAGGTTATTAATCGGGTTATTAGTCGCATATTAATTGCTCTTTTGCTTTACTGTCACTGCTTGGCTTATAGAAATAATAGAGACGCCATGATGGCTTTCCTACCTTCCCCCTTCTTGTTCCCCTCTCTTGCGCGAGCGGGCCCTCAGAACCAATCAGCTTGTTCCCCCTTCCCGCCTCTCACTTCGCGCGCGCGGGTACTCAAAACCAATCAGCAAACTCCAAGTATGCCTTTTTCAAAGTTCAAATTGTCAACCAATCAGTTGCGCCCCACCCAAAACTTGTTTGTGCCTTCCTATATAAGACCCTGTTTCTCTCCGGTCGGTGTGCTCGGTTAGCTGGAGCTGCCGACCACCCGCCGGTACCTGCGTGGAAATAAACCTCTTGCTGTTTGCATCCAGTGGCAGTGTTAAATTCTTGGGTAAGGGGATCCGCAGGTCTTTCANTGTTCTACTCGTTGTCCTTGCTGTTTTCTTTGATTCTAAAATGGGGCAAACGCTAACAACTCCTTTAAGCCTCACTCTAGGTCACTGGAAAGATGTACAAACCCGAGCCAACAACCTATCGGTGGAAATCAGAAGAAGGAAATGGCAAACTCTCTGCACCTCCGAATGGCCCACTTTCAAAGTTAAGTGGCCTGCAGAGGGAACCTTTAATATTAATATTATCTTACAGGTCAAGGAACTAATCTTCGATCAGGGACCTCAAGGTCATCCGGACCAAGCACCTTACATCGTGGTCTGGGAAAGCTTAGTCAAAGAGCCCCCTCCGTGGGTCTCTCCTTTTGTTCCCCCTTGCCCTCCCTTAAACCCTACTGACCCTCCCTCTTCTGATAACGCCTCCTCTCTGCGACGCCCCAGGCAATTGCAGGTCCTCCCTCCTGAGGAATCTCCCCTGATAGACCTCCTGACCGAAGACCCCCCACCTTATCATCCTCCTAGATCGGCACCAAACCCCATGAGGGAACCAGATCATCTTGGAAGAAATGACCCTTCACCATCTCCAATCGTAGGCAGAGTTAGAGGCCGACAAAGACCGGAACAGGAGGAAAACTTCCAGACTCTTACCCTTGCGTCAAGGGAGGGAACCAGGGAGCCTCCAATACTGGCCCTTCTCTGCATCCGATTTATANACATCCGATTTATATAATTGGAAGTCTCATAACCCTTCCTTTTCGCAGGACACATCAGCCTACCTGGGACGA